>CM046434.1:33923570-34418570 GCA_025506505.1 Flaveria sonorensis
CTACGAATAATAAATCAGAATATGAGGCCTTTATAGTAGGATTACAATTAGCTAAAAATATGGATATCAAGTGTTTGCATGTTTATGTTGATTCCATATTATTGACTAACCATTTTAATGGATCATATGTTATAAAAGGGGATAAGTTAGTTAAATATCTCCAAATTGTTAAAAAAAATTATCAAAATATTTGGAGATATTCTCTATAGATAGGTACCCAGGGAAGATAATGCTGAAGCGAATTCTTTGGCATATCTTGGATCGACTGTAAGGATACCGGAGGGGATAAAGATACCTATCACCCATATCCTAAAACTATAAATGATGATGAACTTGTTACTGAAGATGTCCAAGGAGTGATGACCACTGAGGATGAAGAGCTTTAGGATCCTGATCAGGATACCAAATACAGGACTCGTCCAATCCTGAACTACATAAAGAATGGGGACATCCCGAAGGATGAAAACCCAAGAGCCTTCAGAGCCAAGGTATCCCGATACACTATTATTGATAATATATTATATGGTAATCTCTTGCAGGTCCTTATCTGAGATGCTTGGAGGATCCCAAAACCAATGAAGTGCTTAAGGATATCCACGAAGGTAAATATGGAAATCATTCTGGAGGCAGGTCATTATTGTCAAAGGTATTACGAACAGGATACTACTGGCTCACTATGAGGAAGGATGCCATGATATATGCTCAAAAATGTGATGCTTGTCAAAGGCATAGTAACATTATTCATCAGCCTGCTGAGCCTATGTACCCGATATTATCCCCATGGCCTTTCATGAAATGGGGATGGATATTGGGGAAAGTTGTCCAAAGCTCCAGGAGGAAAGGTGTTTATGCTTGCAATGACAGATTACTTCTCCAAACAGATTGAGGCAGAGGCATTTGCTCAGGTTTTACGAAAGAGAAATGGTGTCCTTCATCAAGAGAAATATCCTGACAAGATTCGGATCCCGATCGAGATACCGTGATATGGATCCAATTTATGGGCAAAGAACAACAAATTTCTGGAAAGTTGGGGAATGAAGATGATAACTTCAACTCCAGTCCATCCTCAGGCTAATGGACAAGTAGAATCCTCACACAAGATCATCCTCCAAAACTTGAAAAAGAGATTAAAGGAGAAAAAAGGCAAATGGGCGAAGAATTCTCATTTGTACTTGGGCTGATAGAACTACATCCAAGAATGCAAAAGGCCAAACCCCATTCTCATGGTTTTGGGGCTGAGCCATGATTTCTGACTGAAAGGACCATCCCGAGAGGAAGATCCCACTTGCAATCCACTCAGGCTAATGACCAGAATATGATGATGATTGGAAGCCCTGGCTAAGCTTAGAGATGCTACTAAAGTCAGAATAGTAGCTCATCAGCAAGAATTGCAAGAGCCTATAATAAGAACATAGAACCAGAAGATTCCAGTAGGTGATCTGGTGTTAACGCATTCGCATAAACACTACTAAGCAAGCAATGGAAGTTAGCACCAAAGTGGGAAGGCCCTTACATGATTGATTTGAGTATGGGAAAGGATCATATTGTTGGCTACCTTGGAAGGAGATATTTTGCCCAGATCTTGAAATGTAATTCATCTTAAAGCATATTTCATGTGAGGTAAACCAATATTCCTTGGAATCAAGACTGACTTTAAGCATCGGAGGGGTGTTAGCCTGGCTAATATTCAATCATATTCCTAGCTATATCCTGATGTATATTCTATTTTTTGATTTTTATTGTCAAAATCATTTCTGACTTAAGCATCGGAGGGGTGTTAGCCTGGCTAACACCCATCTCCCAGGTTTGAAGTGTTTTGCAGAAAACTCCTAAAGATATTGCCTCAGAAACCGTTTTAAAGATTAGAGGTTTGGCCCCCCTCTCTAATTTAAGATATTCTGAATATCTTCTAAAGGTTTAAAGGTTTTCACCTTTCTTAGAAATTGAGTTTAAACACTCCACCTGGAGCATATGAATATTTGGGTATGATTGAGATTATGGAATCGGTTCACGCTTGAGTGGCCGGCAAATTCATGATCCTCACTCATATTTCAAATCGGATGAACAATGTTTGAGCACATTGTCTACTAGTTTCAACACTTACGCGTTAACTTAAGGATTAAAGGTATTCACCTTTCATATATGGCTTGTCCCAAGGAAATGCTAAGATTTTGGCATATACATGTCACTGAAGTGGTTTATCCCAAGTTATATCCCGAGTTATATCCTGAGTGATATCCTAAGTCTGGCTTGGCCCATGCTATTCTGGCTTGGCCCACGTTATTCGAGCTTGGCCCAAGCACTTTTGGCTTGGCCCATGATTAAAATGGCCTTGCCCACATTTAAATACTTAAGAATGATTTTTTTCCATTCACTTATGTTTTTGCAGAAGTAACACGTGCTGGATTACCAACTATATCCTAAAGCATATTCCTAGGAAATATTAGGGACAATATCCTGAAGGGTATTCGATACTTAAAGGTTATGGTATATCCTAGAAGTAGACTAAGTCAAAGAATTCTAGTAATGACTCTCCTACTCGTTAATCTTGGATACTAATAAATTCTAAATTGAAAGTACTCTCAAATTTTTCTAAGTATGAACTATTTTCGAAAAGTTTTCAGAATATCAAATCTTAAAGCCTTATTCATATACCAACAACAATTTCAAATATTAACACAACGAATAAAGATAAGGGTAATAGATCCCGGGCTTTACCCTAAAACAAGGCCCTCACCGGGATACCACGCAGAAATGATTACTCCTTCAGGATACCCAGAGTTATCTTACATATTATTCCAACTAAATTGGGCTTCATCCTGGAACCTAGGATCCGCCACCTCGATTTTTGTTCAAAATATAGGAAATCAAAATTGTTAGTGCAGGAAAGTTAAATAATAAGACAGGAACTTGACATCAAGATATCTTTATCTCGGATTCTAGAAAATAGGTATCAAGATTTTCTTCAGCAATAAGCCTTAAAGGCGGGATGTTCTCTTGACACTAGGATCTCCTGGACTGGTCTGCATGGAGTTTTAAAAATTAACATTGTTAATGGTTATAACAAATGTCAATTTTGGGGACAATTGTTGTGGTTGAAAATCTTGTGCTTATTCTGCTCAGTATTCCGGTGCTCAGGATATGCCGCAGGTTTGGTATCCGGAACTTATCCCAGCGAATACCGACATATTTTTTGCAGATATTGTCATTTTAATGGAGGAAATAATTTCTGGACTTGGTCCAAGCTAGAAGATTGGGATGTGATTAAATACATGAACGTTGAACACGTATGAGAGACTTCCAATGGTCATTTAATGAGGTATAAAGCTAAAGACTTGGTCTATGCTAAAGACCCGGACTTATGGTTGTTAGAAACATGTAGCAAAGAATTGTAATGGTTAAGAGGTGAAGAAAGCGTGTTCAATTAGCGGGATAAAAGCTCACTAGTCAAAGTAACTGCTGAGGATCCCGGAAATCTTGCTGAATATCCCAAAAATAGCTCACATTTTGTTTATTTCATGTACTATATATAATGAGGCTTGGAAGATCATTTTAGGTCACTTATTCAAGTTCACACACCTGATCTCTGCTCACAAACACTCAAACACACTCAAATAATCATTGTAACATTTAGATATGATTATTAAAGCTCTCGAGTTGTACTTGTTTTTCGTTATTTATCAAAGAACCGGCCGCCGACGTTTTGTCAGGCGCCATGGGGTTTTTTGTGCCAGAGATCACTTTGATCAAGGGCTTTTTCCCCTTCAAAAAATCATTTGTCTTTGTTCTTACTTGATTTACTTGTTTGTTTCTGTGATATCCTGATCAATTCTGCTATTGACCCATATCTTAGTCATTATTCTGATATAGCACACTACCTCACTTAACTAATTTGTTCATTAATTACCTTGTTAATTTTTGACCAAAACAATAATGGCACTAAATTCAAAAATGATGATTTAAGTTCATTTTGTATTAACAAATGTAATGCTTATCAATTTAGTGCAGCTATAACTCCACAACAAAATAGAGTATCTGAGGGAAGAAACCATACACTAATTGAAACAACAAGAACCATGCTGGCTGATGCTAAACTACCATCCCTTTTTGGGCAAAATGGTCAACACAACTTTATGTACAAAATAGAACTTTGATAGTCAAAGAGAGCAACTCAACACCTTATGAACTACTTTATTATAGAAACCCATTTATTGTTTCTTTAAGTTATTTGGTAGTCATATTTCAATATTGAATACCGAGGATTATCTAGTAAAGTTTGCTCCCAGATCTAATGAAGGATTCTTTGTTGGATATTCATCAGCTTCTAAAGCATTTAGAGTGTTCAAAGATTAAACATAATTGGTGAATCAACAAACGTTGAATTTAATGAGCACTCATTTACTAAGTTCTCCAATGGTCCTAATTGGTTGTTTGATGTTGACTCACTTACAAAATCATTTAATAAATTCAATTTGTCAATTACAGATAATCAATAAGGAACTACATCTGAAAGAACTAAAGCTATATAAGATGATTTCCTAATCATTCCTCCATCATCTACTCATGTGCAACCTCACAAAGTTCCTTTACAAGATGATCAAGTTAGGCAAACATAGATTGACAGTACATTAGTAAAGGCTGGTCTAAGTTTAATGCCTACAACTTCACCTAATACATCACCTGAAGTTCAACAACATGGATCTGTCCTAACAAATGTTTAAGTTATGGTGAATCCAATAGAGGAAACTTATCAGAGTGCTTTTGAATGTTTCTAATCTTGATGTATCAACCCAAGTATATGCCATTCCTAATTCAAGGATACATAGAAATCATCTGGTGTCAAACATTATTGGTGATCTTAATGAATGAGTGACTAGAAGCAAGTCAAGTGCAACAACCATCTATCTCTTCTCATGTTTTTAATGTCAAACTATGCCAAATAACATCAAGGAAGCTCTTCAAGACAATAGTTCGATAGAGGCAATGCAGGAAGAGTTTCTTCAATTCAGGAAATAATAAGTATGGCAACTGGTTGACCTTCCCTAAGGACAATATCCTATCAGAACCAGGTGGCTATATAGGAACATGACTGATGATAGAGGCATTATCATCAAAAATAAAGAAAGGTTGATTGCCTAGGGTTACACTCAAGAAGAAAGAATATAATATGATGATGTTTTTGAACTTGCTGCAAGACTGGAAGCAATCAGACTATTTCTTGCCTACTCTACGTCTATAAACTTCATCTTGTACCAAATGGTTTTAAAGTTCGTTTTTCTATATGGCAAATTTTCTAAAAAATTATATGTCAGTAAGCCACAGGCTTTAAAGACCTGGATTTCCCTCACAAGGTGTACAAGCTTGACAAAGCTTTGTATGATCTACATCACGCCCTATAGAGTGGTATGAGACATATCATCTTTTCTCCTTGACACAGTTATGAGAGAGGAAAGATTGGCCAGACACTATTTAGAAAGAAGAAAGGTCATAGGTTGCTGCTAGTCCAAATTTATATGGATGATATCATCTTTAGCTCAACAAACAAACAACTCTGCAAGGAATTTGAAGATCTCATGCATTCTAAATTCCAAATGAATGTTATGGGAAAATTAACTTTCTTTTTAAGGTTTCAAGTACAACAAACAATGGATTGAATCCTCATTAACTAGTTAAAGTATTGGGTTTCAGTGTTAAAGACGTTCCATTTCACAAATTGTCAGTTTAGCAGAATACCTATAGATACAGATATAAAAATAGGTCCAGATCCAGATGGCTAATTAATTGATCAAGCATACTATCGATCAATGATAGGATCACTTATGTATCTCATAGCAAGTTGACCAGACACCATGTTTGGAGTATGTATTTGTGCTAGGGAATCCCAAAGAGTTTCATGTCAATACAATCAAAAGAATCTTCACTTATCTCAAGGGCAAACCTGCACTTGGATTATGGTATCCAACGAAGGTGTAAGCCCCCGTTCCTGGGAAACCCCACAGTTGGTCTTCATAGCACTTTTCATATTAAAACACATCAGATTCATCAAAACAAGAAATCCTGCTGCGGAATAATTTAATAAAAAACCATAACATTCATTAACAAATACTTTTGCCAGAAATACATTGTTGTTACTAGTTACAAAAAGAACATCTAGTTGCATTTCAAAACAAAAATAACTTTTCAGCATGTCATGGATGCCAGTCTTTATTTGCCAGGTAGCTTCACCTCGTGCCATCCCCACAACACCATTACCTGCCAACTGATATCAATAAAGTCAGCGTTGCTGAGTGAGTTTAGTATAATAATATAGAAAATATACTTTTATAAATTCACTTGGTGATCATTCCTCATTATACATAATCAATCATTAAGAGATTCTTATCTTTCTTTCTTCATTATCTTTCACTTTCATTGTCTAGGTTGCACAAAGCAAGCCCTATATTGTTGTTTGGCAATAAATGCCGAACCCCTATTGGCAAACAATTTTATTGGTAGCTAACCCATTCGACAGTTGACCCACACTGCTAGGCACGAAGCCTGCTCATGAATACGGGTCCCATTGATTTGGTCCCACAGGATTAGACCCCAATTGTGCATCCTGAATCAGTCATCAGTTGAAATAACGACAACAAGGTCGTGCACCTTATTCCATTATGCTTGCAAGGCTTCCATTGTTTATAGGGCCCGGTAACATTCATTAAGTTCCACTGTCTTCTTTATTTCTTTGTGTCCACTTGCTTATGAAAAATACTTTTAAAATATTACTGTTTTAATAATCACATACCATGAAGAATAATAATAACTATCCATACAAGCAGCCCATAAGAAGAGAATCAAACATTAGAAACATTAAACAAGCATAATCTTTCCTTATACATCAGTACTTAACACTTAAATTCAATTCCCAAAATTTCAGAATAATTCTATGTCCCTAAGGAAATGCGGATGAACAATACTAATATGGATGAACAATACTAATGCGAATGAACAAATGCGGATGAAAGTCTTCAGAAAATATTCTAAGTGTCTAAAACTATACGGGTCAACCAAATGCAGATGAACAAGTCCAAATGCGGATGAACTAGTCCAATGCGGATGAACAAAATACTTAGACTATGGAACATAAAACCAATGCGGTTGAATGCTCAGCAAATGCAAATGAAGACCAGCAATGCGGATGAACACTTAACAAATGCGGATGAACACTTAACAAATGCTGATGAACACTTAACAAATGCGGATGAATACTTAACAAATGCGGATGAACAAATGCCCACAGCGGATAGCCAAAGTCCACAGCGGATGACCGAGTCCACAGCGGACAGTCAAAATGCCTAAGTGTCCACAGCGGACATGCAATGTCCACAGTGGACATGCAAATCCACAGCGGATAGTGCCCACAACGGATGACCAACATCCACAACGGACACTTTGTTTATAACCAAGTGTCCACAGTGGACTCACAAGTCCACAGCAGACACCAAGTCCAGTACCTGTGATGCAACATACGAAATTTTCTAGTCCCAAACATCATCTTAACATGAACTTAGCTTAGATCTACCAGTCTAACACTTAGAAAATCTTAAACATTTATACAATCATCATGAAAATCACATAACATAACTATATCATCATAAACAACCGTACCATACATGGAAAATAATAATTTTCTTCAAAACATCAGTTAAATATGGATACCAACCTCAAATAAGCAGAGAACCTTTAAAAGAGGGGTCTAGAACCACCTCTAACTGCTTTCGAGTTAAACTCCTCCAAACCCGAGAGCAACCTTGAGTTCTAACCCTAAACACACAAAAACACAACCAAACACGTAGAAACACTTAAGAATCGATCCATAAGCTGAAAACTCAACTGAAACTGAGTAGAACACCGTAGAATCTTACCTTTGAAGACTTTCTTTCTCTAAACCAGGTGAAACTTCTCCTTCTTTCTTTAGCCGAACTTTCTTGCATGAGAGAGAAGTATGGGCGGCCTTAACACCTTTTGAACCCATTATGGGCAAGTTTACCCTTGCCCCTTTAACCCTTGTTTTACAATAATTCTCTTTTTTTCCTTTGATTTTTTTTTCTTCATGCTGAAATTTTCCGGGTGTTACAAGTACACCCCCTTATATGGGTTTCGTCCCCGAAACCTGTCATCTCGTAACAGCTGTGGGTAATGTTGTCTTATTTTCTCCTTAGTCTCCCCGTAGACTCGGACCCCTTCCTGTGTCTCCATTATACTCGCATAAGTGGAACCACTTTATTCCTTAGCCTCTTCTCTTTTCTGACAATGATGGCCACTGGCTGCTCCACATAATTGAGTCGTTCATCCACCTCGATATCCTCCGGTGGCACGATTACATCTTCATCGGCTAAGCACTTTCTTAGGTGAGATACATGGAATGTTTGATGAATCCCACTTAACTCATCGGGTAACTCCAGTCGATAGGCCACCTCTCCTACTCGGGCAATGATTCGAAAGGGCCCTATGTACCTCGGACTTAACTTTCCCCACTTCCTAAACCGGATAATCCATTTCCAAGGCGAGACCTTCAGTATGACTCTATCACCCACCTTGAATTCAATTGGTCTACGTCTCTTGTCGGCATACGAATTCTGTCTATCTTTTGCCGACTTCATAAAGGCCTTAATCTTTTCCAACTTTTCGGTTGTAGCCTCGATCAACTCAATGCTCCCTATCTCCTTCTGCCCGATGTCGCCCCAACACATAGGCGTTCTACACTTCCTACCATATAGCATCTCATATGGAGGCATACCAATGGTGGCATGATCACTGTTGTTATATGAGAATTCGGCTAATGCTAAGTGTTCGTCCCAACTTCCTTTAAAATTAATGACGCATGCTCGTAGCATATCCTCCAGCGTCTGAATCGTCCTCTCTGACTGACCGTCTGTCTGAGGATGGTAAGCCGTACTGATATGTAACCTTGTCCCTATCGCATCATGAAATATTTTCCAAAACCTACATGTAAACCGAGTGTCACGGTCAGACACGATAGACACCGGTACGCCATGACGAGTCACTATCTCTTTGATGAACAGATCCGCCAACCTGTCAGATGAATACGTCTAGCGGATCGGTAGAAAGTGAGCATTCTTCATCAGACGATCAACTATCACCCATATGGCATCGTATCCCCTTGCCGTACGTGGTAACTTCATAATGAAGTCCATAGTGATGTGCTCCCATTTCCACTCAGGCATATCCAAGGGTTGGATCTTCCCGTATGGCTTCTGGTGCTCTGCCTTCACTTGTAAACAAGTAAGGCACTTACTCACATACCCACTATCGCGCTTCATTCCCGGTCACCATTAATCTTTCTTCATATCATGATACATCTTTGTAGCACCGGGATGAATTGAGTATCGTGTCTTGTGAGCCTCATCCATGATCTTTTCACGCAGACCCCCATAACAAGAAATCCACATCCCCCCAACTCGGAGACTAAACCGTTCATCCTTTTCGAGTTAATCTGATCTTCTTTCAGCTTCATCCTTTAATTCCTTAATCTGCTTCATCACATCGGAAGTCATAACCAACTGATAAGCTTTCCCCGAATCGGCTCGGGTTTCTCTTTTCGGCTAAGGGCATCCGCCACCACGTTGGCCTTGGATGGTAATGGATCTCACAATCATAGTCTTTGATCAAGTCTAACCATCTCCTCTACCTCATATTGAGATCCTTCTACTCAAAGAAGTACTTCAAACTTTTTTGATCAATGAAGATGGTGCACTTCGTCCTGTACAGGTAGTGCCTCAAAATATTCAATGCAAAGACCATAGGCGCCAACTCCAACTCATGAGTAGGGTAGTTAGCCACATGGATCTTCAACTGTCGGGATGCATAGGCTATAACCCTACCCCGTTGCATCAGCACGCAACCCAATCCTGAATAATAAGCATCTGAATAGACCACCAAGTCTTCATTCCCTTCGGGTAATGTTAAGACAGGAGCTTGAGTCAATCTTGTCTTTAACTGTTCGAAAGCATTCTCCTTCTCTTGACCCCATACGAACTTCACATCCTTGTGGGTCAATTTGGTCAATGGTGAAGCTATCTTGGAGAAGTCTTGGATGAATCTTCTGTAGTAGCCCGCCAAACCCAAGAAACCAAGGATCTCGGATGGCGTCTTTGGTGACTTCCATTGCATTACCGCCTCCACCTTTGCCGGGTCCACCACCATCCCTTCAGAATTAACCACATGACCCAAAAACTAAACTTCCCGCAACCAGAATGCGCATTTGGAGAACTTAGCATACAACTTCTCTCTTCTAAGCGTCTCCAATACCTCACTAATGTGACCGGTATGCTCTTCTTCACTCTTAGAATAAATCAGGATATCATCAATAAACACAATCACTGATTTATCCAACATCGGCAGACACACCCAATTCATCAAATCCATAAAAGCAGCTGGCGCGTTGGTTAAACCGAAAGACATAACGAGGAATTCGTAATGCCCATATCGTGTTTGAAATGCGGTCTTTGAGATATCCTGTTCTTTAACTTTTAGTTGATGTTAACCAGATAGGAGATCTATCCTTGAGAACCAGTTGGCGCCTTGGAGCTAATCAAACAAGTCATCAATCCTCTGTAGTGTGTACCGATTCTTCACCGTCAACTTGTTCAACTCACAGTAGTCTATGCACATCCTCATGCTACCATCCTTCTTCTTTGCAAACAAGACCGGAGCACCCCAGGGAGAGATACTCGGTCTGATGAACCCCTTATCTAACAACTCTTACAGCTGAGTCATCAATTCCTACATATCAGAGAGAGCGAGACGATACGGCACCTTCGCAACAGGTTGGGCACCAGGTATCAGATAAATCTGGAACTCAATCTCGCGATCAGGTGGTACCCCTAGTAGGTCTTCGGGAAACACATCGGGGAAATCGCATACTACCAGCACGCTTGACAGTTAGGGCACGATAGCATCCACATCCTTCACATAGGCCAGGTAAGCACCACACCCTCGTCTCATAAATTTCTCTGCGATGATCATCGAGATCACTAGCGGGGCAATGAACTCCTTATCTCCATGTATCGTAACCAAGCTGCCATCAGGTGTAGTCAAACGAATCGTCTTCTTTCGGCACATGATGTTCGCTTCGTAGGCCACCAACCAATCCATCCCTAACACCACATCAAAACCTCCTAGGACCATCACATACAATCTAGCAGGATACTTATGACCATCCAACTCCACAGGACAAGCGTCGATCACATTAGTCACTTTGGTAGACTTTCCTATCGTTGTCTCTACATAGAAGGGCACGTCAATCTTCTTATTCTTACCATGCATTACACAACAAAAGGTAGCAGATACAAAACTTTTACTAGCACCTGAATCGAAGAGCACAGAAGCATACAATTGGTTTATCAAAAACATACATTAAGGGCACATTAGTCACTTAGGTAGACTTTCCTATCGTTGTCTCTACATAGAAGGGCACGTCTATCTTCTTATTCTTACCATGCATTACACAACAAAAGGTAGCAGATACAAAACTTTTACTAGCACCTGAATCGAAGAGCACAGAAGCATACAATTGGTTTATCAAAAACATACATTAAACTACTTTAGGGTCTACTCTGGCTTCTTCCCAGGTCATGTTAAATGCCCTTGCCTTGGCTTTGGTGCTCTCACTTCTCCCTTTCTCACCCATAGTCTGGGTCCCTGAGCTCCCTGCTCCACCCTTCTTGTAATCTCAGCCCGAGTGGCCTACTTCCTCGCATTGATAACTTCGCGGTACCCTGCACTCTTTAGCATAGTGGCATTCGCATCCACACTTAAAACCCAGGTTCGTCCCCACTTTACACTCACCCATGTGAACCTTCCCACACTTCTTACATTCCTTCTATTATTCCCTTTACTCAATCCTGGGCGGCGATCTTCAATCCTTATCTTCTTTTCCCCGATCCCAAGTGGTCACCCCTGAACCTCTTCCCATTATCGTTCTTGTTCCAACTCTTCTCAACCTTCCTTTGAATTGGCACCGGGTCCCTCTCATCATACAACCTGCATGTACCTCTTAATTTTCTTGGACTCTGGAGTTACTACATTCGGCACAAGTCTTGCAAGTTCATTGAACTTAGAGGTATACTCTTGATGAGTCATGTTTCCAGCCTCCAAATGCATAAACTCCTTCTCAATTTTGTCCAACTCTAGATGTGGACAATACTCCTCCAGTACCAGTTCCTTCAAATCTGACCACCTCACCTTTCTATAGATCATTTTCCCTCGGCTTGGACAATGTTATCCCACCAGTATAATGCTGAGTCAATGAATGAATGGGAGGCAAACTTCACCTTTTGATCCTCCTGGCACTCATTTAATGTCTAGGACTGCCTCCATCTCTCGAACCCAATGATGAGCAGCGCCCCATAGGTGCACCCCTTAGCGGTCTCCTTCTCCTCCTCACTATCATCATCATGAATTACCACCCTTGGGCTAGATGGCTCTTCCTCTACTTTCTCCTTCTTCCCAGCATCATCAGTTCTTTCACCCTCCTTTACAGCCCTCAACACTTCGGTCATACTGAGGGCAACACATTTTGCATGACGTTGTAGACCTCGTCAGCAATAGCTTCCTTTACCGTAGACTTGAAGGTAGCTGATCCTGCACCCTCTTGGTGGTTATGGAGCTCTATCCTCATGAATTTTCTCAGGAGCCTTAGCCTTGCTTTGGGTGACACGTGGCCCAGTAGTACTCCCGCCACGAGCACCGCCTCGGGTTGCCTTCCCAGATTTCCCACCCACCATAAGATCTACTTCCTATAAGATTCAAGCACTAACAAGGTCATTCAAGGTAACTGCTCAGATTATGTCAAGTATAGTAAGTCCCTAATTACAGTGGCCAGTTGTGATTAGCCACTTACTTTATTCTTCATCCCCCAAGCATTCCCTATCTAGACTACATTAGTATACAAATCTACTAAGCACATAAATCAAATAGCACACGCACACAATACCGGTTAACTTTATGAAAAATTACCGGACGGCACGTAGCTACTTGGGCTGGCATCCTTCCATTTGGTCCCATTTTTAGTTTAAGTTTAGGTGTTGAAAAATAATTTACCCAATTCTCTTAAACTTTGGCTTGATACCAACTTGTAAGGCCCCATTCCCGGGAAACCCACAGTTGGTCATTCATAGCACTTTTCATATTAAAACACATTCAGATTTATCAAAACAAGAAATCCGTGTAGCGGAATAAATTAATAAAAACCATAACATTCATTAACCATTACTTTTGCCAAGAAATACAGTGTTGTCACTAGTTACAAAAAGAACATCTAGTTGCATTTCAAAATAAAAATAACTATTCAGCGTGTCATGGATGCCAATCTTTATTTGCCAGGTAGCTTCAACCTCATGCTATCCCTAGCAACACCATTACCTGCCAACTGATATGCATATAAAAAGTCAGCAATGCTATGTGAGTTCTAGTTTAATAATATAAAAAATATACTTTTGTAAACTTCACTTGGTGATCATTCATCATTATACATAATCAATCATTAAGAGATTCTTCATCTTTCTTTCTTTCATTATCTTTCACTTTCATTGTCTAGGTTTGCACAAAGCAAGAGCCTATATTGTTGGTTGGCAACAAATGTTGAACCCCTGTCGGCAAACGATTTATTGTTAGCTAACCCATTCAAGAGTAGACCCACTTTTCTAGGCACGAAGCCTGCTCATGAATACGGTTCCCATTGATTTGGTCAATCCCCAAGATTAGACCCCAGATGTGCATCCTGAATCAGTCACACATCAATTGAGCTAACGACAACAAGGTCGTGCACCTCATTCCATTATGCATGCAAGGCTTTCCATTGTTTATAAGGGCCCGGGGTAATATTCATTTAGTTCAACTGTCTTCTTTTATTTCTTTATGTCCACTTGGTTATGAATAATACTTTTAAAATTTTCACTGTTTTAATAATCACATACCATGAAGTATAATAATAACTATACTAACAAGCAGCCCATAAGAAAAGAATCAAACATTAGAAACACTAAACAAGCATAATCTTTCCTTATACATCAGTACTTAACACTTAAATTCTATTCCCAAAATTTCAGAATAATTCTAAGTCCCCAAGGAAATGCAGATGAACAATACTAATGCGGATGAACAATACTAATGCGGATGAACAAATGAAAGTCTTCAGAAAATATTCTAAGTGTCTAAAAGTATGCGGGTGAACCAAATGCGGATGAACAAGTCCAAATGCTGATGAACTAGTCCAATGCGGATGAACAAAATACTTAGATTATGGAACATAAAACCAATGCGGTTGAATGCTAAGCAAATGCGGATGAAGACCAGCAAATGCGGATGAACACTTAACAAATACGGATGAACACTTAACAAATGCTGAACACTTAACAAATGTGGATGAATACTTAACAAATACGGATGAACAAATGCCCACAGCGGACAGCCAAAGTCAACAGCGGATGACCGATTCCACAGCGGACAGTCAAAATGCCTAAGTGTCCACAGCAGACATGCAAAGTCCACAGTGGACATGCAAATCCACAGTGGACAGTGTCCACAACGGATGACCAACATCCATAACAGACACTTTGTTTATTACCAAGTGTCCACAGCAGACTCACAGAGTCCACAGCGGACACCAAGTCTAGAAGCTGTGATGCAACTTACGAAATTTTCGAGTCCCAAACATCATCTTAACATGAACTTAGCTTAGATCTATCAGTCTAACACTTAGAACATCTTAAACATTTATACAATCATCATGAAAATCACATAACATAACTATATCATCATAAACAACCGTACCATACATGGAAAATCATAATTTGCTTCAAAACATCAGTTAAATATGCATACCAGCCCCAAATAAGTAGAGAACCTTTAAAAGAGGGGATCTAGAACTCACCTCTAACTGCTTTCGAGTTAAACTCCTCCAAACCCGAGAGCAACCTTGAGTTCTAACACCTAAACACACAAAAACACACAACCAAACACGTAGAAACACTTAAGAATCGATCCATAAGCTGAAAA
The DNA here is from genome assembly GCA_025506505.1 of Flaveria sonorensis. NCBI lineage: Eukaryota > Viridiplantae > Streptophyta > Magnoliopsida > Asterales > Asteraceae > Flaveria > Flaveria sonorensis. The sequence goes on from CM046434.1 coordinate 33,938,631, forward strand.
CTCAACTGAAACTGAGTAGAACACCGTAGAATCTTACCTTTTGAAGACTTTCTTTCTCTAAAACCAGGTGAAACTTCTTCTTCTTTCTTTAGCCGAACTTTCTTGCATGAGAGAGAAGTATGGGCGACCTTAACACCTTTTTGAACCCATTATGGGCAAGTTTGGCCCTTGCCCGCTTTTAACCCCTTGTTTTAGAATAATTCTCTTTTTCTCCCTTGCTTTCTTTTTTTTTTCTTCATGCTGAAATTTTCCGGGTGTTAGAGAAAGCAACTTCAACTTGTATGCATAGACAAGCGGTGACTATGGGGGATGCAACTTCAACCGGAAGTCCTTATCTAGTGGTTGTCAATTCATTGTTCAAAGACTAGTGTCATGATAGTGCAAGAAGCAGACAAACGTGTTAGTTTCTTCTATAGAAGCTGAATACATAGTAGCATCCGCTTGCCATTCTCAAGTTATCTTGATTCAAAACTAGATGCTTGACTATGGTTTTAACTTTTCACACACCAATACATATTGATAACACAGCTGCTATGTTTATAAGAAACAATCCAGTTCGGCACTTAAAAACAAAACATATTAAGAAAATATATCATTTTCTGAGAGACTGTGCTACAAAAGGGTTAATCAAGCTAATACAAGTCCATAGAGACAATCAACTTGTTGATTTGTTTACTAAAGCATTTGAACCTAGCATGTTTGAATTCTTGACTCAAGCAATAGGCATGATTAACCTTGAATAAAACATAAATACATTACTTTTCTCTTTATTAATGACCCATCTTGCTTTTCAGTATATCAAAAAGACAACATTTTAAAATAGACAAAAAATACAAAAACATGTGCATTTGATTGGAAAAATCAAAAAGTAAAAAACAAAAAAAGTTACAGAAAAGATCCCAAAAATATGTCTTCAAAGTTTATAAAATAAAATATACCAATTTCAAAGAGAAATGATATAACTACAGTCGGTATATCATTAGCAATACATTTCCTAAACTATTGAAGACTGACATGCCTAATTTGATATTTAGGTAGTCTCAGCTTGGAATTGAAGATATATGTTTTTGTGACAAACTAAAGATCCTCATTCTACTATGAAGCATCATCATAGGGTATGGGTAAGCATTAACTCATTCAAGTGGGTGTGTGTAGTAACCTAAACACACCAGGTAATGATACTTTATGAATCTCATTCACCAACATCAGTTTCTCCTCTATTTTTCTAAGCAAACAACTAGAGTAAACAAAGCACATAGTGCTGATGTACATGATCTAAAAAGATTTCTAATAGGGAACACATCCCAAAGTGGATGAACAATAAAGTCCATCTTGATTTACATTCAATTTGAATGTATCAAAAGAATACAAAGAGGATCAACTCCCAAATGGAGCATATATAAGGATCATATAAATCCCAAAGGGACCCCCTAACCTCTAATAAAATGAGATATCATAACTTAAATGACTTGATCATGTAAATAGTGGCAAAGTTCTTCCATGCATTTGATGCGGATGGTTGATCTATCTTTGATTTTCAGTGTGAGGTATATGAAAATGATCAACAAACACAAAACATGATAAACATCATAAAGTATAAACAATATATAAACTAGTGCTTGAGTTTACAAGAATAAATATACCTGCAATCAATATGTGTGTGATTTTGTCTAGGTTTCTAACCATATTTGCAGAATGAAGGTTGGAATGTTATGATCTCACAGAAGGTATTATTCTATAATCATATACAGAAAATAACCAAAATACAAAAATATTATTTGATTACATTTTATGTTTTTAATGATGTCGTTGACATTTTTATTTTTAAATCTTTAAAGTTTATATCCTTGTGGGATATAAACTTTAGGGGGAGTAATTAAAATTTTCAAAAAATTATTTCTCAAAACATTTAAAAATGATCAAAAATACAAAAATATCTGATTTATGTTTGTATAGTTGACTGATTTTTCAAAAATATTAAAAATACAAAAAAATGAAAAACAACTGTGTTGGTGTGTAAAACTTAAGAAATCACAAGTGTATTTCAGTTAATGTAGGTTCTCAATGCACAATATGTATCAAACCGGTGAACAAATCATTCGAAACAAGAATTGACAACATCAGCTCAATAGAACTAGAAAGTCAAAGTCAACAGATCGGTAACAGTGCAAACATCACATTAGTCATCATCTATCCAATAGACAACTTCAAAATTTAATACGAGTAATAGTATTGGTAAATGGGGTGAAGGTAACCCAATCATTCAACCAATGTGAGTTTTCAATCTTCAAAAAATAAGTAATTCAGAAAACAATGTTAATGCGGGTAACAGTGTTACTAGTATTTTAACAAAAATTTTCATTAAGTGTTAGAAGCTTTAGTTATTATTTGTGAACTAATACGAAGCACAATATTCAGTACAGAATGTTCATTAGTATTTGACTAATGCGCGCAACAATTAATGCGGTTTAATAAGTCAATCATATACAAACTCCACTATTCACCGCATTTGTTTGTGCAAGTGAAACAATGTTCCCCACATTTGTTTGATGCTTACAATGGTTGTCAAACTGCGTATGCAGTAACATTAGTTAGTGCGAGTAATAGAACAAATGTAGATAAGTCATTTGTTAATCCACATTTGTTAATGCGATGAACATTAAAAAAATGCGGTCCACATTTTTACTTTTGCATTTATTTTTACCACTTATGACATTCAGAATTACAACATTTCTGCCTATTTAAACTCAAATCAGATTCACATTTAATACTTTCCAAATTAGAGAGACTAAATAGTGCGACGAGTGTTCTTGGTAGTTCATCTTCCAAAAACATCCATACACCCTCGATTCAGATCGATTTTAGAAATTGTCATCTTATTAAATCAATCTTACACGACAGTAGTGTTGATTATAAGGTGATTTCATGTTCTTGTTCAAATAAACTGACTTTCTTGACAAGTGGATGATGAACCCTAGGTTTAAAATCAAAAAGGATGAACATTAATCAATGCATAACGTATATTCAGACCATAAGAAACAACCCTTGATGATTATTAACTTGATTAAAACCAAGGAACCAATTTGAATCAACACCCAATAAACAGGGTTCAAAAATTTGAATATACTGACAAATATAGCTAGGTTAGTAATGATTAAATGAAGTTTGTTGTGAACACTACTTGAAAGATTTACTTGACTAACATAGAAAGAATTGACAAAAATAATTTTTATTAGAATGCATGTAATCCAACAATAGGTTACAAATTCAATTTTGAATTTTTGAAAAGTTAAACATTGACATATGCATACAAAGTCAAATTATTTGAATACAACTCATCATTCATCATGTTATCTTACACATATGTCTCTTGTGTGGATAATTTGCTAACCTAACATGGAGTAAACAACATAATATTAGTGATTTTCTTGACCCTAATGTTCCTAAGGCTATTGATCTTAGAGACATGAACATATTCTTGCTTCCTACAAGGGTAGCTTATGCTATTACTATTAGACCTTCGATCTATAAGAACTTCATCAGATCATTTTGTAGAACTGCTGAAGTAACTATAATGGATGATATCCTAAGATTAACTAGAAGAATAAATGATCAGCATGTTCCTACTATTACAGAACAAACTATAAGACAGTGTCTATAGTTTGGTGATGATGTAGGTCAGCCAAGTGAGATAGATGAAGATTAGCTGCTTACTTTCTATGCTAACATTAGATATGAGGGTCGCTTTGAAAGAAGGTGGATAGTTAAGGGAAAATGGGCTTGCAATGGAGATTCTTAGTCCACTACTATTAGCATTGCCTATCAAAGAGAAAGACAAGCAGGAATGATATCCCTCTTACCACTTCCTCTACCATTTGTGCATTATACACTAACAGACCTTTCAACATATTTGGTTATATGTTTAATGGAATTATATCCATTATTAACAAAGGTAGAAGGAATATCATCTTGATGTGTCAAGGTTCATCCAATATCTGATTAACCAAGAGTTTCATGATATAGTTGGTGTTAGACCTGTGATGAATCTATCACACCACAATGCCAAGTCCTACAATTATATCAAGAAGAAGGATCCAAGAAGTAATTATAGTGGCTCATTCTTCCCTTAATTGCCTTGGATGCTAGAAAAAATTGGTCAAGGCAATGTGAAGGTGAAGAACAACAAGAAGAGCAAGCAGAAGAATAGGCTGAAGAAGTTGTTCAAGCTCAAGAAGCTTTACAAGAAGAACCTATGATTGAAGAAGAGGTGATTACTAAAGTTCAGGGAGCAATGTCACCACAAGCATATGTAGGTGGTGATCCTCATATTGCTTCCCCAGATCATGCACCTTCTCCTATTGCATCTCCTATTCCTTTTGCTATTCCATCTCTATTTTAGATGTTACCAGCTCATAGGTCACCTTCTACTGCTACTGCTAAATTAGTTAGTTCTAGTGAATCTAATAGTTCTACTAATAGTTTTGAATCATCTTCAGATGAGGAGGAATAGCCTGTATTACAAGAACAAGCAACCAGGGAACAGACATCTGAATACTTACCTTCTGAAACTACAAAAGAATTAGTAGGTCAGGTACAAACTCAACGATCAAATGAGTCTGATAGAGATGAGATCATATCTGAGCTACAACTTAAGATTAATAGGATGGAGATATTATGAGAAGAAAAGACAAAGTAATAGCTGACAGAACTGATGAATTGATCTTGAAAGACAATAAGATCAAGGAGGTAGAGTCCATTATGGAGAAGATGAAGGATGAGATAGATGAGCATATTGAAAATGCTAACATTCAGACCATAGTCATGGATGATCAAGACAGACTAATCAATCTCAATCTAAAAAGATTGTTGAGTTAGAGAATAAAGTACATGAAAAACCTCAAAGACTCAGTTTTCTTGAAGATATGATGATAAGAAGGAGAAAGATGATGATGATGATGATGATGATGATGATGATGATGATAAAAAAAAAGATTTGGGCAAAGATGAGTTTGATGACATCTTTATCTCAAAAATGATGTGGATGATGATGATGATGAAGGAGGTGATGAAAGATCACCAAAGAGATAGAAGAAAGTTCAGCCCATGGAAGGCATAAAGATCAACCAAGCACATCAGGAAAACATGTAGATGAAGGCACTCTTGATATGGTTCCTTATACAGCACCTACTTCTACTCAAATAGAAGAAGAGGCTGTTATGAGCTCACTGATTGAGGAACTAGATGCCTATTCATCAAGTGATTTCTTTATTATGAAGACATTTTAGACATTATCAGAGAAGCAAGGACACCTGCAGATCCATTTTTGTTTATTCCTCAACAACCAATCATATTTGAAAGAGAGCTATAGCTACAGACGGTTCCAATTTTCACTCTTTCTAAGGACCAAAAGGAACTCATTAGGTAGTTTTCTAAGGAATTTAAAGCTCAAGAACAAGAAGAAGAAATAGTAGTAGCTATGACTACTTAATCAACTGAGGCCACTGTGTCTGGTTCATCCAAACTTTAGACTTATTCTAGAAGATAAAGTACTTGTTAGAAAAGGCAAAGGAAAAATATCCCATTGTTGAAGAAGACATTCCCAAGCCTAAGAAGCTGAAAAGAGAAGACAAGCTTAGCATGGCTGCAGTTGCTCAATTCATGGAAGAACACATACAAGCAACTGAGCAATTAGCAATTCAACAACAAATTATTAAACTTGAGGAAGGAGAGATTGAAGGAGGCTATACATTAGAAGAAAGCATTTATGATGAGCTAGAATTTCAAGAATGTCCTCCAAAACAAGAGACTACGGTTGAAAAGATGGTGAAAAGGCCCAAACTGATGATCTGATGGTGAAAGCCATGTTCCTTATACAACATGGATATGATGCTGATCATTTATTCAGTTTGACTTCAAACATCATGACAGAAGTTGTTAGAAAGGTGGAAAGATTGTTAGATCCATCTATTAAGACAAAGTATGAGTTGAAGAAGTCTGAAGAATCAAAGAAAGGTTAAGTTAAAGCCACTTCTTCCTCTATTGTTGTACAACCTTCTTCAAGTTGACCACCAATACAGTATCTATTTCTTGATCCCTATAAAATTTCTAATAGGGAAATGAAGGAATTTCTTGCAAGGAATGGGTCCAATAAGAGAAAGTTAGGTCTCATGAAAACCAACTCTCTTAGAGCTACAATGCTCAAAACCATTCATTATCTAAAAAAGAAGATGAAGATTGTTAAAGAGGGTGTGATCCAAAGTCACCCTAGTCAAAGAAGATAAGCCCAATAAGTTCAAGTCTTTAGTGCATATTATGATACACTGGAACTGTAACACCACCCGAAAACCTTAAAAAAGAGAAAGAAAAGTGAAAGAGCAAATGGGGTATTATTTTAAAAAGCAAGGGGTAAAAGTGCGGAAGGGCCAAACCAGCCCATAATGGGGTTTAAAAGAGATATGGCTGCTCATACTCTCTCCCATGCACTCAAACCAACGGCTTTAGAGAGAGAAAAAGGCTCCCACCATTTCTAGAGTGAGAAAGTGGAAATTTCTTCAAAAGGTAAGATTTTCATGGTGATTCTTCTCAGATTTAGTCAGGTTCAAGCTTATAGGCAGATTTCTATGTGTTTCTATGTGTTTAGTTTGTTTCTTTACGTGTGTTTAGGTGTTAGAACTCCAGGGTTGCTCTCGGGTGTTTGCGTGTAAGGCCCAGTTCCCGGGAACCCCACAGTTGGTCATTCATAACATCATTCATTATTAAAAACACCACAAGTCACATTATTATAGGAAAACAATCGCAGCAGAATAACTTAACCAAAAACCATTTCTTGCATTAATGATTACTTTGCCAAATAATACATGGTTGTTAAGTGCTACAAAAGAATATTTAGTTGCATTACAAGACAAAAATATCATAATTGCATAAATGGATGTCAGTCACAATCCAACAAGTAGCTTCAGCCCCGTGCCATCCTCAGCAACATCCTTACCTGCCAACTGATATGCATATAAAAAGTCAGCGTTGCTGAGTGAGTTCTAGTTTAATAATATAGAAAATACACTTTGTAAACTTCATTTGGTGATCATTAATCAATATACATAATCAATCATTAAGTGATTCATTATCTTTCTTTCTTTAACTTTCTCTTCATTAACTAGGATTGCACAAAGCAAGAGCCTACATTGTTGGTTGGCAACAGATGCCAAACCCCTGTCGGCAAACGTTTATCATGGTAGCTAACCCATCGACAGTTGATCCACACTGCTAGGCACGAAGCCTGCTTATGAACTAAGATCCTATTCATTCATTGGTCAATCCCCAGGATTAGACCCCTGATGTACATCCTTATGGGCTGATACAACCGTAATTCAGTTGAGCAAACGACTTCCTGGTCGTGAACCTCCATTCCTTTGCTTGCAAGGCTTTTCATTCATCATAAGGGCCCGGGGGTAACATTCATTAAGTTTCATTATTCTTCTTTTATTCCTTCATGTTCACTTGTTATGGATAATACTTATTAAGATGCACACTACTTAATCACATAACATGAAAATATGATTGACATAGTAAAAGCAGCACATAAGAAAGAACCAAGCATAATAATCCTTGAACAAGCATAATCTTCCCTTATTCAGGAGTTCTCCATACTTAAATTCTATTCCCTAAAATTTCAAATAATCCCAAGTCTTTAGATAAATGCGGATGAACACAACAAATGCGGATGAACATTCTCAGGAAATATTCTAAGTGTCAGAAGTGCACATGAACCGAATGCGGATGACTAAAGCAATACACATGGACACTGTAGCAAATGCACATGGGCAAAACAAATGCGGATGAACACTTTGGCGGTACTAAAGGCAAATGCGGATGAACACAACAAATGCGCATAAGACTTAGCAAATGCGTATGAAGACTTAGCAAATGCGTATGAACAGAAGACTTAACTGTCAAATACGGATGAACACAAAAACTACCCTGCAATGCAACTTATGCCATTACCAGTTCCCAATCATCATTCTAACATGAACACAGCTAGTCTAACACTTAGAACATCATAAACATTAAACGATCATCAAGAGAATCACATAGCCTAACTATATCATCATAATCGTCCGTACCATACATGAAAAATCATAACATGTTTTGAAAACACCAGTTAAATATGCATACCGGCCCCAAATAAGCAGAAAACATTTAAAAGAGGGGATCTAGAACTCACCTCTACTGCGTTCGAGTAAAACGCCTCCAAACCCGAGAGAAACCTGGAGTTCTAACACCTAAACACACCAAAACACACAACCAAACACATAGAAACACTTAAGAATCGGTCCAGAAGCTGCAAACTCAACTGAAACCAAGAAAAACACCATAGAATCGTACCTTGGAATACTTTCTCTCACTAAAACCGACTTTCTTGCATGAGAGAGAGAAGCATGGCCAGCCTTAAGACCTTTTTTAACCCATTATGGGCAAGTTTGGCCCTTGCCCGATTTTAACCCCTTGTTTTACAATAATTGCCTTTTTCTCCCTTGCTTTCTTTTCTTTTCTTCGTGCTGAAATTTTCCAGGTGTTACAAGTCCAGCCCCCTTATATAGGTTTCGTCCCCGAAACCTATCACTCCTTGAACAGCTGTGGGTAATGCTGTCTCATTTCCTTCTCAGACTCCCACGTAGACTCGGACCCCTTCCTGTGTCTCCACTATACTCGCACAAGTGGAACCACTTTATTCCTTAGCCTCTTCTCTTTTCTGTCGATGATGGCCACTGGCTGCTGCACATAATTGAGCCGTTCATCCACCTCGATATCCTCTAGTGGCACGATCATATCTTCATCGGCTAAGCACTTTCTTAAGTGAGATACATGCAATGTCGGATGAATCCCACTTAACTCATCGGGTAACTCCGGTCGATAGGCCACCTCTCCTACTCGGGAAATGATTCGGAAGGGCCCTATGTATCTCGGACTTAATTTTCCCCGCTTCCTAAACCGGATGATCCCTTTTCAAGGCATTTCAGCATGACTCTATCACCACATTGAATTCAATCGGTCTACGTCTCTTGTCGGCATACGACTTCTGTCTACTTTCACCGCCTTCATGAAGGCCTTAATCTTTTCCAACTTTTCGATCGTAGCCTCGATCACCTCAATACTCCCTATCTCCTTCTGCCTGATGTCACCCTAACATACAGGCATTCTACACTTCCTACCATATAGCATCTCATTTGGATGCATACCAATGATGGCATGATAACTATTGATATATGAGAATTCGGCTAACGGTAGGTGTTCGTCCCAACCTCCTCTGAAATCAATGACGCATGCTCGTAGCATATCCTCCAGCGTCTGAATCGTCCTTTTCGACTAACCGTCTGTCTGAGGATGGTAAGCCGTACTGATATGTAACCTCGTCCCCATCGCGTCATGAAATCTTTTCCAAAACTTAGATATAAACCGAGTGTCACGGTCAGACACGATAGACACCGGTACGCCATGACAAGTCACTATCTCTTTGATGAACAGATCCGCCAACCTCTCAGATGAATACGTCTCGCGGATCGGTAGAAAGTGAGCACTCTTCATCAGACGATCAACTATCACCTATATGGCATCGTATCCCCTTGCCGTACGCGGTAACTTTGTAATGAAGTCCACGGTGATGTGCTCCCATTTCCACTCGAGAATATCCAAGTTGGATTTTCCTATATGGCTTCTAGTGCTCCGCCTTCACTTGTAAACACGTAAGGCACTTACTCACATACCCCGCTACATCGCTCTTCATTCCCCGCCACCAGTAATCTTTCTTCATATCATAATACATCTTTGTAGCATCGGGATGAATTGAGTATCGAGTCTTGTGAGCCTCATCCATGATCTTCTCACACAGACCCCATAACGAGGAATCCACATCCGCCCTGATCGAGTACGGACACCAAGAGTGTTCTCCCCCAACTCGGCGACTAGACCTTTCATCCTTTCGGAGTTAATCTGATCTTTTTTCAGCACTTCACCCTGAAATTCCTTAATCTGCTTCATCATATCGGAGGTCATAACCAACTGATAGGCTTTCACCCGAATTGGCTTGGGTTTCTCCTTTCGGCTAAGGGCATCCGCCACCACGTTGGCCTTACCCGGATGGTAATGGATCTCATAATCATAGTCCTTGATCAACTCTAACCACCTCCTCTGCCTCATGTTTAGATCCTTCTGCTCTAAGAAGTACTTCATACTTTTGTGATCAGGGAAGATGGTGCACTTCGTCCCGTATAGATAGTGCCTCCAAATCTTCAATGCAAAAACCACAACCGCTAACTCCAAGTTATGAGTAGGGTAGTTAGACTCATGGATTTTCAATTGTCGGGACGCATAGGCGATAACCCTTCCCCGTTGCATCAGCACACAACCCAACCCCAAATAAGAAACATTGGAATAGCCCACCAAGTCTTCATTCCCTTCGGGTAGCGTCAAGACAGAAGCTTGAGTCAACCTTGTCTTCAACTCTTCGAAATCATTCTCCTGCACTTGACCCTATACAAACTTCACATCCTTACGGGTCAATTTGGTCAATAGTGAAGCTATATTGGAGAAGTCTTGGATGAACCGTCTGTAGTAGCCCTCCAAACCCATGAAACTGCGGATCTTGGATGGCATCTTTGGAGTCTTCCATTGCATAACCGCCTCCACCTTTGCCGGGTCCACCATAATCCCTTTAGAATTAACCACATGACCCAAAAACTAAACTTCCCGCAACCAGAACACACATTTAGAGAACTTAGCATACAACTTCTCTGTTCTAAGCATTTCCAATACCTCGCGAATGTGACCGGCGTGCTCTTCTTCACTTTTGAATAAATCAGGATATCATCAATAAACACAATCACTGATTTATCCAACATCGGCTGACACACCCGATTCATCAAATCCATAAAAGCAGCTGGCGTGTTGGTTAGACCGAAAGACATAACGAGGAATTCGTAGTGCCCATATCGAGTTCAAAACACGGTTTTTGGGATATTCTGTTCTTTGATCTTTAGCTGATGATAACCAAATCAAAGATCTATCCTTGAGAACTAACTGGCGCCTTGGAGCTGATCAAACAAGTCATCAATCCTCGGTAGTGGGTACCTGTTCTTCACCGTCAACTTGTTCAACTCGTCGTAGTCGATGCACATCCTCATGCTACCGCCCTTCTTCTTTACAAACAAGACCAGAGCACCCCAGGGAGAGATACTCAGTCGGATGAACCCCTTATCTAACAACTCTTGCAACTGGGTCATCAATTCCTTCATCTCGGAGGGAACGAGGCAATACGGCGCCTTTGCAATAGGTTGGGAACCAGGTATCAGATCAATCTGGAACTCGATCTCGCGGTTAGGTGGTACCCCCGGTAGGTCTTCGGGAAACACATCAGGGAAATCGCATACTACTGGCACGCCTGACAGTTAAAGCACGGTAGCATCCATATCTTTCACATAGGCCAAGTAAGCACCACACCCGCATCTCATAAACTTATCTGTCGATCATCAAGATTACTCGCGGTGTAATGCACTCCTTGTCTTCATGTATCGTAACCAAACTACCATCGGGCGCAGTCGGACAAATCGTCTTCTTTCGGCACACAATGTTCACTTCGTAGGCCACCAACCAATCCATCCCTAACACCACATCAAAACCTCCTAGGGCCATCATCTACAATCTAGCAGAAAACTTACGACCGTCCAACTCTACGAGGCAATTATCTATCACATCAGTCACTTTGGTAGATTTCCTATCACTGTCTCTACATAGAAGGGCACGTCTATCTTCTTATTCTTACCATGCATTTCATGACAAAAGGTAGCAGATACAAAACTTCTACTAGCACCCGAATCGAAGAGCACAGAAGCATATAATTGGTTTACCAAAAAAATACCTGAAACTACTTCAGGGTCCAATTTGGCTTCTTCCCGGGTCATGTTGAATGCCCTTACCTTGGCTTTGGTGCTCTTACTTCTCCCTTTCTCACCCATAGTCTGGGTCCCTGAGCTCCCTTCTCCATTCTTCTTGCAATCTCAGCCCGAGTGGCCTACCTCCCCACATTGATAACATCGCGGTACCCTACACTCTTTAGTATAGTGGCCTCGCCCCCACACCTAAAAAACCGGTTCGACCACACTCTACATTCACCTATGTGAGCTTTTCCACACTTCTTACATTCCCTCCTGTGATTCCCCTTACTCAATCCTGAGCGGCGATCTTCGATCCTCGTCTTCTTTTCCCCGATTCCATAGTGGTCACCCCTGAATCTCTTCCCATTACCATTCTTGTTCCAACTCTTATCAACCTTCCCCTGAATTGGCACCAGATCCCTCTCATCATACAACCACCCAGCCAAGTCTACTACAGACCTAAAAGTGCTCAGCCTAGCAGCTACCATGTTCCTCCTGATATCCATGGGCAGACCCTGCATGTATCTCTTTATCTTCTTGGACTCTAGGGTTACTAGATCCGGCACGAGTCTTGCAAGCTCATTGAACTTGGAGGTATACTCTTGATGAGTCATGTTTCCTGCCTCCAAATGCAAGAACTCCTTCTTGATTTTGTCCAACTCCCGATGTGGACAATACTTCTCCAGTACCAGTTCTTTCAAATCCGACCACCTCATCCTCGCAACAGATCGTTTCCCCTCGGCTTGGACAATGTTGTCCCACCAGCATAATGCCAAGTCAATGAAAGAATGGGAGGAAAACTTCACCTTTTGATCCTCCCAGCACTCACTGATGTCTAAAACCGCCTCCATCTCTCGAACCCAACAATGAGTAGCAGTAGCATTCCCTTTACGATCAAAGGTTGGGGGTTTGCACCTCTGATACGCCCCATAGGTGAACCCCTTAGCGATCTCCTTCTTCCCCTCGCTATCATCATCATGAATTACCACCTTGGGACTAGATGGCTCTTCATCAGCTTTCTCCTTCTCCCCTGCATCTTTGGTCTTCTCACCATCCTTTACGGCCCTCAACACCTCGGTCACCACTGAAGGTAACACGTTTTGCATGACATTGTAGACTTCATCAGTGATAGCTTCCTTTACTATAGACTTGAGGGTGGCTGATCCTTCACCCTCTTGGTAGCTATGAAGATCCATGTCCTCATGAGTCATCTCGGGAGCCTTAGCCTTACTTCGGGTGACACGTGGCCCAATAGTATGCCCGCCATGAGAACCACCTCGGGTTGCCTTCCCAGGTTTCCTACCCGCCATAAGATCTACCTCTTATAAGATTCAAACACTAACAAGGTCATTCAAGGTAATAGCTCAGATAATGTCAAGTATAGTAAGTCCCTAATTACAATGACCAGTTATGATTAGCCACTTACTTTACTCTTCATCCCCCAAGCATTCCCTATCCAGACCACATCAGTGTCCAAATCTACTAAGCATATAAATCAAATAGCATACGTACGTAATACCAATTACTTATGAAAAATAACCTGATGGCGCATAGCTACTTGGGTTGGCATCCCTTCATTTGGTCCCATTTTCAGTTTAAGTTTAGGTTTTGAAAAAGAATTTACCCAATTCTCTTACACTTTGGCTCTGATACCAACTTGTAAGGCCCCGTTCCCGGGAACCCCACAGTTGGTCTTCACAGCTCATTCGTTATTAAAAACACCACAAGTCACATTATTATAGGAAAACAATCGCAGCGGAATAACTTAACCAAAAACCATTTCTTGCATTAATGATTACTTTGCCAAATAATACAGGGTTGTTAAGTGCTACAAAATAATATTTATTTGCATTACAAGACAAAAATATCATAATTGCATAACTGGATGCCAGTCACAATCCACCAAGTAGCTTCAGCCCCGTGCCATCCTCAGCAACATCCTTACCTGCCAACTGATATGCATATAAAAAGTCAGCATTGCTGAGTGAGTTCTAGTTTAATAATATAGAAAAATATTTCTTTCTTTAACTTTCTCTTCATTAACTAGGATTGCATAAAGCAAGAGCACACATTGTTGGTTGGCAACAGATGTCGAACCCCTGTCGGCAAACGTTTATCATGGTAGCTAACCCATCGACAGTTGATCCACATTGCTAGGCATGAAGCCTGCTCATAAACTAGGATCCTATTCATTCATTGGTCAATCCCCAGGATTAGACCCCTGATGTACATCCTTATGGGCTGATACAACCGTAATTCAGTTGAGCAAACGACCTCCTGGTCGTGAACCTCCATTTCTTTGCTTGCAAGGCTTTTCATTCATCATAAGGGCCCGGGGGTAACATTCATTAAGTTTCATTGTTCTTCTTTTTTTCCTTCGTGTCCACTTGTTATGGATAATACTTATTAAGATGCATATTATTTAATCACATAACATGATAATATGATTGACATAGTAAAAGCAGCACATAAGAAACAACCAAGCATAATAATCCTTGAACAAGCATAATCTTCTCTTATTCAGGAGTTCTTCATACTTAAATTCTATTCCCCAAAATTCAGAGAATCCCAAGTCTTTAGACAAATGCGGATGAACACAACAAATGCGGATGAACAAATACGGATGAACATTTTCAGGAAATATTTTAAGTGTCAGGAAGTGCGCATGAACCGAATACGGATGACTAAAGCAATACACATGGACACTATAGCAAATGCGCATGGGCAAAACAAATGGGGATGAAGACTTTGGCGGTACTAAAGGCAAATGCGGATGAAAACAGCAAATGCGCATGAAGACTTAGCAAATGCGTATGAATACTTGGCAAATGTGTATGAACAGAAGACTTAATTGTCAAATGTGGATGAACACAAAAACTACCCTGCAATGCAACTTATGCCATTATTAGTTTCCAATCATCATTCTAACATGAACATATCATAGATCTATCAGTCTAACACTTAGAACATCATAAACATTAAACGATCATCAAAAGAAACACATAGCCTAACTATATTATCATAATCGTCCGTACCATAGATGAAAAATCATAACTTGTTTTGAAAACACCAGTTGAATATGCATACCAGCTCCAAATAGGGAGAAAACATTTAAAAGAGGGGATCTAGAACTCACCTCTACTGCTTTCGAGTAAAACTCCTCCAAACCCGAGAGCAACCTGGAGTTCTAACACCTAAACACATGAAAACACATAACCAAACACATAGAAACACTTAAGAATCGGTCCAGAAGCTGCAAATTCAACTTAAATCGAGAAGAACACCATAGAATCTTACCTTGGAAGACTTTCTCTCACTAAAATCAGGTGAAACTTCTGCTTCTTGCTTCAGCCGAGACTTTCTTGCATGAGAAAGAGAAGCATGGGTAGCCTTAACACCTTTTTGAACCCATTATGGGCAAGTTTGGCCCTTGCCTAATTTTAACCCCTTGTTTTACAATAATTGCCTTTTTCTCCCTTGCTTTCTTTTCTTTTCTTCATGCTGAAATTTTCCGAGTGTTACATTGCGGTTTGCTCGAAGCTGGTTAAGGTGTGTTCTAGATCCCCTCTTTTATATGTTTTCTACTTGTTTGGGGCTGATATGTGTATTAAAATGATGTTTCTTAGCAAAACTATGTTTTCCATGATAAAGATGACTTTTATGAATGACGTATGTTTTCATGATATCTGCGATGAATAATGGGTGTGCTAGGTGTGAATATGATAGATCTATGCTAAGTATATACTTAAAGGTGTTGTATGGAACTAGAATTCATATAAGCAAGACAAAAGTATTTTAAACAACTATCCACTATGGGCTTTGGATGTCCGCTGTGGACCCTTATGAAGGTTTTAATGATGTCCGCTGTGGACCCTTATAAAGGTTTTAATGATGTCCGCTGTGGACATTAACTATCCGCTATGACACTTAAGTATTCTAGACTGTCCTTTGTGGACATTTAAGTATTCATGAATGTCCGTTGTGGGGACTTAAGTGTTAAGAGCCATCCGCTGTAATGCCTTAGTCATCCGCTGTAATGCCTTATTCATTCACTGTAATGACTTAGACATCCGCTGTGAACCTTAGTTATCGGCTATGGACTTTGGTCATCACCTGTGGATTTGTTCATCCGCTGTGGATTTGTTCATCCGCTGTGGATTTGTTCATCCGCTGTGGACTTGTTCATTCGCTGTGAACACTTAGGTTTATCCTGAATTTTTGGGAATAAAGTTTAAGTGATTAGTACTAATGTTCTAATGGATGATATGTTTGCTATATGTTTTTAATGTTATAATCTTTTCTTATGGACTACTGTTATGAATAATAATTATTATTTCACATTACCTGATTAAAGACTATTGATATCTTAAAAGGTATTATTCATAATCTAGAGAACATAAACGAATAAAAGAAGACAGTGGAACCTAATGAATGTTACCCCCGGACCCTTATGATGAATGAAAAGTCTTGCAAGCAAAATGAATGGAGGTGCACGACCATGTTATCGTAAGCTTAACTGATGTGCAGCTGTTTCAGCCCATGAGGATGCACATCTGGGGTCTAATCCTCGTGATTGACCAATGAATGAATGAATGGGACCTGCATTCATGAGTGTGGGTCAACTGTCAGGGGTTAGCTACCATGATAAACATGTACTGGCAGGGGTTCGACATTCATTGCCAACCATATGATGTAGGCTCTTGCTTTGTGTAATCCTAGTTAATGAAAGAGAAAGATAATGAATGAAAGAAAGATAATGAAAGCCTTAATTAATATTATCAGTCATTTTGACTGTTATGTATTATGGATGGGTGATCACTAAAGGAAGCTTTCAAAAATTTATATTTTCATATAATAACAAAAACTAAAACTCACTCAGCAACATTGACTTTTTATATGCATATCAGTTGGCAGAAAATGAGGTTGTTAGGGATGGCACGAAGATAGAACTACTTGGCAAATTAAGACTGTCATCCATGTTTTTGTAGAAACAATGCTTTTGTCTTGTAATATAATATAAATGTATTTTTGTACTTAACAACAATGATGTATTTCTTGGCAAAAATTATTACTAATGCAATGAAATGGATTTGTTAAATTATTCCACTGCAATGTTTTCATATGTCAATGTATTTTAATATGTATTGTGCTATGAATGACCAACTATGAGGTTCCCTGGATCGGAGCCTTACAAGTTGGTATCGGAGCAAAGTTTAAGAGAATTGGGTAAAATATTTTGAAAACCCAAACTTAAACTGATAATAGAAGCAAATTAAGGGATGTCAACCCAAGTAGCTACATGCCATCAGGTGTATTTTCTTAAAGTTAACCGGTATTATGTGTGTGTGCTATCTGATTAATTTGCTTAGTAGATTTGAATACTGATGGGTGTCAAGATAGTGAGTCTTTGGGACATGGGGGTAAGGTAAGTAGTTAATCACACTTGGCCACCGTAATTAAGGACATACCAAACTCATCATGTTCTAAACAATTACCTTGAATGACATTGTTGGTGTTTAAATCTTATAGGAGGTAGAATTTATGGCGGGTAAAAAATCTGGGAAAGCAACCCGAGGAGGTGCTCGTGGCAGGCGTACTACTGGGCCACGTGTCGCCAGGAGCAAAGCTAAGGCTCCCTAGATGATTTACGAGGAGACGGATGTCCATAGCCACCATGAGGGTGAAGGATCAGCTACCCTCAAGTCTACTATGAAGGAGGCTATTACTGATAAGGTCTACAATGTTATGCAAAATGTCTTACCTTTGGTGGTGACTGGAGTGCTTAGAGTTGTTAAGGATGGGGAAAAAGCTGAGGATAAGGGGAAGAGAAGAAT
Source organism: Flaveria sonorensis (assembly GCA_025506505.1). Taxonomy (NCBI): domain Eukaryota; kingdom Viridiplantae; phylum Streptophyta; class Magnoliopsida; order Asterales; family Asteraceae; genus Flaveria; species Flaveria sonorensis. The sequence continues at coordinate 33,956,392 of CM046434.1, forward strand.
AAGAAGAAGAAATCAGGAAAGTCCACTGAAGGGACTAAGGAATTTGAAGAGGAGCCATCTAACCCAAAGGTGGTAGTTCATGATGATAACAGTGAGGATGAATCAGAGAAAGAGACTGCTAAGGGGTGCAACTATTGGGCGCTTCATAGATGCAAGCCCCCGACCTTCGATGGTAACGGTAATGCTACTGCCACTCATCATTGGGTTCGAGAGATGGAATCAGTCCTGGACATCAGTGAGTGTCGGGAAGATCAGAAGGTGAAGTTTGCCGCCTATTCTTTCGTTGACTCAACACTATGCTGGTGGGACAACATTGTCCAAGCCAAGGGAAAACGATCAATAGTGAAAATGAAGTGGTTGAAGTTGAAGAAGTTGGTACTGGAGGAGTACTGTCCACATAGAGAGTTGGGCAAAATTAAGAAGAAGTTCTTGTATTTGGAGGCCGGGAACATGACTCATCAAGAGTACACCTCCAAGTTCAACGAACTTGCAAGACTTGTGCCAGATCTGGTAACGCCTATGTCCAAGAAGATCAAAAGATACATGCAAGGCTTGCTAGTGGATATCAGAAGGAACACGATCGCCACTAGACCGAGCACGTTAGGTCAGTGGTGGATTTGGCGGGAAGGTTATATGATGAGAGAGAACCGGTGCCAGTTCAGAAAAAGACTGAGAAGTGGAGTTGGAATAAGAACAGTAATGGGAAGAGGTTCAGGAATGACAACTACGGAACAGGGGAAAAGAAGATGAGGGTCGACGACCGTCACGCAAAGAAGAGGAAAGGGAATGACCGAAGTGAGTGTAAGAAGTGTAGGAAGAGTCATATGGGTGAATGCATAATAGGTGTATGAATGGGACATGCATTCATGAGCAGGCTTCGTGCCTAGCAGTGTGGGTCAACTATCAGGGGTTAGCTACCATGATAAACGTGTACTGGCAGGGGTTCGGTATTCATTGCCAACCATATGATGTAGGCTCTTGCTTTGTACAATCCTAGTTAATGAAAGAGAAAGATAATGATAGAAAGAAAGATAATGAAAGCCTTAATGAATATTATTAGTCATTTTGACTATTATGTATTATAGATGGGTGATCACTAAAGGAAGCTTTAAAAAATGTATATTTTCATATATTAACAAAAACTAAAACTCACCCAGCAACACTAACTTTTTAAATGCATATCAGTTGGTAGGTAATGAGCTTAATGGGGATGGCACGAGGATGGAGCTACTTGGCAAATAAAGACTAGCATCCATATTTTCGCAGAAACAATGTTTTTTTCTTGTAATACAACATAAATGTCTTTTTGTACTTAATGATAATGATGTATATCTTATCAAAAGTTATTACTAATGTAATGAAATGGATTTGTTAAATTACTCGACTATAATGTTTTCATATGTCAATGTACTTTAATATGTATTGTGCTATGAATGACCAACTATGAGGCTTTCCCTGATTAGAGCCTTACAGGAACCTCTAATGAGCAAACACTTAGAGTGGTTCAAACAACCTTCTCAGTTGCAACTAAAAGAAGGTTTGGACACTTCTGAAATACTCTAGGGTTTTACAGCTCCAAAAGACAAAACAGATGTCAAGATCATTGCTTAGAAATATGACTTAGACTATGTTCATGGTCAAAAGGATCTCAGGTCTAGTTCAATTCTTTATACAATATATAAATCTAGTCAATACCTTAAAGATTCATGATTTGAAGGAGATTGCTGACTTGTATTTAATCAATCATGCTGCTTTGTGAAGGGGTTATCAATTTAAGATATCTTAAAGATGTTTAAAATGACCAACAACTTCAAAGCTCTTAAAGAGATATGCATCAGAAAAGATTGGTCTTTTAGAAATCTCTTTGACCAGAGAAAGAAAACGAAGACATTTGAGGAGTTGGTAATCCTAAAAGGGAATGTAAAGCCAACTAATGACTTAAAGAGAAAGAGAGTTATTGGAACACACCAAACAATGCCAATTTCTAATGTAAAGTATGATGAAACAACATATGAATTGGTCATTGAAAGAGGTTAGGAAGGGAAGGTTGGCCCAGACATTAGATTGTCCAGGGCTTAAAAAGGTGCGACTGCTAGATGAATCATATATCCATTATATGTTCACTAGGCACTTTGAAATCAGAACCAACAAGCTTAGAGAAGATGATCTTTTGTTCTTTCTAAAATGCATAAGGATCTTGAAGATTGCATATGACAGAATTAGTAGGAAGAGAGAGGCTAAAAAGAGAAAGAGAATGCCTTTAAAATTTCCTAACATAGTAAAGTTAGAGATCAATGTTGTACGAGAGCTGGTCATCTATAGAGATGGTTCATCTACCATTGCTATGTATGATCCTCAATCTTTGAAGCAGATTCTAATTAAAGCTATTCAGAGGATGAAAGATCCGACTATTCATGTACTTGACTGAAGCAACATGACAAAGGCCAGACAAATCAAAACAATGATTAACTTCATTCTAAACCCCACTAATCCCAAGTACCATTATTATCCTATTGAAAAAGATCCCACCATAGTACCAGATCTACCAACAATAATAACAACAGCACCAACAACAACATTAGCTTCAACCTCCACTATAGTCCTGACATCCACTTCTCAACAACCACAAGCTACAACAAAAGATCCACCAGAATCTTCATAAATTCCATCACCTAACAAAACCTGAAGTACACTAGCTACATAATCCCTAGGGGTAGTATTATTTGACCCTAAAAGGATCATGCATGTCAATTCAAGTAATGTTGAATAGTTGTTCTGGATGAAAAATATAGAAATGTTGAGAAATGCGGCTAAAGTACAGGAAATACGGATGCACAAGAAAGACTTAGTGTTTGTTCATCAGTATTAGTCTTATATGGGTGACTTAGACAAATACATATATGCATTTTTCTATCCACATAGACTAATGCGGTTGAAGTAAAACAAATAGTTATGTCTTAATAGAAGAAATACAACCAAGTCTTTACACACCGCAAAGACAAATGCGGATGTTGTACACATAAATGCGTCTGAAGACAAACAAATGCTTATACAGTTATTTTGTACTCTGTACTTAGTAGAACTTAGATTTTATGTCGGGGTAGTTGTGTCATTGTATAGGTCATTATATAAGACCTATAAATAGATAAAGTTTTCACACTTTTTGTAACTCTAACAACCCTTACAACATTGAATTCTAGAAAACCCTGATCGTAATGTTGAAGCATATTATCAATATACAATGAACATTATGAGTATATCTATTCTATTTGATCATTGATTATTGTATTTCTGTTACAATCAATCATAGAGATCTCTCAACATATTCGATCCTTATTAATTTTAACCCAGTCATAATGGTCACCTCTGTGTTTACTAATGAGTCAGAATGGGTTGATACTTTCTCAAGTCACATATTCAATAGGTGTAGATGGGCAAACTCATTTGTACAAATGGATAGTTTCCACCCAAATAGAACATAAGTTTAAAAGCTACCAGAACATGATAAGTTACAATCAAATGTTAGAATTTTCCGATCTACTAACCAAGGTTTAGTTGTTCGATAACAAAGGTGCAGGTTTGAATATGAAAGAGATGATCCATTCGATTCAGAGCAACGGTAATGACGATAGATCCACACGAGTTTGATGATAATGACGATAGATCCGAATGAGATCGGTGACCATAATAGTGGATCTGTATGGACAACAATGTTCACGTATCTTGAGTTGAAAGTGGTCGACCTTACGGTAGTTGTTGTTTCCGTTTTCCGATAGAGGTGTAGAGCTGGAGAACTTGAAGATATGTAAACAAAAAATTAGAGAGTGGAATCATGATCATGTAAATAGTTTTTAGTTTTTGTTTAGAATTAAAATATTGTAAACAAATAAATCAATGAGGCTTTCTTTTTTCCTCAAAGATCTCTCACTGATTTTGTTTAAAAAATATAAGATAAGGTTTTTGAATTAGGGAGATGGTGGGATCGAAGAAATTTTAAGAATTAACCCATCTTAACCTGCCTATTTTGCTGGGTACATTCTTGCTGCTTCACTTAGTGTTCTAATTCTTCTTTTGACTACCCTATTCTTTTAAGGAGTTCTGGCTGCACTAATATTGATGAGCAATACCATTGTTAGTACAAAATGAATTTAAATCATCATTTTTTAATCTCAGTCTTATTATCAGTCCTGATTTATTTTCAGTTGAAATCCAATTGATTTTCAATCTTAGTGATAAAATCTTTGATGATTTGAGTTGATTCGTTTATATAAATTACCATTAATGAAGTATCATTTGTATAGGCTTGTGGGAAGGTTTGTGTTTGTCGGACCGGTGAAGGGGGTCAATACAACAGTTTCATAAGGTGGAGAGATATGAAACACTTAGTAGATCAAAGATGGAACCGGTTAGATGATACAAAGAACACAAGTAAAAGAACAAGAACAAGAACACTCAAATATAGTTTTCAAGAATGATGTATATTACTCTCAAGTTCATACAAGTGTTTCAAAGCATACATAAGATATAAGTACTTGAGACACTTTATACTACATCCTACAGCCAGCCATACTTTGAAGGCTAGCTGGAAACACTAATCTAGACAACAAGATCAATGTAGAGTCAAAAGGCAGATTGCCTTTTGACTAGTGACTATGACATGCCATAGCTCACATCCTAATATATTACAAAAAGGATAAAAGGTACAAAAGTAGAAAGTTACAGAACAATGACCATAATCTACAGTTGACAAAGCATGGACCTTTTCACCAACTTATATAAGTTAGTGAGTCTTCAGAGTGGCAGCGGAAAGTTGTTCAACATTTGTCAAAAGGTGATCAGAGAAAGCATGTCTTCTCTGTTTTTAGATGAAATCAGTCTTTGGCTTTGGAAGACTTTGTCTCTGAAGCTTCAGAAGACTTCATCTTTGGCTTTGGAAGATTTTGTCATTTGGCTTCGGAAGATTTTACACTTAGCTTATTTCCTTTGAGTGGTGTAAAACTTCCGAAGTAACTTTACTCTGTACTTCATGCATGCATGCTGAGAGCTCTTTGGATGCTTTGGTTGCATCAGCCTTTAAGTATAAACCTTACAAACTCCCCCTAGGCTGATGCTACCAAAACAGAAGAGATTACTTATCTATTAACAGTCCTCATCAAGATCAAGACCATTCCTTTCTTCATCATTTGATCAGGATCCCTTAAATTCTCATAGTATCTCCTCATATCATAGAGATCATGTAAAGGAAGATCAAGTATGTCTTGCTAGAAGTAGACATCTAGACCTCTTTGATCTCTAATAACATACCATCTGTCCTGATTAGCAGCAAAGATCCAGGACAAGATGGGTCTCTCAGCAACAAGAGGCCTTACTTGAATGGGAGTTGGATGAGCAGCCTCTTCTTAATCACCCTCAGGATTTTCTGACTCATCCTGAGGTGTAGAGGTAGATGCCTTGGACTTCTTCTTCTTCTTCTTCTTGTATCCTTTTCTTCCTCTTTCTTGATTTCAACTGAGAAGATTGGCCTTTAGCACCAAGTTTTTCTTGTGTGTCTTTCTCAGTTGGGTCCTCTTCCCTCACAGGTTCAGAAGAAGAGGGATCAGGACCCTGCTGTGGATCAGAAGATGAAGTTCGCTTTGGTCTAGCACTAGGTCCAGGTTGTGTTGTCTCTTGTGGTTCAACCTTGACCTCAACTTCAGGTGCATCCTGACTTGGTGGAGAATGCAAGTCAATGAGCTCACCCTTTTTAATCTTCTGCTTGATCATCCTAATGTACTCATCCATGGCGGATAGAGACATTGGACCAAGCCTCCTTCCAAAGAATCCATACAGCTTCAAGAAGCTCATCATCCTCTGCTATCAGCAGACTTCTTTACACTCTTTTGGATGATGGCTCTTGACTTTGTAGCTTCTTCCCTCATCTTCCTCTTAGCAGCTTTTTGTTCTTTCATTACTTATTGCTCAAGTTGCTTGAGGTACTCAAACTCTATGTATTCATATGATAAGGGAAGAAGTGCAGATGCCTGATAGAGGCCTGTGGCACTCAGGTAGTTAATCATATTTTATCTGTTTGCTTCTTTGTCTACCTGAGGTTGTTGCTCAGTTGCCAAAATCTCTGTCTTAAGGCTTTCTAGAATTGGGGAGATGGTAGGACCATGCTTGTAGAATCATTTCTTCCTCCCTTCTTCCTTGATCTTGAGGAGCAGTTTTGCATCCTTTATCTCCTTCCTTTCCTTTGACAACTCAGTGTCAGCTAGTTCATTTAACTCTTCTAAGGGAAGAGAGATGAGTTCATTAATGTTGTAGTTTCTTGTCCTTGAGTAGTTCAATCTGGCTGCCCTTAACTCATCATCTTGAGTGTTTGGCCTGGGGGCAGTTCTAGTTACAGCTTCCATGAAGCCTGGGGACCCACTTGAACTCTCAAACCTTAGCTTCCTCTTTGTTTCTCTTTCCTCCTCCTCAATCTCCTCAGGAGTCATCTTCATTTTACCTTTGTCACTCATAGGCCTTTGTGACTTAGGTTGGAGAGAGCTTTGGCCTTTATTGCTTGGTTCTTCACATGAGCTCTGGCCAGAGAGAGGTTGTGAGACACCTTCACTCATTGAGGGTAGTTGGTGCTGAGGGTGCTAAAGCAGTTCCTATCATCTCAAGGTTCATAGGCTCAACTACTAGGCCTTCAGCCAAGGTTTACCCTTCAAAGCTAATCTTAGGGTCCCCCTCAATATCCAGTTGACCAACAGTCTTTCCTGCTAGCGTTTGTCAATATAGTCTTGTTCTCAGCTTAAACTCTTCAAGCACCCTTTGTTGAATGCTATCAGCCAACCTTACAGCTTGCCTGTTTTGACTTGCATTGGCAAGTGGGAGGTCGACTAGATAAGTGCTCTCATAGTATCTTAGGTTGTAGAAGTTGAAAATATCTTGTTGACCCTGAGACCTTGAGATTACCAGGGCTCTCCTTTGATCATCATACCTCCATCCCACTATTGGGTTTTCAGTAAGGTGAGATGGAGTAAGCATAGCCCTTAGTATACCCTCCTCAAACAGACTTTGTATGTAACGCCTGAAAATTTTGAAGAAAAAGAAGGCAGGTGAAGTTCTCGCACGAAAGGAAGTTCTTACGCAAGAAGTTCATGTGATAATCTCAGCTGGGTATAAATAGCTGAGAACACCCAGTCTGACTCCATTTCGCATGAAAAGTTCAACTGCTAGAGAGAGAAATCGGCTGCGTAGAGAGAGAGAGAGTGAAGAATCCAAGTGTTTAAGTTTTCACTTGGCAAAGGCTTTGGGAAGGTTGTGTTTGTGCTAGAACTTCAAGAGGTGAGTTTCTAGTCCCCTTTTTATGCAAGTTTTTATGTTTTGGGGATATTATGCATACTAGAAGTTTGAATGTTCATGTTCATGCTTGGTATGATGTTATTAAGGTGTTTGCATGTTAGAACAGCCTTAGACACGATAAGTTGTGATTAGGCGGGGAAAACCTGTAGTTTTTACGTGAGTAGTTTTGATGTATGTTAAGATTTTGAATTATGGGAGGTTTTCGCGTGAAAGGTGTAGTTTTCACGTGATATGCATGTTTTCCCGTGACAGGTAGTTCTCACACGACTTGTAAGTTCTCACACAATATGTAGTTCTTGCACTACTTGATGGTTTTCACACGATAGGATGGTTCTCGCGCGAAAGTTCTTGCGCGAGATGTTGCTGATGTATGTTAAGTTTTCGCATGCTATGTTGTTATGTGTGATGTGTTATCTTTTCACGTTAAACGACTTTTTAAAACTATATGTTTTATGATGTGACTTTACTTGATATGTATGATTATGTAAGTAAAGTATTACGTAACAAAAGTGAAAGATAACGATGATGAAAGTGGAACGTAATGAATGAATGAAAGTCTTGCAAGCGAATTGAAAGGAGGTTCACAACTCATTGAGGGGTTGTTAGCTCAACTGTGTGCGGTTTAGCTAACCATGAGGATGCACACAGGGGGTCAGTCTTTGTGACTGATCAATACGTACGAAAATGGGATCCTTGTCGCCTGACCCCAAGACGGAAGTTGCTTCGTGCACAATGATAGGGTGTATCCTATGACAGGATCTAGATTAAAAGTGAAAGAACGAAAGAAAGTACAAAAATGAATGATTATGAATGATGATGATAAGATAATAATAATTATTATCAAGATGTACGTACGATGTGTGATCATGAATGAAAGTAAAGGATATATTTTAATTAAAAGTAAAGTATTTTAATTATAAACTAGAACTCACTCAGCGTAGCTGACTTTTGTATGCATAATAGTTGGCAGGTAATCATTTGATGTTGAGGAGGTGCAGGCATAGATGCATAAGCCACTGGAAATGATTTGCGTCTGGCATCCACATTTTTGGGAATGATTATTGTGTTAACAAAATTTTGAGATGTAAATGAATGATTTGATGTATTGACACGATTTTAATCATGAATGTGGTGGATCTAACATCTAGCTCACCTATGCAAGAAGGTGATGCTACCAAAAAGGGGGAGAAAGTCCTACCAACAATCACAGAACCTAGGAGTTCTTCTCAGAGTATGGACATAGAGGATTCACCACCCTCACTTGCATTTGTCCATGCTCAACAACCTCCTCTAGTTCACATTGATGTGGACTCACTCATATAATGTAAGGCGCGTTCCCGGGACGCTTACAGTCGGTCAATCATCACATAATACATTTAAAACACATCATTTGCAGCGGAATTAAAACTTTTCATCCATGATTAAAATCGTGTCAATACATCAAATCATTCATTTACATCTCAAAATTTTGTTAACACAATAATCATTCCCAAAAATGTGGAAGCCAGACGCAAATCATTCCTAGTGGCTTAGGCATCCAAGCCTGCACCTCCTCAGCATCAAACGATTACCTGCCAACTATTATGCATACAAAAGTCAGCTACGCTGAGTGAGTTCTAGTTTATAATTAAAATACTTTACTTTTCGTTAAAACATATCCTTTACTTTTGTTTAAGATCACACATCGTACTTGCATCTTGATAATAATTATTATTATCTTATCATCATCATTCATAATCGTTCGTTTTTGTACTTTCTTTTGTTCTTCCACTTTTAATCTAGATCCTGTCATAGGCTACGCCCCATCATTGTGCATGAAGCAACTTATCATCATTCATAATCGTTCGTTTTTGTACTTTCTTTCGTTCTTTCACTTTTAATCTAGATCCTGTCATAGGCTACGCCCCATCATTGTGCACGAAGCAACTTCTGTCTTGGGGTCAAGCGACAAGGATCTTGTTTCGTACATCTTCATCAGTCACAAATACTGACCCCCCTATGTGTATCCTTATAGGTTAGCTAAACCACACACAGTTGAGCTAACAACCCCTCAATGAGTTGTGAACCTCCTTTCAATTTGTTAGCAAGACTTTCATTCATTATTTACATTCCACTTTCACCATCGTTATCTTTCACTTTCCTTATGTAATACTTTACTTACATAATCATACATATCAAGTAAAGTCACATCATAAAACATATAGTTTTAAAAAGTCGTTTAACATGAAAAGATAACACATCACACATAACAGCATAGCATGCGAAAACTTAACATACATCAGCAACATCTCGTGCGAGAACTACCCCTTTCACGCGAGAACCATTTTATCGCGTGAAAACCATCAAGTCAACCACATATCGTGCGAGAACTTACAAGTCAAGCGAGAACTACTTGTCGTGCGAAAACATGTATATCACGCGAAAACTACACCTTTCGCGCGAAAAACTCTCAAAATTCAAAATCTTAACGTACATCAAAACTGCTCGCGCGAAAACTACAACTTATCGCGTTTAAGGCTGTTCTAACATGCAAACACCTTAACAACATCATACTAAGCATGAACAGTAACATTCAAACGTCTAGTATGCATAATAGCCCCAAAACATAAAAACTTGTGTAAAAAGGGGACTAGAAACTCACCTCTTGAAGTTCTAGCACAAACTCAACCTTCCTGAAGCCTTTGCCGAGTGAAAACTTAAACACTTGGATTCTTCACTTTCTTTCTCTACACAACCGATTTCTCTCTCTAGCAGCTGAACTTTTCACGCAAAATGGAGTTAGACTAGGTGTTCTCAGCTATTTATGCCCAGCTGAGCTTATTGCATGAACTTCTCGCGCGAGAACTTCCTTTTGCGCGAGAACTTCACCTGCCTTCTTTTTCTTCAAAATTTTCGGGGGTTACAAGTCCACCCCCCCTTATTGAGGTTTCGTCCCTAAAACTGTCAGCTCTCGAACAACTGCGGGTAATGTTGTCTCATCTCTTTCTTGGTCTCCCATGTAGACTCAGACCCTTTTCGGTGTTTCCACTATACACGCACAAGTGGAACCACTTTGTTCCTTAACCTCTTCTCCTTTCTATCAATGATGGCCACCGGGTGCTCCACATAATTGAGCCGTTCATCTACCTCAATATCTTCTAGTAGCACAATCATATCCTTGTCGGCTAAGCACTTTCTCAGATGAGATTCCACTTAACTCATTAGGTAGCTCCAATCGATAGGCCACCTCTCCTACCCGGGCAATAATTCGAAAAGGCCCTATATACCTCGGGCTTAGCTTTCCTCGCTTTCTAAGCCGGATGATCCCTTTCCAAGGCGAGACCTTCAACATAACTCTGTCCCCCACCTTGAATTCAATCAGTCTACGCCTTTTGTCGGCATACGACTTTTGTCTATCCTTCGCTGCCTTCAGAAAGGCCTTGATCTTTTCTAACTTTTCAGTCGTAGCCTCTATCACCTCAATGCTCCCCAACTCCTTCTGCCAGATGTCACCCCAACATACAGGCGTTCTATACTTTCTACCGTATAACATCTCATATGGTGGCATACCAATGCTGGCATGATAACTGTTGTTGTATGAAAATTCAGCTAACGGTAAGTGTTCGTCCCAACTTCTTCCAAAATCAATAACACATGCTCGGAGCATATCCTCAAGCGTCTGTATGGTTCTCTCTGACTGACCATCTATCTGAGGATGATAAGGTGTACTGATGTGTAGCCTCGTACCCATCACATCATGGAATCTCTTTCAAAACTTAGATGTAAACCGAGTGTCACTGTCTGACACTATAGACACTAGTACACCATGAAGAGTCATAATCTCCTTAATGACAGATCTGCCAACCTCTTAGATGAATATGTCTCACAGATTGGTAAGAAATGAGCACTCTTCGTCAGACGGTCTACTATCACCCATATGGCATCATACCCTCTTGCCGTACGCGGCAACTTCGTAATGAAGTCCATGGTGACGTGCTCCTATTTCCACTTGGGTATATCCAAAGGTTGGATCTTCCCGTATGGCTTTTGATGCTCCGCCTTCACTTGCAGGCAAGTAAGGCACTTGCTCACATACTCTGCTACATCGCGCTTCATACCCGGCAACCAGTAATCTTTCTTCATATCATGATACATCTTCGTAGCACCGGGATGAATGGATTATCGAGTCTTATGAGCTTCATTCATGATTTGCTCCCGTAGGTCTCCATAATGGGGAATCCACATCCGCCCAAAGCGGGTTCTAACTCCAAGAGTGTTCTCGCCCAACTTCGAGACTAGGCCTTTCATTCTTTGGGACACTTAGAATATTTTTCTAAGGTGTTCATCCGTATTTGTCTGTTAATCCGCATTTGTTTGCTCATCCGCATTTCTTTAAGGACTTAGAATTTTCTGAGATTTTGGGAAGTAGAATTTAAGTGCTAAGAAGTGATGTTTTGGTGGCTTATGCTTGTTTACATGTATGCATTGTATGATGATGTTGTTCCATGTTATGTATGATATGACTTTACGTGGTGTGTTATGCTTATGAATGTAAAGTATTATATAATGAAAGTGAAAGACAAGTTAACGAACGAAGTGAAACATAATGAATGAATGAAAGTCTTGCAAGCAAATTAAAAAGGGGGTCCACAACTCATTGAAGGGTTGTTAGCTCAACTGTGTGGGGTTAGCTAACCCATGAGAATTCACACAGGGGGGTCAATCTTTGTGACTGATCAAGATGTGCGAAAACAGGATCTTTGTCGCTTGACCCCTAGACGGTAGTTGCTTCATGCACAAATGATGGAGCATAGCTTATGACAGGATCTAGATTAAAGTGGAAGATAATAATGAAAGAAAGTACAAAAACGAACGATTATGAACGATGATAAAAGATAATAATGATATTATCAAAATGTACGTATGATGTGTGATCACGAATGGAAGTAAAGGAAAGGTTTTCATTTGAAGTAAAGTATTTTCATTTGAGATGATCGAGGCTACGACTGAAAAGTTGGAAAAGATCAAGGCCTTTATGAAGGCAGCAAAGGATAGACAAAAGTCGTTTGCCGACAAAAGGCGTAGACTGATTAAATTCAAGGTGGGTGATAAAGTTATGTTGAAGGTTTCATCTTGGAAGGAGATCATTCGGTTTAGAAAACGGGGTAAGCTAAGCCCGAGGTATATAGGGCCTTTTCGAATCATTGCACGAGTAGGAGAGGTGGCCTACAGGTTAGAGCTACCTGATGAGTTAAGTGGAATTCATCCAACATTCCATGTATAGCATCTAAGAAAATGCTTAGCTGATGAAGAAATGATTGTGCCACTAGAGGAATTGAGGTGGATGAACGACTCAATTATGTGGAACAGCCTGTAGCCATCATTGACAGAAAAGAAAAGACGATGCGGAATAAAGTGGTTCTACTGGTGCGAGTACAGTGGAGGCACAGGAAGGGATCCGAGTCTACGTGGGAGACTGAGGCAGAGATAAGACATCATTACCCATAGCTGTTTGAGGACTGACAGGTTTCGGGACGACACCTATATAAGGGGGGTGGACTTGTAACACCCGAAAATTTAAAAGAAAAGAAGAATAAAAAAGAAGAAAGGGTGAAATGTCCCAAGTCAAGGGGTTAAAGCTGTGCAAGTGGAAAACTTGCCCTTTTATGAGATTTAAAAGAAGTATGGCAGCCCACACTTCTCCCTTTACAGACATTTCTCGGCTGCTAGAGAGAGAGAGGAGCTGCAAATCGATTTCTAGAGAGAGAAGGAGGAAGATCTGCTTGTAGGTAAGGTTTTATTGTGTTTCATGTTTGGTTTCAGTTGTGTTCGAGCTACTGGACTAATTCTTGTGTGTTTCTGTGTGTTCGGTTGTGTTTTTTGTGTGTTTAGGTGTTTGAACTCCAGGCTGCTCTCGGGTTTGGAGGAGCTTTACTCAAAAGCTACTAGAGGTGAGTTCTAGATACCCAGTTTCGCTTGTTTTAAACTAGTTTGGGGCTGAAAAGCATATTACCTACTGCTTTACAACCAAAAATATGAACTGATTTATGTTTTGCACCTGTTTTGTGTGTGGGTGGGTGTTTTTGAATGCTTGAACGATTGGTGTGGTTGTATGCTTGTTCTAAGTGTTTAGCATGCTAGATCTAGGCTAAGAAAGTATAAAAATGAGAATTTGGAACTGAATATAGCATAAGTTACAACTGCATGTTGGTTTAGTTCATCCGCATTTAGATTTGAATATTTGAAGTGTTTTGTTCAAGCACATTTGCTATAGTGATCATGTGCATTTCTTTTGTTCATGCACATTTGCTACAGTGTTCAGGCGCATTTGTTTCAGTCATCCGCATTTGGTTCATGCGCACTTCCTTGGACACTTGTAATATTTTCTGAAAACTTTCATATGCTTCGTGCATGCGCATTTGCTACAGTGTTCATGCGCATTTCTTTGGGACACTTAGAATATTTTTCCAAGGTGTTCATCCGCATTTGTCTGTTCATCCGCATTTGTTTGCTCATCCGCATTTCTTTAAGGACTTAGAATTTTCTGAGATTTTGGGAAGTAGAATTTAAGTGCTAAGAAGTGATGTTTTGGTGGCTTATGCTTTTTTACGTGTATGCATTGTATGATGATGTTGTTCCATGTTATGTATGCTGTGACTTTACATGGTGTGTTATTCTTATGAATGTAAAGTATTATATAATGAAAGTGAAAGATAACGTGAACGAAGTGAAACATAATGAATGAATGAAAGTCTTGCAAGCAAATTAAAAAGGGAGCTCACAACTCATTGAAGGGTTGTTAGCTCAACAGTGTGGGGTTTAGCTAACCCATGAGAATTCACACAGGGGGGTCAGTCTTTGTGACTAATCAAGACGTGTGAAAATGAGATCCTTGTCGCTTGACCCCAAGACGGTAGTTGCTTCATGCACAAATGATGGGGCATAGCTTATGACAGGATCTAGATTAAACTGGAAGATAATAATGAAAGAAAGTACGAAAACGAACGATTATAAACGATGATAAAAGATAATAATGATATTATCAAGATGTACGTATGATGTGTGATCATGAACGGAAGTAAAGGAAAGGGTTTCATTTGAAGTAAAGTATTTTACTTATAAAACTAGAACTCACTCAGCAATGCTGACTTTTTATATGCATTATCAGTTGGCAGGTAATGTTGTTAATGACGATGGCACGGGGGTGAAGCTACTTGGCGGGCAAGGACTGCCATCCATCTTATGGAATAATGATGATGTTGTTTTGTAATACAACTAAGTGACCTTTTGTAATCTTTTAAACAATGATGTATTACTTGGAAAATGTATTTATTAATGCATGAAATGGTTTTTGATGAATTATTCCGCTGCAATGTTTTTATTACTTAATAAATCTTAATGTGTTTTGATATAAATGATGTTGTGAATGACCAACTATGGGGTTTCCGGGAACGGGGCCTTACACCATCTGCCTGAAGGACTGGTTCATAACAGATTTTCAAAAGGACAATTCTCCTTCTTCATCATCCAGCCTTAGATGAGTACGGATGGTGGCTGGAGTGATAAAAATTGTCCTGCCCAGCACTGTGGCAGACAGTGCCTTCTCCCTATCCATAATGACCTCTTAGCAGGTCCTCCAGAACTCCAAAAGCTAATCTTTATATAATGGAGGATTTATGGTAAGGGAGGTGAAGTAGTTGGATAGAGCCAAGAAACAGAAAACGTCTGAGAAGCCAGGATCTTTCTTAGACACTAACAGAGCAACTTGATTATGCTGTCTGTGTAGTTGCATGGAGAAATCAGGCTGGTTTTATGGATAAGGGTTGGCCATTTTGAGTAGCTTTGAGATGAAGGAAGGTAAGAACAAGGTCGGTTTGTGGGTGAATTTAGGGTTTGAATCTTTGTGGAGAAAGTGAAGAGGGGGAACCATTGTACGAATATATATGGTATGGATTTGAGACAAAGTTAATATAGAAGGATAAACTTTGAAATCCGAATGTCAGTCCCACCTCTGAAAAAGTGCCCAAAAATTAGTTTTCTTAGAAGTCTAAATCTTCCGAAGGTAATTTGTCTTCGGAAGGTTTTAGAAAAGCTACCGAAGCCAATTTGGCTTCGGAAGATATTTTTAGTATTTTTACTTGCTAGATATTTCTAAGAATTTTGCTTTGGAAGAAAATACTTAGAGTATTTTTACTTGCTAGATAGATTTTTCTTCGGAAGAAAGCAAATATCAGAAATCTTATTCAATAAGAAATAAGTCTTTCGAGACTTAATTGCTTTCGGAAGAAAATAGTCCTTCAATACATATAAGTACTTAGAAGTAGTTATTTGTTTTGAAAACATAATTTTCTTTCGAAGACAACTTGATGTCTTCAGAAGGAAAATATATCCAGAATTCTAAGGCATATCATTTTGAAAAGTTTCTTCCAAAGTAAACTGGGCTTATATGGTGATGATATAGATGACTTAAGACACACATATTATTAAAAATAATCTTGAGTTTAGTTTAAAGAAAATTTACTCAAAGTTAATCATCCCAATAGCTGATACAAGATATTTAAATCTTTGCTCATCAAAAGCTTTTATGAACAGATCAGCATATTGTTCATTTGTGTTAACTTTGACTAGTTTTATCAATCCCTTTTCAAATTATCTCTAATTAAATAATACCTGATATTGATGTGCTTTGTCATTGAGTGGTAAACTGGATTCTCTGTGATAGAGATAGCACTATCGTTGTCTATATGGATGGGAGTCTCCTTGAAGTTGAATTCATAGTCTAGCATCTAATTCTGAATCTAAAGCACTTGTGCACAGCAGCTTGCAGCAGCAATGTATTCAGCTTCAACAGTTGATACAGATACACAGGATTATTTCTTACATTGCAATGAGACTATCCTTCCAACATAAATTAACATCCGCTAGATGTTGACTTTGCAGTCATGTTGCAGCCACCATAGTCACTATCTGTATAAGCATATAGATTGAAGTCAGAATTCTTTGGATACCAAAGGCCCAATTTGGGAGCACCCTTGAGATATCTAAAATTCTCTTGACAGCAACCAGGTGTGACATCCTAGGGTTGGCTTGATATCTTGCACAATACATGTGGCAAACATGATATCAGGCTGCTGGTTGTGAGGTACATAAGAGACCCAATCATAGCCCTATATAGATGTTCATCAACACACTCCCCCTCAAAATTTGGTTTAAGAGAGTGGTTTCTGGCTATGGGTGTCTTAGCAACCTTGCACTCAGTCATGTGAAACCTGGTAAGTATGTCTTGTACATACTAGAAAGAAATTGAGTTTTGCCATGGCACTCATCTCAAATCTATTCTTCATCAGCTTCTCAAAGTCTTTGAAGAGCTTTGGATTAGTTGACCCAAAGATAATGTCATCTACATAAACTTGAACCAGCATCAAATCATTTTATGTTCCTTTGATGAAGAGTGTTCCATCAATAGTACCTATCTTGTATCCGTGCTTACAGAGATAATGTGATAGTGTCTCATACCACTTCCTTAGAGCCTGATGCAGCCCATAGAGACCTTTGTCAAGCTTGCAGACATAATCAGGATGATCTGGGTCTATAAAGCCAGGTGGTTGTTTGACATACACCTCCTCATCAATCACCCCATATAAAAAGGCACACTTGACATCAAGTTGGTAGACCTTGAAATCCTTGGATGCAGCAAAAGCCAGAAATATCCTAACAGCTTCAAATCTTGCTACAGGAGCAAAAACATCTATGTAGTCAATCCCTTCCTCTTATGTGTATCCTTGAACAACTAGTCTTACCTTATTCTTGATGACAAGTCCTCTATCATCCTTCTTGTTTCTAAATACCCACTTGGTACCTATGGTAGTCTTCCCTTGAGGAAGAGGACATAGATTCCAAACCTTCTGTCTTTTGAATTAAAGCAGCTCCTCCTGCTTTGCTTCAACCCAACTTCTAACTTTCAAAGCCTCTTCAATCTTCTTAGGCTCTATCTGAGACAAGAAACAAGAGTGAAGACAAACATTTTTATCATGGGTTTGTCCTCTTGTTCTTACCCCAGTTTCAACATCTCCAATGATGTTTGTAGTGGGATGGGACTTATGGATTCTTAGTTGAGGAATCACAGCAAGTTGTTTGGACAAATCTAAATTTGTGAAATTTAGATCTGGTGCTTAAGAATCATCCACCACATCAACACACTTATCAAGTGAGAATTGATCCAATGAGTGTATTACATCATTGATGTTGTCTTCTATGGAGTGGTTATCAGCATCAAGAAACTCCTGATCACTATCACCACCTCCATCTCTTCTTGCATTTGAAACTCCTTTATTTAAGTTTTGTACCTTTGTGCTGGAATTTATAGGCACCTCAGATGTGTCAGCTGAAGTATTTGTTATGGTTATGCTGACAGGATTTCCAACTACATGGCTAGTTACCACTAGAGCTGAAGTAGTTTGTACACTTGGTCTTCTCAGCTCAAATCTTGGATCAGAATCTCCTGTTGATAAGATACCTGTAGATCCTGAAACATTCTCATAAGATTTGTTAAAACAGTTGGTAACTAAATCAAGATCAAACAGCCAATCAGGACCAGAACCTTTCACACTATATGTGTGCTCATTGAAGGTCCATTGGCCGACTCCTTAACTACTCTAGTTCTGAGATTGTATACTCTCTAAGCCTTGGCTTGGGAAGAGTATCCAATAAAGTGTTGATCATCTGATTTCTCAGCAAATTTGGTTTTTTGATCTTTGGTATTCAAGATTGTACAAGGACATCCAAATGATTTGAGAAAACCAATGAAAGGTCTCCTTTTGTGCCACAGTTCATAAGAAGTCTTACCATATGTCTTAACCACTAAAACTATGTTCTGCACATAGCAGGCAGTGTTAACTGCATCTGCCCAGAAGGTGATGGGCAGTTTAGAGTCAGACAAATGGTTCTTGCAGCTTCAATAAGTGTTCTGTTTCTCCTCTTAGCAACACTGTTTTGCTGAGGAGTCCTGGGAGCACTATATTGTCTTGGAATACCCTTTTCATCACAAAATGCATCAAGGATTTGGTTTTTGAATTATGTTCTTTGATCACATCTTATGGTCTTGACCTTGTGATCACATTGATTCTCAATTTTTAGAATAAGTTCTTCAAGATTTCAGGAGTCTCATCCTTAGTTCTAAGGAAAAAGACCCAAGTATATCTTGTGAAGTCATCTGTGATCACCAAGCAGTAAGAGACCCTTCTTAAACTCATTACCCTGGTGGGGCCAAAGAGATCCATATGTATTAAGTGTAGGGGAGTAGTGATGGAGTTCATTTCCTTTGTCTTGTGAGATACCTTGTTTTGCTTCCCTTTCAGGCATGCAACACAATGATCATCACTTGTAAACTCTTTCTTTGGCATTCTAGTTACCAAATCATTCTTAATTAGTTTATTCAAGTTTTTAAAGTTTATATGACACATTCTATTATACCAAGGAAAGACTCATCACTATTGGCCTTAGATAGAAAGCAAGAACCTTCTCCTGAAGGGGATGTTTTCTTTAAGTCCATCTTGTACACGTTCCCTTTCCTGGGGGCTCTAAGCAGGATACGCTCTTGAGGAATGACCACCCTGGGCTTGAGAACAATGCACTCATGCTCAGTAAAGAGCATATTGTGTCTCTAATCACAAAATTAGGATACACTCAGAAGATTGTACCCAAGCTTGTTGACAAAGTTTACCTTTTCAATGCTGAGCTTACTATTATGACCCTGCCCCTTCCAGTAATGTAACCACCAGAATCTCTTCCAAAAGCAACTGGCCCTCCATCAATTCTTTCATAGTTTTGATGCAAAGAGCCATTGCCTGTCATATGCTTGGAAACAACCACAGTCAATGATCCATACATTTCCTTTAGTCTTTAGATGTTCCTACACAAGAAGAGATGGTTAGTTACATTTGGAAACCCAAGTCTCATTGTCTTGGGCTTGTCAAAGTGAATGGAAGATAATGCAATAGTGATTGATCCTATATGCAAGTTCTGAGGAACATTCTCTATTGTTGATGAAGAACTTTCAGTCACATGGCCTTCCTTCATCTTCCACACCATCTTTGAAAGACTAGACTTGGCCTTCAACACTTCGGAAGTTTTGATGACTTTGGAAGTTTTGGAGACTGGGCCTTCGGAAGCTTTTGCATCCACTGCAGCAGACTTTAGTATTTCGGAAGTATTCCTTTCTTCCGAGACCAAATTTATTCCGAAGTAAGTTTTCACTTATCTTCTTCTTCACTTTGAAGCTTTCGAAAGGAGAGATTTTCCTTCCGAAGCTGTTTTTCTTCTTCTTTCTCAAAAGCTTTCTTCTTGTTTATGTGGATAGTACTTTTAGGATGTGTATATGCAATCCTTGGCAAAGTGAGAGGTACTACCACACATGATGCACTCAGTGGAATACTTCTGAGAATCTTCTTTTAGAGGGAGGCTAACCCTGATCACTCTCTACTTCCTTCTTCATCTTTACAGAGGATGCAGTATGCTTCTTGGGATGGGCTTGCTCTTGGAACTAGATGGTTCAAGCTGTGCAGTAGTGGTACACATGGCCCTTCTTCATCTTCCACACCATCTTTGAAAGACTAGACTTGGCCTTCAACACTTCGGAAGTTTTGATGACTTTGGAGTTTTGGAGACTGGGCCTTCGAAAGCTTTTCATCCACTGCAGCAGACTTTAGTATTTCGAAGTATTCCTTTCTTCGAGACCAAAATTTATTTCGAATGTAAGTTTTCACTTATCTTCTTCTTCACTTTGAAGCTTTCGAAAGGAAGAGATTTTCCTTCCGAAGCTGTTTTCTTCTTCTTCTTCTCAAAAGCTTTCTTCTTGTTTATGTGGATAGTACTTTTAGGATTGTAGATGCAATCCTTGGCAAAGTGAGAGGTACTACCACACATGATGCACTCAGTTGCATACTTCTGAGAATCTTCTTTTAAGAGGGAGGCTAAACCTGATCACTCTCTACTTCCTTCTTCATCTTTACAGATGATGCAGTAGGCTTCTTGGGATGAGGCTTGCTCTTGGAACTAGATGGTTCAAGCTGTGCAGTAGTGGTACACATTTTATTAGCCTTCTTTTTTTTAATCAGGTTGGCTTGGACATGAACTAGAACTCCTGGTACTAGAGTCCATGGTTGTGTCCTCAGTCTTTATCACTTCAAATCCAGCAAAGATAAAGACTTGCTTTTGCTTGGAGTTGAAGGTGGCCTTGATCTCTTAGGCTTTCTTGGATTTTCTTTTGGCTGCCCTGATCAAGTTTTTCCTTGCAGATTTTGTCATCCTGTATCCTTTTTCTCTCCAGGAGTATAGTGTCCCTTCTCAGGATAACCTTTGTCACTCACCTCAGGTTCATCCTTACTACCTCCTCTTATCTTTATCCTCTTCTTGAATGGGATCTATGAGGGTCAGCTAATCTTGACAAGTTCCACACCTTGGAGACCTTACAAATAACAAGCTTATCTTGACAAGTTCCACACCTTGGAGATCTTACAAATAACACTGTATATAGAGGAGCTATCTCACTTGAACCCAATCCTTACATGTTTGATAAAAAATATTTGCATACATGGATGAAGATATTATCTTCTTAAAGGTTTCCTCTTCAAGAACACGTTTTTTTGCCTTAACTTTGCTGATCACAAGCTCAGCTTGACATTCAGTTAATTTAGTGATGAGATCCTTGATTTGAGTCCTGTAATTTGTGTGTTCATGCTTAAGAGTTGAAATGGTTTTATCTAAATCTTCTATTTAAAGTTTATAATCATTTTCAGCTCTTTTAAAGTCAGCTTTTAAGATGTTCAAGGACTCAAGGTCAGATCTCACTTCCAAATTATAGGACCTATACATGTTAACTTTTGCAATGCATTTAGGGGTATGGAGATGTTCCAATACCTTAGCTTCTTCATGATCAGCCATCAGTGCTTGGTTTAGTGAAGCATCTTCCACCTAAAAGATCCAGTCAAAGCCTTCTTCTTTAACAGCAACAGCAGCATGTTGTTTGGGTTGGCTTGGCTTCTCAGTTTTTGGAGCTGCGTCAGTGTAGTTTGGTCTAGGTTGTGCTTGGCCACCATTGTTTCTTGGTGCCTTGCACTTTCTAGCAAAGTGGCCCATCTGGTTACAGTTGTAACACTTCATTTTGCTTTTGTCCAGTCCAAACTTTCCACTAGCCATATTGCTAGAAAACTTTCTACCTGTCCTCTTGTAGAACTTTTTGGCCCTGTGAGTGAGAAGAGCCATCTGCTAGACTATCTTTATATACTTTAGATCATCTGGATGGATACAGTCCAAGTCTTCAAGAGTAAAAAGAAAGTTTCCATAACTTTCATAAGTAGACACAAAGGCTTGTGCAGAGCTTGTCTCTTGGAATGGGCTTCCTTTGATGTAGCTCTCCCTTGGTGTCTTGGGTAAGATGATGAAAGGACCCTTTTGTGAGTTTTCAGGAAAGCATAAGAGATGATGTTGTGGTTCTATGCTTTTCCTTTCAACCATATGAAAGGCTGAACCTGTTGGTTGTTGGAAGAGCTGTTGGATGGATTTTGCAAGTTCATCTCCATCTGGTACCCACTAAGGATACCATACAACTCTGTGAGAGTAAGAGTAAAGAGGTTCTCAGTTCTCTTAATGGCCACATAGTAGTGAGTCCATTATCTGGGAAGAGAGAACATGAACTTTTCACTATATCCCTATTCGCAAGGTTTTCGCTTGGTTACTTTGTCTTAATTCTACCAAAACTCCAGTGTTCTTTTCACCTAAATTGTCTAGAAACAAGTTTAACGATTAGTTGATTTAATTATTTTCAAGTGAGAACCTAATTATCTCTAAATTGATTCAAATAGTTCTCAATTCACCAAAACTCAATTAACTTCCATTATATCACAAAAACAAGCTCAAAAACCATGAGAAATCTTCAAAAACAAGCTTCTAAGTGTCACCAAATTGATCAAGAGAACCTATTGCTCTCATGTCAATTGTAAGTTCTAGAAAATTGACCAAAACATATCGATTTCAATTATCAAACGTGGAAACAATAATAATGAGAATGGTTATATAACACAATCACACAAGTAGTAATCAATTGAATTACAATGTAAATAAGCTTTTCTTTTTATTTCCAAAGTTCCATAAGATTTACTATACTAAAATATGACAAGTATTATAATCACCAAAAAAAACTATTTATACTAAACATGAAAGTTCTCACCCCTACTCCATGTTCTCGCAAAACTTGATGTTCTCGCGTGGTTGATGTTTTCGCTTGGTGTGAGAAGTTTTCGCAAGACTTGATTTTGATTTTCAGAGCCTCCTGCTTTGACCTTTACAATTTATCATTGTAGACCCATTTCCTCAACATTATCTGGATCCATCTCTTCCAGATCCTTTTTAATAAAGTTAGCAGATGTAAGTCTTCCACCAAGATATGCTTCAAAGCTTGATACAAATGCATTATAAGTAGCCTTCTGCTTTTCATTGACATAATTAGATAGATTTGGTGATGATTGAGATTGGGCTTGATGAGATGAAGATGGTATCTTTGAATTCCTCATAAGAGGAGCTGAGACAAATGCAGACATACTTGAAGTTTTAGGAGGTGTCATGAAGTCATCATCTTCAGTAATAAAAGCATTCTCAATAGAATATGTTTCAGTGGAAAGCTTATAGGTTTCAATAACTTGTGGGCCTCCAAGATTTCTTGATTTTTCATCTAACTCCAAAGCTCAATGGGAAGGGGTCAAGGGCCCTGGTCCTTTAGCCCGTCTTGTCCAATTCCATTTCGTCTCGATCCGCATGTCGTCCAATTTTTGCAGTTTTTAATTCTTCGCGTTTTTACGATTCCAACGGATTGTACGCTATATAAAAAATTATTTAATTTATATTTTAAACCAAATTAAGTCTATTTATTGGACTTTAGACAAAGCCTACTGATGTTCGGTTTTTGTTGTGTTTTATGTAAATTTATATTTTTACGTTTTGTCAATCCTTAATCAAGTCTAAGGCACATAATTCCCATGTTAAATCCAATCTGGTAAACGTCCCACTATCACCAGTCCTAGGCTTCTTAGCCCATATTAGGTAGATAATACACAGTTCTAGTGCTTAAGGTGCCTACACGCGTCTAATGTACTAATCACAATTCAAATCAACGTCAAAATAGCTTCAAGTCAAAGTCCACATTTAGTCAAAGTCAAAATCAAAAAGTCAAAGTCAAAGATTAGCGTACCTGTTTGGGTGACGGATATAATAAGTACATATGTTTGGATGCATGATTTTTGTGAAGTGTTAAGTGTGAAAGCAAAGTGAGATATTAATTTGTTAAATAGCTAATTTTTTAGTTCTACCTCCCTAACCGCTCAACCAAATCTGATCATTTTAGGCTTAAAAGTTTAGAAAATTAGATTAAAAGTTTAAAGTCAATTGGTGTGTCGTTGTTTACACGGAAAACAAGGGCTAGAGATGCAACATATGACACCTTTGTTAGTTATTTGTCTTAAGAGTTACTGGAATGGTTTGGAATATAACCACCGACAGATTTAACTTTACTTGAGGTCTTTGATTTCTTTTTCTATTAGAAAATAATAATAATATTAATCATTATAATTCGTATAATACCATTACTTCATTTATTGACATCTTTTTAAAGATTCCATATCCATTTGAATTTCTGAAGTCAAAGTAAAAAATACTTGAAGAGAAGGTATAGTTATGTTCAGTTTGAGGTTTTTTGAACAACTTAATGATCAACAAATTTGTAGCAGTACCACCTGCCATCACTTGCGTCTAGTTTTCTATTCTATGGATTTGCTTGATGGTTAGCAGTGTTTGATTTGGGTCAAACAATGAAATTTTTGTATTACAGGTAAAAACTGCAGCAGAGGTATACGATCTTGTGGACCCTAGTGCGAACTTAATTTTTGGAGCCGTAATTGACCCGTCAATAAGTGGTCTAGTAAGTTGAATATCTAATTTAATACCACAAGAGTTTGAAGATTATAATTTTTGAATTGTGCTCTTTTTTCCCATTTCTAAAAGTTTGAAAATTAAATGTTAATTTAGGTCAGTATCACCCTAATAGCAACTGGATTCAAGACACAAGAAACTGATACCCGCCTCTTCAGGTACAATTCAATCTCGAGTTTTTAAACGGATCATTAGTAGTAAGGTGGCTAAATGGAGGTGTCAGGCATCAAAATGGATAAATATTTGGTTCGGCTTATGTTGGGTTTGACCAAAATCACTCTGAATTGAAAATGTTGATAGAAGTATTTATTATCTAAGTATTTTTTCCCATTTCTAAAAGTTTGAAAATTAAATGTTAATTTAGGTCAGTATCCCCTAATAGCAACTGGATTCAAGACACAAGAAACTGATAACCCGCCTCTTCAGGTACAATTCAATCTCGAGTTTTTAAACGGATCATTAGTAGTAAGTGGCTAAATGGAGGTGTCACCATCAAAATGGATAATATATTTGGTTCGGCTTATGTTGGGTTTGACCAAAATCACTCTGAATGAAAATGTTGATAGAAGTAATATTATCTAAGTAATAATCTCTTCTTTTTTAATGAATGATTATAAGCTTGTGCATTTAACCAAAAACTATAGCATCTCTCCACGTTTACCTTCTAAGCTTATTTGAACTATTTCATCCGTTGGCCCAACAAATCCCTTATCTATCCGTTTTTCAATAATTGGGTTGAAATGATCATATCGCCTAAAATACTATATGCAATTTGGTGTAAATCAGGCAGATTCAACATGTTCCAACTGCCGATCAACAATTTTCACAGAAGTCAACTCGATAGAAATTTCTAAAATTCTAAGAAATAAAGGCCATCCCACTACCCTGGGTGTAGTATATAACCACAACTTGCTTGTAAAAACTAACCATGTTGTCCATTTTTAAGAACTCATGTTTGTGTAGCACATGCTTTTTTTCCCAACAAGCAGATGACAAATGTCAACTATGTTGGTTCATATCTTGATTTTTCAAACAAGTTTAGGGTTTGAAACTTGTACCTGATGCTTGCTTTCTCAAAGATTTGTGACTTCCAGCAATCATGTTTAATCATAACCATCTTTTTTCTTACTTTTTAAAAATTCATAGGTAAAAGATTGATTTACAAGATCTTGATTAAATTTTGTAAAAATTTATTTCACAGGAAGAAAAAGAAAATATATCATGTCATTGTTCCTCTAAACCTTTTCTGTCCTAAATCAAAAACACAAGGCCAAAAGTTTCGTTTAGATGCAATAAAAAACCTAACGCCCTTTTAATATGAACAGAACATATGAAACAAAACTATCCCAGCCATCTTCACGAGTCGGGTTTCTTTTCATCAAGGGATTTTTGAGCGCGAGAAAGACCTTCTAGAAGTTTGAACAGGGTTAGTTAAGGGATTGTATTTCTGTGAAGCAAGATAATTGAGAGCAGTGACCACATCAGCAATGAGAGGTCTCATATTTGGTTGTTCTTGAACACACATTGCAGCAATTGCTAGGGCTTGATATAGTCCTCTAACTGGGTATTCACCTTCTAGAACCGGGTCTGCCATTTGCCAAAACTTCCTTCTATCTTTAAACAGTGGTCGCGCCTATACATAATTTATTCATCAATTATTGAGTTTATAAAGAAAATTCACTTCAAAATGTGTATATATTTGTCACAGTTTTAGCCCAAAAAACCCCAGAACTCAAACCACATCAAGAATCAGGAAGCAAAATGATTTTAGATTTTTAGCCCAAAATAACAAGAAACATGAGCAACCACTAAATAATTACCATGTTTCATAAGTTTCATATCGTTCCATCACAGTGAAAAAAAAATTAAACCATGTGACCTAAATAAAACATTTATCACACCTATTTTACTAAATAAAATATATTTTTTCATTCTTGAAAACTATGTGATGTATGCAAAAGCTTTAACCACCTGGGATAGTTTTCTAAGAAAAAATTAAAAATGAAATCATTAAATAATCAAGTTTTCATAATTGTTCCATTTAGGTCACTTGATTTAACCAAGAACAAAAAATTCCACACTTGACGATTCGATAATTTTCATCATGGTGAGTGATGAAAGTTATTAGGATTAATGAAAATAGTTGAATAGTAGGGTAGGCTCCTTATACGGTATATCGTTTTTCTAAACTTATTTTCTAAAATCACAATGATTCTCTATTAACTTTCAAGCTAAAAAAAAAACAGATCTTTTTTATTCTAAAAAGTCAAAAGTAAACTCCAATGGTGATTTTCCTTCAAATAAGCATCTTAAAATGAATAATGGAATCGAATAAAAAGAACTTACCCACGCAACAAGATTTTGCTCTGCAGCAGATCTTGTATTATCAATTGCTTTTCTACCCGTAATGAGCTCCAACAACACAACCCCAAAGCTATAGATATCTGACTTGAAAGTGAGTTGCCCCGTCATTGCATAATCAGGAGCACAATACCCATAAGTGCCCATCACTCGCGTCGAAACATGAGTTTTATCTCCAAGTGGGCCCACTTTTGCCAACCCAAAATCCGATAATTTAGCATGATAATCCTCACCTAACAAAATATTTGAACCCTTCAAGTCCCGATATATAACTGGTGGGTTCATTTTGTCGTGCAAATACTCTAACCCTCTTGCCGCACCAGCTGCTATTTTCATCCTAGCGTTCCAGTCTAGTCGTTTACTGTGGGCCCGGTTACCTGGCATAAAAAATCAAACTTTCAACAAATATGGATCGACCTACATAATTGCATTATTAAAAAGCAGCCATTTGATTCATATAATTAGGTAATGTGATCTTCCACAGTCAACCTAATTACTTTCAAATAAAAAAAATGATTGTTTTATAGAAGGAGATTTTAAAAACAAAAAGGTTAAAATAGGAAACTAAGAGGGTGTATGTGAATACCATGTAGATGGTCTTCTAAAGAACCTAAGGGCATGTACTCATAGACTAATAATCTTTGTTCTCCTTCAGCACAATAACGATTAATTTCACCAGATTAGGATGATCTGCTAAGCCTAATGTCAAAACTTCAACAACAAATTCCCTAATTCCTTGCAACCCATCTGGATCCAGTTGTTTTATAGCCACAATCTGAAATTAACAGAAATTTTTTAAAACTTCAGTATAATACAATAAGTTAGATATTTGTCAACTCCAAAAAGAAATTGCAATTAATATTGTAGATTCCAGACATTGTGGTTTTGGTGATCTTTGTTGTATAGCTTTTCGGGGTATACCCTCTTTTCATTGTGCGATTTCTTGAATTTATGATCAAGTTTTACTTTCCTTAGTATTTTAGACATCGGTGAGTTGGGTAACTATTCAAGCACGGGTCTTTTCACGGGTACATATGACTCGGTCGGTTGGGTTGACCCGCAAACACTTTTCTTGTTCGTTTAAAATTTAAAAAAATAAAGCATAAATTAATGATCCAAAACCAATATCAACATAATAATAGTCTGAAACTTTGAATAAAACAATTTAGTAGGTTGCATGCAATGAAAATAGACTTTTGGCTAAAAGCCCATACCCTTTTGAGCTAAAATACAAAGACAATTTATTAAATATATTATCTAAAACTTCGAAAAAATAATTTAGGAGTTTGCAATTTTATGTATTAGAAACAGACTTTAGTGGTACTCAACACGTTTGATTCGTTGCGCTTCTAGCTAAATCTTTTGTTTTGGCCCATTTGAGATATAGCATAACCCAAATTAACCAACCAAAAGTGAATTGGTCAATATCTATACCTCCAAATACATCAACAAAAAGATTTTTCACTAACCTGATCAGAGTCTTCCAATTTTCCTTTATAAACTTTGCCAAATCCACCCTCACCCAAGAAATAAGCAGCTTTGAAATTATCAGTTGCACTCACTAATTGTGCATATGTAAATGTTCTTGCTTTGTTCATAGGACTTCCCTCTTCACGGGGCTTATTCTTTCCAACAAATTCATTGGAACCCGATGTTTGAATATAATTTCGTACCTTTTCCTTCTTCACTTCTTTACATTGTTCAACTTTTATTGTATCTAAATCATATAAACCAACAGATCTAATCAAATGTACTAAATACAATCACCAAAAAGTCTCTATTTTTGGAGAAGTACACAAGAAGACACTTAAAGTACAAAGAGAAAAAAACTTCATCATGATCTTTAGAAGGGAGCCTAATAATTATTAAAATTCCAAATGAAAAAAAATAACACTGAGAAAAGAGCAATTAAGTAAAAAAAACAAGTCGTTCTATACAATTATCAATGTTAAAAAAAATTCCTTTTTCTAACCATTTAAAGGGTGTTTGGATGTGCATTTTGAAAATGATATTGAATAACCAGAATCACATAATCAGCTATAACAAAACATATGTGTAGAAGATGATGATTAACTTTGGACATGCTTTTGATTTTTGAATTTATAATATTCACTTTTAATTGTCTTCAATGTTACAGAAACCTCTCTTATTTGTAGAAGTTGCTAACAAAATAATGATACTGTTCAGATATTCAGCAATTAGCACATCCAAACATCCCCTGCCTATCCAATGATCTACTGAGAGTTCCTTTTTTTATAGATATTTAAACAAATATTAAAAAAAATAGTCATTAGTAGCTTTAAGATCAACACTTCTGAAAGCTTTTATCACTTGATGAGATCACTGGTGACAATGAAGCAGAAAATTTCAGCTAAAATCACCCCAATTTAAGTGGTTATAACAATTTGTTATTAAATACACACAAAAAGCTACTTCAATATCACTATTAACCCAAAGACAATAACATTAAACAGCAATGAAACCCAAGATCACTTAACGATCAACTATTCAAAATTTACAACTCAAAATCCAAATAGCGACTAAATATATTATTCCCAAAAGGAATTGAACCGCTGCATGATGCAAAACAACGAAACCCCAATCAATCAAAAATGAAACTTAGGGTCAAGAAATTCCGAAAAAACAATTTCACAATTCTGAATGATCTTTCATGAAGACAGAAATCATATAAAAATGGAATAAAC
This sequence comes from Flaveria sonorensis, assembly GCA_025506505.1. Taxonomy (NCBI): domain Eukaryota; kingdom Viridiplantae; phylum Streptophyta; class Magnoliopsida; order Asterales; family Asteraceae; genus Flaveria; species Flaveria sonorensis. The sequence goes on from CM046434.1 coordinate 33,985,749, forward strand.
CCGTTATACATACCAGAAGTTTTGATGTTTGATTGATCGTTGTGGGTGTTCTCGTTTCGCTTGTTCTTGGATGATTTTTTCGCACAAGAATCTCCCCCAGCACAAGGGAAACAACCCATGCCGATTACTTAATATTTATATATATAATATATATATATATATATTCTATATATTCATACACTTGGTGATTGTTCTGTTTAGATCACAATAACAACAGATACTACCTTCAAGAATCGATTAAAAACCCCTCGAATTCTACTACAAAAGAACCAAATTAGAATTAACACTAGAGAGGGGAGAGTTTATTGCAGGTTTAGAAAGAGAGAGGGGAACCAAAGGGCATTTATATTTAATTTTTGATAATTCACTTTTAGTCCTTTTAAGCTCAAGACAAGACAGTCAGCTCCTTGAGTTAAAACTATACTGGAAGCTTTGTCCTCTTAACTAATTTATATTGTCATTTTCAACTCCATGAAAACTTTTGTGTGAGGTTCATGTTCAAATTATCTAATTCATTCAAATTTTAAACTCCAACCGAGTAACACATTTATTCAGTTTTTAGATCCAATCTATCCGATCCGTCCCATATGACCAATAAAGCTTTGAGTAATCTGGTTCAATATCTCGTCTGTATCGAAAAACATTGCTTACCTCATAAAAAGATGTAACATAATTATACATTTTCTTAAGGATAATAAATTTAAAGAAAATACTAGATTTGAATCTCATAAATGATAACTAGTACAACATATTAGAATAAAGTTTAAATCGAACTTTTTAACTTCAAAATTTTATATTTTTTTAGTAACTCAAATATTTAAGATTTTGATAATCGTAAATTAGGAGCACAAGTGTTTTTTTGTCATACCAAGAATTGATTTCAATGATTTATCCTGTCATTAAGCTCTAAGATAATTAGACAATTAAAAAATCTCATTTATACAATAGGATCTAGAAATACAAGACTCTAAAATTATTATGTATAATATCAAATTTTTAATATATTTTATCTGGACGTTGATAAAAAAAATTATAAACAATCATCATCCCTCTAACTACACAACTTTGTTTCTTCTTGTACTCTCTTTAGTATTTACATCAACCATGAACCTGTGTTGAAGCAAGAGTTGGTTGCCACCACCGTTTTCCAAACTTTTTTTCCCATTTATATTCTTTTTACATTTTTTTTATATACCTACACTAATACTGGCATACAACTGTTAACTATAAAACTGATCTGTAGGAGGGTAATCAGATCCTTTGAACCCCCCCCCCCCCCCCCCCACCCCCCACCCTCCCTTGTAGTTTTGCCCATGTACATGAAAAACAACACAAGAAACTTCATAAGTTATATGACTATCTCAACGTTCGTTGAAAAAAAGTTCGCATTATTGCCGTCAAATTCATCACTTACATGCTAGTTGATATCTTGTTTTGCATAGTACCTCCCATGAATATACAAAATAAGTTTGAATTTATTTATCTTCATGATTATGGTTTTTTGAGAGTACTATCTGCTACTCTATAAATACCATACTTTGATAATTATAACACAAAAAATATAATAATAAGGAAGAGTTTATATTCATGAACAATATGAATTATATTTACTAAATAAATTGCTCAAGTGTAATTAGTAAAATATGCCCCAGATAGTATAATTATTAAAATAAATGACTTTTAAAATATATAACTATGTTATGATATTTTCATGATGCTTATAGTAATAAGTCTAAATAAATTTTGTAATCATCCCACAAAACCTAACTTTAAGGATCGAGAGTTTTGTCATTTCCTAAAGATCTTTGGTGATGTTTAAAGACATATTACAACATAAAATAAGTGTTATACTAAAAAAACAAGATTTGAATGGATTTGTTACCAAAGTTGAGTTTTCTTATACATGACAAGGAATTCATTCATAGTATAGGGAGCGGTATTATGTTTCCAATACTATAAGGGTGTATCTTGGTATTACTCGATACTTAAAGGTGCGAACATTGACAACATACCGATTGACATTTTCTGGTGTAATTTGGCAGAAAACAAAATGTTTATAGGTAACCAACATTTAATTGCCACGTCACTAAAAAAATATAAATGTCGGTCAAATCATTGACTCTTCCACCAAGCATCACTCCACGTACGCGTATTTGTTGACATGGCACGTATAACTCCTTCTTACACTTCTAATTCATATTTAATTATTTCTATCTATAAACTTATTTTATATAATATATATTTATATATTATTTTTAATATACACGAGCTTTTTACCACTTATTTACGATGAGGGCATATGACAATATTAACGTGGTTAAAAGCACGTTAGAAAACTTTGTATGTGTGTGACAATGACAATGTCACATTAACATGGTTGATATATGAAAAGATACATATAAAATACAGAAGATCGATTTTTGAGATTAAATATAATTCTTACGTGACGGTGACATCAACTTTAGTCAAATTTACAGGTCATTGTTCAACTAGTTATCCTTATGTGCTTCTAAACTATCCGCTGGGTGAAGCTTTTAAGGGGCTTGAGGGGGGCCAGCCATTGTTTTTTTGCTTAAAAGTATAAATTTATATGTATTTCGTCCAAAAATTATATATGTAGTGAGTCCGACCCCGATAGGAAAAAATTATGGGTTCCTAAAAATTTATACGTATGTGATTGTTTAATTTGTTTTTTTTTGTTATTTCCTTCTGTTTACTTATTTTATCTTAATTAAGGTTTACATATAATTACATCATAAATTATTTAGTTATTACTATTTAATTTACTGACTATTAAAACCAAAATCACCAAGGAGTAAAACCAAAACGTACGTACAATTTAATTATTGTCGGTTGCGTCAACGTTTGCGTCAATATAATACACTTTTCATTTTAAACCCTAAAAACTTACATATTGATATATTAGTCTAGCTATGGTACCCGTTATAGCCTATACTTTCTTTACACGCTTACAATTTTTTTTCTTTATGTTTTCCTCTTATAAGTTTATACTTTAATATTTTATCAAACTTCATATATACCGTTACGACATGTTTGTATTATCTACATTTTGATTTAAATTTCATTCAAAATGGAGTCGTGAATATTGCCTCTATTTTTTACATAGGTTTCACATATTATCAAGAACCTCGCCCAACAAACAGGTTTGTGACACTTTCATTTTTTATAAAGCTCGAATGTTATCAACGAAATCCATGTTTCGTTTTACGTATATAAATATATGTATGTTATCAACACTCCTTTCAACAACATCCGAGATTTGTTACATAGGTTAGCGGTAACATTATGACATTAATTTTTCTATGGTTTTATATCTCCATCGCAACGTGAAGGTCTTGACAATAGTTTTTGTACTATATATAGTTTAAATATCCATTATTTGACCAAGACACAAGAATATAAACTTAAACATTTTAAAATATTATATTTCCCGTATGTACACACATTTTTCGCTTATGATGCAACATCAGTGTTTTGTTTTTTTTATATAAGGTTTTGAATGTTATCAACAACATCCGAGATTTGTTAGTCTTATATAAAGACGCATATGTTATCAACATACCCTTCAACACGCAAGTTAGCGGCGTCGCAACGTGAAAGTCTTGATAATAGTTTTTGCACAATTAAATTATGTGTAGTTTAAATACCCATTATTTTACCAAGACACAAGGATATATACTTAACATTTTAAAATAATATGTTCCCGTATGTACACACATTATTCTTAAACTAGGGCACTTAAACAATCATATATATACCTATTTTAATTATAAAAGCACTATTTATTCATGATACATACTCATACGTACATACATCACTATATCAACTCACACATATATTCTATATATACAAAAACTAGTAAACTGTTATAAATCTTTCGTAAAAATCTAGAAACTAGGTGATTAAGATAGAACAAATTACTAACTAGAACACCCTAACCAAACCAACACTCTACCCTTAGATGTTGAAAATAAATCAAAATCCATACCTTTCCCAAAACTATTAATCACTACTATTCATCTTACTAATGATTTGCAAGAAAATTTACATAACTTTTATAAAAATTACATAAATGTAATCATTATTAATAAACAAAAACCTTACAAAGAACATCCACCATGTCCTAACACCATGCTGTGTCACATTATCATCCCTCTCCACTCACCCTATCCCCTTGCTGAACCATTGTTCTTTCATTCATCTTGCTAGGTATGTGCCCTTTTAAAATTATATGTATATTTTTACATCATTCAAGTTAATTACATGCATATCCTCCAAGGTTTGAATTGTTCTCTTACTCTGTCTATCAGTGTAAGGATAGTAAGCAATACTCATATCCATACAAGATACTTAAATCTCTGCTCATCAAAAGCTTTTGTGAACAGATCAGCATATTGTTCATTTGTGTTAACCTTATTAGTTTTATCAAGCCCTTTTCAAAATTATCTCTAATCAGATGATACTGATGTTGAGGTGTTTGGTCCTTGAGTGCTGCACAGGATCCTCTGTTATAGAGATGGCACTGTTGTTGTCTATACGGATGGGAGTCTCTTTGAAATGAATCCATAGTCTAGCATCTGATTTTGAATCCAAAGCACTTGAGCACAGCAGCTGGCAAGCAGAAGTATTCAGCTTCAGCAGTTGATGCAGACACACGGGATTGCTCTTGCATTGCCAAGAAACTATCCTTCCTCCAAGAAACTGACACTCCCCAGATGTGGATTTTGCAGTCATGTTGCAGCCACCATAGTCACTATCTGTATAGCATACAGATTAAAGTCTAAATTCTTTGGATACCAAAGGCTTAGATTTGGAGCCTTTGAGATATCTAAGAATCCTTTTGATAGTGATTAAGTGTGACATCTTGGGGTTTGCTTGATATCTTGCACATATGCATGTGGCAAACATGATATCAGGCCTGCTAGCAGTAAGAAAAGTGACCCAATCATATCCCTGTAGAGATGTTCATCAACACACTCCCCCTCAAGGTCAAGACCAAGGGAATGGTTTCTGGCTATGGGTGTCTTAGCAACTTTACAATCAGTCATCTTGAACCTTGTAAGTATGTCATGTACATACTTAGATTGACTAATGAAGATGCCATCTTCAACCTACTTCATTTGAATTCCTAATAAGAATTGAGTTCCCCATGGCACCCATTTCAAATCTATTCTTCATCAGCATCTCAAAGTCTTTGCAGAGCTTTAGATTAGTTGAACCAAAGATGATGTCATACATATATCTGAACTAGCAATGTGTCATTCCATGTATCTTTGATGAAGAGAGTCCCATCAATAGTACTTTTTTGTATCCATGATTGCAGAGGTATGTTGATAGTGTCTCATACCACTTTCTTGGAGCTTGATGTAGTCCATAAAGGGCTTATCAAGCTTGCAGACATAATCAGGATGATTTGGGTCTACAAAGCCAGGTGGTTGTTTAATATAACTTCTTCATCAATCACCCCATAAAGAAAGGCACACTTCATATCAAGCTGGTAGACTTGAAATCCTTGGATGCACCATAAGCCAGGAATATTCTTACAGCTTCAAGTCTTGCTACAGGAGCAAATACATCAATATAATAAATTCCATCTTCTTATGTGTATCCTTGGACAACCAGTCTAGCCTTGTTTTTGATGATGATCCCTCTATCATCCTTCTTGTTCCTAAATACCCACTTGGTACCTATGACAGTCTTCCCTTGAGGAAGAGGGCACAAGTTCCACACCTTCTGTCTTTTGATTTGAAGCGACTCTTCTTGCATTACTTCAATCCAGCTTCCATCCTTTAGAGCCTCATCAACTTTCTTAGGCTCAATTTGGGATAAGAAACAAGAATATAGATACAATATGGTATCATGAGTTTGTCTCTTGTTCTCACCCCTGAGTCAACATTTCCAATGATGTTTGTGGTGGGATGTGACTTGTGGATCCTGAGTTGAGGAATCACAACAAGTTGGTTGGACAGATCAAGATTAGAGAAATTTTGATCTGGCAAAGAAGAATCCCCCACCACATCAGCACAATCAAGAGAAACTTGATCCAATGAGTGTGTGACATCATTGATGTTGTCTTTAATAGAGTGGTTATCAGCATCAAGAAATTCTTGATCACTGTCACTACCATCCATTCCTCCTGCATTGGAGGTTCCTTCACCTGAATTCTGAGCCTCTGAACTAGACTTTGAGGGTAATTCAGTTGAATCAGCAGTATTTGTCATGCTTGTGCCTGATTGGAGCCTCAATGACAGGGTTAGTCACCATTGGAGCTGAAGTAGTCTTCTTGTTTGGTCTTCTCAGCTTAAATCTTGGGTCAGGATCCTCTATTGACCTGTTATCCATAGACCTGAAACATTCTCACAAGATTTGTTAAAATAGTTGGTAACTAAATCAAGATCAAATAGCCAATCCGGACCAGGAACTTTCACCAGGGTGTGTGTCATGAAAGTCACATTGGCTGACTTCTCAATGATTCTAGTTCTGAGATTGTATACTCTATAAGCCTTGGCTTGAGAAGAGTATCCAACAAAATGTCCATCATCTGATTTCTTAGCAAAACTTAGCTTTGATCTTTGTATTCAGATGGTTCAAGGACATCCAAATGTTCTGAGAAAACCAATAAATGGTCTCCTTTGGGCAAGTTCAAAGAGTCTTACCATGTGTCTAACTACTAAAACTCTGTTCAAACATAACAGGCTATGTTGAAGCCTCTGCCAGAAGGTGATGGGCAGCTTAGAGTCAGAAAAATACTTCTTGCGCAGTATAAGTGTCATGTTTCTCCTCTCAGCAACACATTTTGCTGAGGAGTCCTGGGAGCATATATTGTCTTGAAATACCTTCTCATCACAAAATGTATCAAGGATGGTTTTTAAATTGGTTCCCTGATTACATCTTATGATTTTGACCTTGTGATCAGATTGATTCTCAATTTTAGAATAAAATTCTTCAAGATTTCAGAGGTTCATCCTTAGTTCTAAGGAAAAACACCAAGTGAATCTTGTAAAAATCATCTGTGATCACTAAACAGTATGAGGTCCTTCCTAGACTCATTACACTGGTGGGGCCAAATAGATTCATATGTAACAAGTGTAGGGGAGTAGTGATAGAGTTCATTTCCTTGGCTTGTGAGACACTTTGTGTTGCTTTCCTTTCAGGCATGCAACACAGTGGTCATCATATCAACTCTTTCTTTTGTATTCTAGTTACCAAATATTCTTAATCAGTTTATTATGTTTTAAAGTTTACATGGCACATTTCTTATGCCAAAGAAGAGACTCATCACTATTTATTTAGATAGAAAGCAAGAAACCTCTCCAGATGGGACATGCTTCCTGCAAGTCCATCTTGTACATGTTTCCTCTCCTGGGGCTCTAAGTAAAATATACTCAGGAGGAATGTCAAACCTAGGCTTAAGAACAATGCACTCATGCTCAGTAAGAGCATATGATGTTTTTGGTCACAAAATTAGGACACACTCAGAAGATTGTATCCAAGCTCTTTGACAAAGTTTACCTTCTTAATGCTGAGCTTACCATTGTAACCTTGCCCCTGCCAGTAATGTACCCTCCTGTATCTCCCCCAAAAGCAACTGGCCTCCATCAATCCTTTCAAAGTTTGAAGCAAGGACTCATTGCCAGTCATGTGCCTGGAGCAGCCACTATCAACAATCCAGATATTTTGTGGTCTTAGTAGCTGTCCCTGCACAAAAAAGAGATGATTTAGTAACATTTGGAAACCCAAGCCTCATGGGTCTTGGGCTTATTAGAATGAGTAAAGGCAATGAAACAGTAATAGATCCTATGCTCAGGCTTTGGGGATCATTTGCTGTTTCTGATGATGAACTTTAGCCACATGGTCTTCCTTCATCTTTCACACCACCTTTGAAAGATTGGGCTTGACTTCAATGCTTCGGAAGCTTTTGTGGCTTTGAAGCTTTGGAGACTGATCCTTCGGAAGATCTTGCTTTCACTGTAGCAGGCCTCAGTACTTCGGAAGCATTCTTTTCTTCCGAGACCAATTTTCTTCCGAAGACAATGGTTCATTTGCCTTTTTCTTCATTTTGGAGCTTCCGAAGGAAACAAATTTTCCTTCCGAAGCTGTTTGTTTCTTCTTCCTCTCAGAAGTTTTCTTCTTGATCATGTGGATAGTACCCTTTGGATTGTATTGACAATCCTTAGCCAGATGTGAGGTACTACCACACATAACACAGTCTATATTTTCTTCTGAGAGCCTTCTTTTCCAAAGAAGACTGAGCTTGAACACTTCCTTTTCCTCTTTCACCTTTTCAGATGATGCAGCAGGCTTCTTAGGGTGAAGCTTGCTTTTAGAAATGGATGGTTCAGGTTGTGTAGCAAGACACACAGCTGATAATCTTCTTGTTGTTGCTGGAGTGAGTTGAAGCTGAAGTAGAACTCTTGGTACTAGAATTCTTGGCAGGATCTCAGCTTTTATCACCTTGAACCCTGTAGAGACAAATACTTGTTTCTGTTTGGGATCAAAGGTGGTCTTGACCTCTTGAGCTTTTCTTGATCTCTTTGCTCTTCTGATCAAGTTCTTCCTTTTGGTTTTGCTCAAACCAGCTTCTTTTTCCTCCTTAGGAGCATGGTGACCCTTTTGGATTTACTCTCTTCACTCACCTCAGAGTCATCCCTCACCTTCTCCTCTTCATCCTCTTCATCACTGGGGTCTATGGATGGAAGCTCATCTTGACCAGTTCCACACCTTGGAGATCTAACTGATAGTAGAGAGTGTGGAGGAGCTATCTCACTAGATCCAGTCCTGCTTGTTTTGATAACACACTTTTGCATGCAGAGATGAGGATATCATGTTCTTGAAGGTTTCCTCTTCAAGAACACATTTTTCTGCCTGGCTTTGCTGATCACAAGCTCAGCCTGGCATTCAGTCAACTTGGTAATGAGATCCTTAATTTGAGTCCTGTAATTTGTTTGCTCATGTTTAAGAGTTGAAACTGTTTTTCTAGATCTTCTATCTAAGTTTATAGTCATTTTCAGCTCTTTTAAAATCAGCTTTTAAATATTTAAGGACTCAATGTCAGATCTCATTTCCAAGTTGTAGGACCTGTATCTGTTTACTTAACAATACAATCAGGAGAGCAAAGATGTTCAAGTACCTTGGCTTCATCGTGGTCAGCCATGAGTGCTTGGTTTGGAGATGCATCTTTAGCTTGAAAGCTCTAGTCAAAGCCTCCTTCTTCAACAGCAACTGCAGCTTGCTATCTTGGCTTCTCATTCTGGTGCCCTCCTTCAGTGTAGTTTGGCCTGGATAAGGCTTGGCCACCATTTGATTTGGGTGCCTTGCATTCTCTAGCAAAGTGTCCCATCTGGTTACAGTTGTAACACTTGACTTTGCTCTTGTCCAACCCAAACTTGCCACTGGCAGCATTGCTAGGAAACCTTCTCCCAGTCCTCTTGTAGAATTTTGGGCTCTGTGAGTGAGAAGAGCCATCTGCTGGACTATCTCCATATTCCAGATCATCTGGATGGATACAGTCCAGGTCTTCAAGAGTAAAGAGAAAGTTGCCTGAACTTTCATCAGTGAAAAAAAGGCTTGAGAGGAGTTTGTCTCTTGGAAGGGACTTCCTTGGATGTAGCTCTCTTGGTGTCTCCGGGAAGGTGATGAAAGGACCCTTTTGTGAAGTCTCAGGGTAGCAGATAAGATGATGCTGTGGTTCTCTGCTATCCCTTTCAACCACATGAAGGGCTAAACTCTGGTGAGTGTTGGAGCTACCAGATGAATTTTGCATATTCATCTCCATCTGGTATCACTAGTATCCCATACAACTCAGTGAGAGTAAGGGTCTTGAGGTTTTCAGTCCTCTTAATGACCACACAGTAGTGTGTCCATTGTCTTGGAAGAGAGGACATGAACTCCTAACATATCCCTGTTCTCAATAGTACCCCAACATCAGCCAGAGTATCCACAATCTCAACATACCTGAAGTATTGTTGAGTCATGGTTTACCTGTCTTGAAGGTGAAATTTTCAAACTGCTGCTTCAAGAGATCCTTCTTGTTCTCCTTGCTTCATTTGAACCCTCATACATCAACTTCAGTGCATCCCATAGCTGTTTAGCGGTCTTGCACTTCTTGAAACCTCTGTAGATGGAGTTTGGAAGAGCAGTTTGGAGGGCTGTCATGGCTTTCTGATCAATGTGAATTCTTTTCCAGTCTTCATCAAAAAAGTCATCCATCTCCTTTGGTATCATACCACCAGCAGCAGCTGAAGAGGTGCATGGTACATGAGGTCCATTGACAACAGACTCCCACATCTGGAATCTTGAGACTTGATAAAGCCTTCCATTCTTTGACACCAAGTATCAAAATCCTCAGGAGTGATCAGTGGGGACTTGTCATTGTTCCAGTTTCCATATCAGCTTTGGAGATAGCTGCCATTGAAGAGTTAAGTGACGTGTGTTACTAAGAGGTTTTGAAGATGGTGAGATCTTGCAAACAAGAGCTTGGAATGCTCTGATACCAAATGCAGGACCGTTAAAAAGGACTTGCACCTAGTTAACACACTTAGGAGGATCTTTAGGATCACTTAACAATTCAAATGGGGAACTTAGAACTTTATACAGATGATACAATGCACAACACAAGTAAAGTAAGAGGAAAAGAACACAAGAAATAATTTTCAAGGAAGTAGTATATTGCTTTTAGGTTCTATACAGGTGTTTGCACTGATCTTTGAAATACAAGAACCTTGACTCTTTATACTAAACCTACAACCATCAATATGCAAAAAGACAGTTGGATGTGACTAATCTAGACAACAAGATCAGCCTAAAGTCAAAAGCAGATTGCCTTTTGACTAGTGACTATGACAGGCCATAGCTCACTGACTTTCCTATTACAAAAAGCCAAAAAAGAAACAAATATAGAAACTTGCAAACAAAGACCTTATCTACTTTATCATAAAGCATGGAAGTTTCACCAACTTATGATAGTTGGTGAACCACCAGAGCATGCAGTGGACAGGAGGTTGCTTTATGATAAAGTTGACAGAAAAAGTGTCTTTCTCTCTCTTCTAAAGTAATCAGTCTTATCTTTATTCAGTTTGGAAAGACTTTGTCTTGAGAGCTTTGGAAGACTTCATCTTTGACCTTTGGAAGAGTTGAGTCTTTGGCTTCGGAAGACTTGACACTTAGTGTAAAGTTTCCTCAGTAGTCTTCTGAACATTGCTTCTAAGATTTTACACAGCATTTTACTTGAGTGTGTAAAACTTCGAAGCTAGTTCTTCTTTGTTCCTTAGTGCATGTTGGAAGACTTGTTGTTTTGGTATCCTTGGTTGCAACAGCCTCATAATCTCAGAGGTTCCTACATTCCCTATTTCGAATCAGGATATCAGTTAAGAAACTAGCTTTCAAAATTGCACTTTGGATAGTAGGAGGTTGTCGCCGTACTATCCCTCAGATTTAAGGTATGAGCCCATAATGAACATGACAATGCGATCAAGCACAAGATCCTCACTCCTACGATACATCTTGTTTGCCTCTACAAGTGTGTGCATATCATGCTCAACTATCATCTCAGTCCTTGGTTTGTGTTCCAATATCTTGATGCTCGAGTCACTCACTATTCTTCTAGAGAGTTCTTAAATAAATAATTTTTCTAGATAATTCTTCAAATAAATAATTTCACTACCTTTTATGTAAATCTCTTATCTATATATACCTCTCTTCACACATGGTGGGGATATAGAGAGTTCATATTCAATTGCGAGTTCACCTTAAATATGGTATAAGAGCCAAAAAGATCCAACCTTCATCTTCATCTTCCATCCTCCTTTCCCCTTCTTCTTCCCCACCCTTCTCCTCCTTCCTTTGGCTACCCCTTACCCGTCGATGGTTCCTCCTCTATCGATGCTCAAATTCCTCTCATACTATCGCAATGATCCCAATCAAACTCAACTCCACCAATGACCTTTATGGAAAAATCAATGACACCCATATCACTTATTAAATCTCTTTCCCATGGGATGGTTCTCACTCTTATCATCCAGGGGTCATGGTGGACGGTCACTGCATGGAGCAAACTTTTCAGTCAATCGGATGGTCGATTTCGCGGCTGTTGATAGCCACAAGTCAACTTTGTAGATGTGAAGGTCATTATTCTACTAGTTGTCCTAATTTATGCTCTTTTACTTCGCGTGATCCTGCTGCTAACAACGATAAAAAATCTTGCTAATGCCTTCCGATCAATGCCATGTCACAATCTTACAGTCCAGATTGGTTTGTGGACTCGGGAGCGACGGACCACGTGATAACTTCACCCACCAATGTCACTAATCTCACTCCTTTCACAGGTAATGTGTCTGTCACGTTTGGAAATGGCAACTCCCTACCTATTTCCCACACAGGTCGAACCACTGTTGCTAATAAACTTCATTTGAATAATGTATTGGTGGTCCCTCATCTTACTAAGCAATTGTTATCCATCTGTAAACTAACTAAAGACAATCTTGTTGATGTTACTCTATCTTACCCCTTATTTTTTATTCAGGATCGACAAACTAAGGAGATCCTAGCCCGGGGAACGTGTGAAGATGGCCTCTATGTCTTGAAACCCGATCATCAAGCCTTTGTTTCTACTACATCAACACCCAAGGAATCTTTTGAAGTATGGCACTCCGAGTTGGGACATGTGCATTTTAAGACTATTGTTAATCTTCAAAAACTTAAACATATTTATGTTTCTGCATTGTTACCTAAACCGGCTTATGTTCCCATGTCAACTTGCTAAAAGTCATAAATTACCATATTAGTTAAACATTAAACGATCATTAAAACATTAGATCTCATTCATTGTTACCTTTGGGGTCCCTCACTGGTCATATCCGGAGATAACTACGGTATTATGCTATCTTTGTTGATGACTACTCCTGTTTTTGTTGGTTTTAGCCCTTAAAATTAAAATCTAAATTTTTTCATGTGTTGTCTGTCTTTATGAATCTACTTCAAAATCAATTCTATACCAAAATAAAACATTTCATTCTGAAATGGCACTGAATTTATCAATCATAAGGTTCGGTCATTGTTCGAGGCAAATGGTACATTCATCGTCTCTCATGTCCAACACTCCCCACAAAAATGGATGAGGTGAACATAAACATAGACAAATTGTTGAAACGGGATTGGTGATGCTTTTTCATGCTAACCTTCCATCTTCCTTTTAGGTTGATGTTTTCTCAATCGCCGTGTACATAATAAATCGATTACCTTCGTCCATTCTTGAAGGCAAATTACCGTTCGAGATGGTGCTCTCACACCTACCCATTTACAACACATTCAAAGCATTTGCTTGTCTTGTGTTTCCTTATCTCCATAATTATACGGAACACAAACTTGCTCCATGAAGCATTCCGTGTGTGTTTTTCGGTTACAGCCCCATGTACAAAGGGTATCGTTGTCTCGATCCTCTCACTTCTCGCATCTACTTGTCTCGACATGCTCGTTTTGACAAAACTATATTTCCCTTCAGCAAGAACTCACTCACACCTAACAACAACCAAGATCTCACCATTTTTCTCGACCCCTACCACTTGAAGCTAGATACCTCTCCCCCATTTCACCACTATTAAAACTATTCTCAACACCTCCAGCCCCTTCCACTGCTAACCCGTGCTCATTATGCATGGATACTATTCCAACCACTTTCCTCACATCACTTCAGAAATCCCTCCTCAAATTCCTTCTTTAACGGAATCACCCCCACCCACCCTCTTCATCACCAAATACCACTTCACTACACCCGCTATATAAAACCATCGCACCATTCCCAAAACTCCTTTATTACCCTATGGCACTTCTCCACCACCCACCACCATCCCTATTCCCGCCCTTTACCACCGCCAGCTCCCTCCCATCCGATGATGACCCCTGCAAAGTCGAGCATCTTCAAACCACGACACCAAGCCAATCTCTCCCAAGTCACTAAAAACCCATTCCATCATGCCTTATTTTCCCACATAGTTCCTAAAACTTTCTCATTAGTTGCCAAAGACCCCAAATGGATGTTGACTATGAACAAAGAACTTGATGCTCTATATAAACACAAGACTTGGGATCTAGTTCTAAGGCCACCAAATCGGCATGTTGTTGGGTGCAAGTGGCTTTTTTGCACCAAGTTTCATGCTGATGGGTCTATTGATCCTCACAAGGTTCGCCTTATGGCGCAAGGGTTTAGTTAAGCCCTCGGTCTTGACTACTCTCACACTTTTAGCCCTGTGGTTAAGGCCTTAACTATACTAATCATTCTATCCTTGGCTATTCTAAATGGATGGAAGTTGCATCAATTGGATGTGAATAACACCTTTTTACGTGGTCATCTAAATGAGTGTGTTTATATGGAACAACCTCCTGGGTTTGTAGATTCACAATATCTGAATCACGTTTGTATGATGAACAAGGCTCTCTATGGTCTCAAACAAGCACTACGTGCATGGTTTTATCGGCTAAGTCACTTTCTTTTGACCAATGGCTTTTCATGCAGTCAAGCGGATACATCTCTCTTTGTGTTTAAAAAGGATTCGTGTATAATATACCTTTTGGTTTATGTGGATGATTTAATTCTTACGGGAAATCAAAATGACATCATAAAAAATTTCATCAACCGTCTACATCAAGAATTTGCTATTAAATATTTAGGTGACTTGAATTACTTTCTTGTTTTGGAGGTTTCTTACCCCGGATCCAGGTTGTTCTTAAGTCAAGCAAAGTATGCCAAGGAAGTTTTGGAACGGGCTAACATGCTTGATGCTAAACCGGCATTCACCCCCTTTGCCTCCAACATGTCGTTCACCTCTACCGGGGTAGCTTACTCTGATCCGACCCATTATAAGTCTATTGTTGGTGCTCTTCAATACTTAACCATTATGCCGTGAATCATGTGAGCCAATTCCTTCATGCTCCAACCGATGACCATTTTCAAGCTGTTAAACTTATCCTTTGGTATGTTAAAGGTACCTTGACGTATGGGCTTTCATTTTCCAAACCATCTCAACTGGTATTCGGATGCCGACTGGGCCCGCTGTCTTGAGACGTGTTGTTCGGCTTATGTATATTCAATATATTTAGGTGGTAATCTTGTCTCATGGTCTACCAAAAAGCAACCGACTGTGTCTCGCTCAAGTTGCGAATCGAAGTACCGTGCTATGGCCAACACAACTGCTGAACTCATTTGGGTAACGCACCTGCTCCGTGAGCTTCATGCCCTACCATCGGTTCGCCCCACCTTATTATGTGACAATCGGAGTGCTCTCTTTCTAACACAGAATCCTATTTCACACAAACGAATGAAACATATTGAATTGGATTACCATTTCATACGGGAACTCGTGTCCTCCGGGAAACTCCACACCAAATTCATACCTACCAAGCTGCGGGTGGTTGACATTTTTACAAAAAGTCTACCGAGACCTCAATTTAAGACGTTTAGAAGCATGCTTCGTCTCGGACCGCCCCCGTTCCGCTTGAGGGGGATATTAGTCTACCATCTTAGTCATGTTGGATTACTTTTGTAAATTTTGTATTCTTAAGTTCTTTTGTGTAAATCTCTTATCTATATATACCTCGCTCCACACATTGTGGGGATATAGAGAGTTCATATTCAATTGTAAGTTCACCTTAAATAATTAGGTTACTAAACTTGAAGTCTCCTATGAGTTGTATGTTACCTTCATTTTTCTGTTTACTACCTTTCAGGTAAGCCTCTTCGTAGAGTTCTCCAAGTTCTTGAATTTGGTTTTATGAAATTGAAGTTTGAATCTTGACTTCTGTTGTAATTTTTCCATTTGGGCTGACTTTAGATTCGGATTTATGTACTGAATTACTAATGGGGTTGATCAATTAGGTTGAAGTTTTATACGATTTGTATGTTAATATAATGAAATTTTATCACATTTCTTCTTTATTCACGTTTTTTTTACTATTTGATTGCCATTTTCATTCATATTTTAATGTATTGCATTATATTTCAATTTGATGGCAAATGCAAAGTTGTATGTTATGAAGATTCAGGTCTTTTTGACAAGTGTTCTACGTAAGCCGGTAAGCGTATGATGAGATCCATCCTTTTTTTTATCACAGGACTTATCTTATTTTACTAATCTAATAAAAGTGTAATTAAGGTTGTCACATGTTACAATAGGTTAGAATCCATGTATTACTGTGTGAACTAAATATATTTTTTGAAGTCAATAGTTTTAAATTTAGTATATTATATTATCAACTATTAGTAATAAGAGTAATAAATATCTAAGAAAATTATAAATGACAAATAATAAAGATTAAAAATTAAAAGATAATATTTTAAAAATATGATATAATTAAACTAAGATAACTATTACCAGTTATTAAATCACTCAACAAAATCAAGCAAATAATTTAAAATTAATAATAGAAATTTTAAGTCATTTGATTGTATAGAGAAATAAAAAATATTATTAATCTATAATGAAAGAGAGAAATATATAAAAGGAAATGAGAAGTAAATATAAGGAAAAGAGAGTGTGATTTTATACTTCTTTAAAATCATTAATAATATGTGTATATGAGTTTAGGCGGGAAAACCAACCTTAGAATGTATAAAATACGCAATGTGTCCAAAAAAACATTGGTTTATTAGAATAGATAGATTTAGATTTATCTAATGCAATATTGCATCTTGACATTTAACAATAAATATTTTTTCACCCAAAAAAATTCAATCTACTATTTTTGTTTTTATTTTTTTAAATACACATTTTGTTTCCAAATATAATTACGTCCAAAATTAACGGAATATAAATTCAAACCCTTCCATTTTAAATTAAAAAACACACATCTCTTGCTTTTACTCCTAACATACACAATTGGTTGATTTTGAAATTATTTAATCTTTATTTTTTGAAAGACAAAATAAGTCATAATTCAAAGATAAATGTTTACTTTAAGATTGTACGGTACCACTTAAAGACAAACCAATTATCATGTTTTATACGTTTTTTCTCTATAGAAACTACTATTAGTAAAAACAAATAATTGCTTTTAAAAATTAAAATAAGGTACTATTTAAAAAAAATTAAATTAGACATCAATACTTTCAATTGTCTTTTATTTTATTACCGTCTCTTTTTCTTTTTTTCTTTTTTATTTGTTACTATCAACAAAATTATTATTTTCCAAAATTTAAGATGTTTTTAACTAATTCTTAAAACGTGTTCTTATTTCGTTAGAACCATATTTTATTTTATTTTATAAGTGATTTCTTTAATTTTTTAAATAAAGTTTTTTTTTTTTCTTTTATCCAGTTTTATTATATTATTTTATTTAAGGTAGAAGTCTTTAATCAAGTCTATTAAAATATTAGAGTAGCCATTTTTAGTGTGGAATTTAAAAGGTTCTTTTAATTGATTTTTGTATTGTCCATGCTTAGTTGTGTTATCATGTGAACTTAAGTTTAATAGTAAAACTCAACTAAATATGTGCATGATTATGGGTTATAATTAGTACCAAAATGCATCACGGACCATTTTTTTTATGAAGCTTTTTCTTTAATAAATTCCCATATAATTCTTACTTACACTATGATATATTACGTTTTTTGTCATTTACAATTGCTCGAAACGAGATAAGTCAAAATACTACTTTTTTATAATTTTCACGTTAGGTTATTTAATTAAAATTTTAAAATCATGTACATATCAATGGTTTTCTCATACAAAACTTTGATAAAGTAACTTCAATAAAAAATTCATATCATTATTTATTACTTATAATTTTTACACATACGTAACTTTAATTGTATCTTATATTAAAATATTATTTTATAATTAATAAAATTTTATTTTATTTAATTTTTTTAATTTATTAATCCGTGTAATACATGACTTTACTAAATCTAATTTACTATATATATGTTATCATTACCAAAAGATGGGTGTTCATCATTGATACAGGATTTTACTAATTTGTACCTCTTGTAATTCCTATTGGTCATGAAGGGCTATTTGTTTTAAGGTGGGTAATTTAATTTCGTAAAGCAACAAGGTTTTAGGCTGTGTTTCTCTAATCAAATTCATATGAATGTTTTTTTTTTCATATTCTTCAGCCATGCTGGTATGGTTTTTGTGATTACATTTATAGGTTTTGGGGTCTTTAACGAAGGATTTTCTGTGGTATGAAAACTTGACTAATTTGAACTTTAACAAATAACTATATTGCATATAGAACTTCATTAATGTATATTATATAATTATGTTGTTAATGGGGAATATAGGCAAATGAAAATGACAAAATCCGACTCTCAACATAGGTGATCTATTATTGTAGGTCAACTTATCTTAGAATCTGTATTTTGAAACTTGAAATAATGGCCTCATTTGTGGAAGATTTCAGAAGATTTATGTGGTATATCATGATGTTGTTTGACCTTTCTTAGCAATATTTAGTTCTAAATTTTTCATTTTGAACTTTGTACATTTAATTCAAAGAAACAGGAGTACCAAAGTGATTGAATGACGTCATATACATATTTACTGAATTTACTATTTGTCTTTATGTAGTATTTTTTTTTTTTTTTTTTTTTGTGTTGTATGAGTTTTCCCCCATTGCCGAGACTTTGCTTGGTTTATGTTTTCTTAAATTTTGTCCTTTCATTGGTCTTGCGAGATTAACTTTTTATCTCTATGTGGTGGTTTAGGTGTAAATTTAGATTTTCTTACCTAATTATTTCTGAATCTTATTGATCAATATTTATGTTATACGGGCATTGGTTAGTCGCTCATTTTTGGATATATGTGTTTTGTATTTTATGCTTTTTATCCATTTGCATCTGCTATATGGTTTTGCTATACTTCGTATGGTTTTGCTATACTTCATATGAAGTTGGTTATACTATAGTCGCCGATTGTTCATAGATCATGTAAGGTTGCAAAACCATGAGGAGCAAGACTATTGTAAGGAATACACTTAGAGGATGATGCAACCAAAAAACAATCAAAGAGCTCTCAGCATGCACAAGTAAAGTACAATAAGGTAATTCGAAAGATTTGATATAACTCAGAAAATTATGCTAAGTATCAAATCTTCCGAAATCAAAATACCATATCTTCTGAAGCCAAAGATGAAGTCTTCCGAAGCTTCAAGGATAAAGTCTTCTTAAGCCAAAGAGTGATTTCTTCCAAAGACAAAGAAGACATGCTTTCTCTAAATCACCTTTGGACAAAAGCTGAACCATTTTCCGCTGCCACTTCTGACGACTCATCAACTTATATGAGTTGGTAAAAAGTTCATAATTTTGTCAAGTGTAGATTAAGGTCTTTTGTCTGTAACTTTCTAACTATGTACTTTTTATCTTTTTTTTTTATAATATATTAGGATGTGAGTTATGGCATGTCACAGTCACTAGTCAAAAGACAATCTACCTTTTGACTCTACAATGATCTTGTTGTCTAGATTAGTGTTTCCAACTAGCCTTCAAAGTATGGCCGGTTGTAGGATGCAATATAAAGTGTCTCAAGTACTTGTATCTTTATGTATGCTTTGTAACACTTGTAAGAACCTGAGAGCAATACACATTATTCTTGAAAACCATATCTGTGTGTTCTTGTTCTTGTTCTTTTACTTGTGTTCATTGTTTCATCACTAATCGATTCCCTATTTGATCTGCTAAGTGTTTTAACTCTCTCTACCTTGTGAACTGTTGCATTGACCACCCTTCTTGATCCTACAATTGGTATCAGAGCATTCCAGGCTCTTGATTATAAGATCTCACCATCTTAAATCCCTTTAGTTTCACAAAAACACTTATCAACTCAAATGGTAGCTCTTTCTAAGGCTGATATGGAAACCGGTACTATGACAAAGTCTCCATTGATCACTCCTGATGACTTTGATACTTGGTTCCAACGTATGGAAGGGTTCATCAAGTCTCAAGACAGCAGGATGTGGAGATCTGTTGTTGAAGGACCTCACATCCCAAGCACCTCTTCAGCCACTGCTAGAAGTGGGATGATACCAAAGGAAATAGCTGACTACTCTGAAGAAGATTGGAAGAAGATAGATGTAGATCAGAAGGCCATGAACGCTCTTCAAACTGCTCTTCCTAACTTGTAAGATCATCCGAAGATTATGAGGCTGATGCAACCAACAAGCCAGAATAACCAAGTCTTCCATGCATGCACTAAGGAACAAAGATGAACTAGCTTTGGAAGTCTTACACTCTCAAATGTGTCTAAGTGTAAGATCTTCCGAAGCTAACAGTTCAGAAGGAGTTACTTCGGAAGTTTCACACTCAAACAGAAAAAATATTCTAAGTGTGAAATCTTCCGAAGCCAAAGACCAGCATCTTCCGAAGCCAAAGATGAAATCTTCCGAAGCTTCAGAGACAAAGTCTTCCGAAGCTGTGAAGACTAATTTCTTCAGAGGACAGAGAAAATATGCTTTCTCTGAATCAACTTTTGATAAAGCTGACACACTCTCCGCTGCCTGCTCTGGTGGTTCACCTACTCTACACAAGTTGGTAAAACTTCCATGCTTTATCAAAAAGTAGGAATGTTCTTGTAACTTACCTTACTTGTTTCTGTAGACTTTTTGTATTAGGAAAAGTCTATGAGCTATGGCATGTCATAGTCACTAGTCAAAAGGAAATCTGGCTTTTGACTGTAGATTGATCTTGTTGTCTAGATTAGTCAAATTCCAACTGTCTTTACATGTAAGTGATGGTTGTAGGTTGTAGTATAAAAGTGTCTCAGGTCCTTGTAATTTCTTTATGCTTTGTAACACTTGTAAAAGAACTTGAGATCAATATACAACATCCTTGAAAACTAATCTTGTGTTGTTCTTAGTTCTGTCTCTTTAATTTACTTGTGTTCTTAGTAGCATGTGTTTTAAGTTACCAGTTCCCTATTTGAATTGTTAAGTGATCTAAGATCTCTCCTCAGTGTGAAACTAAGTGTTAAGTACCCTTACCCGGTCCTGCAATTGGTATCAAAGCATTCCAGGCTTTTGATTGTAAGATCTCACCATCTTTAATCCTCTTAGCTTCACACATCACTTAACTCTTCAAATGGCAGCTATCTCTAAGGCTAATATGGAAACTGGAACTATGACAAAGTCCCCACTGATCACTCCTGAGGATTTTGACACTTGGTGCCAAAGAATGGAAGGCTTCATCAAGTCTCAGGATTTCAGGATGTGGGAGTCTGTTGTCAATGGACCTCATGTACCATGCACCTCTTCAGCTGCTGCTGGTGGTGGCATGATACCGAAGGCGAGGGCTGACTTTTCTGATGAAGACTGGAAAAGGATTGATATTGATCAGAAAGCCATGAAAGCCCTCCAAACTGCTCTTCCAAACTCCATCTACAGAGGTTTAAAGAAGTGCAAGACCGCTAAACAACTATGGGATGCACTGAAACTGATGTATGAGGGGTCCAATGAAGCCAAGGAGAACAAGAAGGACCTCCTGAAGCAGCTGTTTGAAAACTTCACCTTCAAGACAGGTGAAACCATGCTTCTACAATCCTAAAAGTACTATCCACATGGTCAAAGAAATGGCTTATGGGAAGAAGAAGGAAAAGAAAGCTTCGGAAGGAAAATCTGTTTCCTTCGAAAGCTCAAAATGAAGAAGGCAAGTGAAAAATTGCTTTCGGAGGAAAATTTGGTCTTGGAAGAAAGGAATGCTTCCGAAGTACTGAAGCTTGATGCAGTGAAAACAAGATCTTTCGAAGGTCCAGTCTCCAAATCTTCTGAAGTTGCAAAAGCTTCCGAAGCTTTGAAGGTCAAGCCAAATTTTCCAAAGGTGGTGTGGAAAATGAAGGAAGACCGTGTGACTGAAGATTCTTCATCAGCAATAGCAAATGATCCTCAGAGCCTGAACATAGGATCACTTACTGTTTCATTGCCTTCAACTCATTTTAACAAGCCCAAGACCAATGAGGATTGGGTTTCCAAATGTAATTAAATCATCTCCTTTTGTGCAGGGATAGCCAAAGGCAAACAGAAATGTATGGATCATTGATAGTGGCTGCTCCAGGCACAAGACAGGCAATGAGTTCTTACTTCAAAACTTTGAAAAGTTTGATGGAGGGCCAGTTGCTTTTGGAGGAGATGCAGGAGGTTACATCACTGGTAGGGGCATGGTCTCAAATGGTAAGCTCAGCATTGAGAAGGTAAACTTTGTCAAGGAGCTTGGATACAATCTTTTGAGTGTGTCCTAATTTTGTGACCAAAAACATCACATGCTCTTTACTGAACATGAGTGCATTGTTCTCAAGCCCGGGGTTGATATTCCTCAAGAGTGTATTCTGCTCAGAGCCTCCAGGAGAGGGAACATGTATAAGATGGATCTGCAGGAAACATATCCCTCTAGAGAAGTTTCTTGCTTTCTGTCTAAAGAAAATAGTGATGAGTCTTTCCTTTGGCATAAAATAATGTGCCATGTAAACTTTAAAAACATGTATAAATTGATTAAGAATGATTTGGTAATTGGAATGCCAAAGAAAGAGTTTACAAGTGATGACCACTGTGTTGCATGCCTGAAAGGGAAGCAACACAAAGTGTCTCACAAGCCAAAGGAAATGAAATCTATCACTACTCCCTACACTTGTTACATATGGATCTGTTTGGCTCCACCAGTGTAATGAGTCTAGAAAGGACCTCATACTGTTAGTGATCACAGATGATTTTACAAGATTCACTTGGGTGTTTTTCCTTAGAACTAAGGATTGAACATCTAAAATCTTGAAGAATTTTATTCTAAAAATTAAGAATCAATCTGATCACAAGGTCAAAATCATAAGATGTAATCAGGGAACCAAATTTAAAACCAAATCCTTGATACATTTTGTGATGAGAAGGGTATTTCAAGACAATATAGTGCTCCCAGGACTCCTTAGCAAAATGGTGTTGCTGAGAGGAGAAATAGGACACTTATTGAAGCTGCTAGAACCATGTTGTCTGACTCTAAACTACCTATCACCTTCTGGGCAGAGGCTGTCAACACAGCCTGCTATGTGCAGAATAGAGTTTTAGTGGTTAAGACATATGGTAAGACTCCTTATGAACCGTGGCATAAAAGGAGACCATTCATTGGTTTTCTCAGAACATTTGAATGTCCTTGCACCATCTTGAATACCAAAGATCAAATAGCCAAGTTTGCTGAGAAATCAGATGATGGACACTTTGTTGGATACTCTTCTCAAGCTAAGGCTTATTGAGTATACAATCTCAGAACTAGAATCATTGAGGAGTCGGCCAATGTAACTTTCAATGAACACACACCCTGTGTGAAAGGTTCTGGTCCGGATTGGATGTTTGATCTTGATTTAGTTACCAACTGTTTTAACAAGTCTTTTGAGAATGTTTCAGGATCTACAGATAACAAATCAACAGAAGATCCTGATCCAAGATTTGAGCTGAGAAGACCAACCAAGAACACTACTTTAGCTCCAGTGGTGACTAACCCTGTAATTGAGGCTCCTATCAGCACAAGCATGACAAAAACTGCTGATTCAACTGAATTGCCTTCAAATTCCAGCTCAGAGGCTCAGAATTCAGGAGAAGGAACTTCTAATGCAGGAGGAACTGGAGGTGGTGACAGTGATCAAGAATTTCTTGATGCTGATAACCACTCCATTGAAGACAACATGAATGATGTCACAAACTCATTGGATCAAGTTTCTCTTGATAAGTGTGCTGATGTGGTGGGAGACACCTCATTGCCAGAACAGAATTTATCTAATTTAGATCTGTCCAACCAACTTGCTATGATCCCTCAACTTCAGATCCACAAGTCACATCCCACCACAAACATCATTGGAAATGTTGACTCAGGGGTAAGAACAAGAGGACAGACTCATGATAGCTATGTTTGTCTACATTCTTGTTTCTTATCCCAGATAAAGCCGAAGAAAGTTGACGAGGCTTTGAAGGATGGAAGCTGGATTGAAGCTATGCAAGATGAGCTGCTTCAAATTAGAAGACAGAAGGTGTGGAACTTATGCCCTCTTCCTCAAGGGAAAAGTGTCATAGGAACCAAATGGGTATTCAGGAACAAGAAGGATGATAGAGGGATTATCATCAAGAACAAGGCTAGACTGGTTGTCCAAGGATACACTCAAGAAGAAGGGATTGATTACACTGATGTCTTTGCTCTAGTTGCAAGACTTGAAGCTGTAAGAATACTCCTAGCTATGCGGCATCCAAGGATTTCAAGGTCTACCAGCTTGATGTGAAATGTGCTTTTCTCTACGGGGTGATTGATGAAGAAGTTTATATCAAACAACCACCTGGCTTTGCAGACCCAGATCATCCTGATTATGTCTGCAAGCTTGATAAAGCTCTATGTGGACTGCATCAAGCTCCAAGAAAGTGGTATGAGACACTATCAACATACCTCTGTCAACATGGATACAAAAGAGGTACAATTGTTGGGACTCTCTTCATCAAAGAAACATGGAATGACACACTGCTAGTTCAAATATATGTAGATGACATCATCTTTGGTTTAACTAATCCAAAGCTCTATAAAGACTTTAAGATACTGATGAAGAATAGATTTGAAATGAGTGCCATGGGGGAACTCAGTTTCTTTCAAGGAATTCAAGTGAAGTAAGTTGAAGACGGCATCTTCTTCAGCCAGTCAAAGTATGTACAGGACATACTTACAAGATTCAAGATGACTGACTGTAAGGTTGCAAAGACACCCATAGCTAGAAACCACTAAGCAGCTTTAGGATGCATTGAAACTCATATATGAGGGGTCTGAGGAAGCCGAGGAGAACAAGAAAGACATAATGAAGCAGCGGTTTGAAAACTTCACCTACAAGACAGGTGAAATCATGACTCAACAATACTTCAGGTATGTTGAGATTATGGATACTCTAATGGATATTGGAGTAAAACTTGAGAATAGAGACATAGTGAGGAAGTTCATGTTCTCTCTTCCTAGACAATGGACTCACTACTGTATGGTCATCAAGAAAACTGAGAACCTCTCTACTCTAACTCTCACAGAGCGGTATGGTATCCTGAGTGGTTACCAGATGGAGATGAACTTGCAAAATCGATGAAGCAGCTCTTTCGACAATCAGCAGAGTTCAGCCCTACATGTGGTTGAAAGGGATAGCATAGAACCACATCATCATCTCATATGCTTCCCTAAAAACTCACAAAAGGGTCCTTTCATCACCTTCCTTGAGACACCAAGGGAGAGCTACATCCAAGGAAGCCCATTCCATGAGATAAGTTCTACACAAGCCTTTATGTCTACTGATGAAAGTTGTGGCAAATTTCTCTTCACTCTTGAAGACCTAGACTGCTTCCATCCAGATGGTTTGGAGTACATGGAGATAGTTCAACAGATGGCTCTTCTTAATCACAGAGCCAAGAAGTTCTACAGGAGGACATGAAAAAAGTTTTCCACTAATATGGCCAGTGGAAAGTTTGGACTGGACAAAAGCAAGGAGAAGCATTACAACTGTAACCAAATGGGACACTTTGCTAGAGAGTGCAAGGCACCAAGGACAAATGGTGGCCAAGCACAATCCAGACCAAACTACACTGATGTAGCTCTAAGAACTGAGAAGCCAAGCCAACCAAAACAACATGCTGCTGTTGCTGTTAAAGAAGGAGGCTTTGACTGGAGCTTTCAGGTAGAAGATGCTTCTCCAAACCAAGAACTAATGGCTTATCATGAAGAAGCTAATGTATTGGAACATCTCTGTACTCTGAATGCATTGCTAAAGTTAACATGTATAGGTCCTATAACTTGGAAGTGAGATCTGACCTTGAGTCCTTGAACATTTTAAAGGCTGATTTTAAAAGAGCTGAAAATGATTATAAACTTAAAATAGAAGATTTAGAGAAAACCATTTCAACTCTTAAGCATGAGCACATAACTTACAGGACTCAAATCAAAGATCGCATTACCAAGTTGACTGAATGCAAAGATTTTTATCAAAACAGGTAAGGATTGGGTTCAAGTGAGATAGCTCCTCCATACACATTATTATCTGTAAGACCTCCAAGGTGTGAAACTTGTCAAGATGAGCTGCCCTCCATAGATCCTATTCAAGAAGAGGATGAAGATGAAAAGGAGATAGTGAAGGATGAACTTGAGGTGAGTGATAAGGGTTATCCTAAGAAGGGACACTATTCTACTAGAGAGAAGAAAGAATCAAGGAAGACCAAGTCTGTAAGGAAGAACTTGATCAAGGCAGCTCAAAGAAAGTCCAAGAAAGCCCAAGAGATCAAGGCCACTTTCAACTCCAAGCAAAAGTAAGTTTTCATTTCTGCTGGATTTGAAGTGGTAAAGACTGAAGACTCAACTATGGACACTAGTACCAGGAGTCCTAGTTTATGTCCAAATCATCCTGATCCAGAGAAGAAGGCTGATAAAATATGCACCACTGCCACACAGCTTGAACCATCCAGTTCCAAGAGCAAGCCTCATCCCAAGAAACCTGATGCATCATCTGAGAAGATGAAGAAGGAAGTGGAAAGTGATCAAGCTCAGCCTCCCACTCAAAAGAAGATTCTCAGAAGCATGGTAAATAAATGCATCATGTGTGGTAGTACTTCTCACTTTGCCAAGGATTTCATCTACAATCCCAAAAGTACTATCCATATGACTAAGAAGAAAACTTTTGAGAAGAAGAAGAAGAAAACAGCTTCGAGAGGAAAATCTTTCCTTTCAGAAGCTCCAAAGTGAAGATGAAGATAAGTGAAAGATTACCTTTGGAAGAAAATTTGTCTCGGAAGAAATGGATGCTTCCGAAGTACTGAAGTTTACTGCAGTGGATGCAAAAGCTTCCGAAGCTCCAGTCTCCAAAACTTTCGTAGTCATCAAAACTTCGAAGTGTTGAACGCCAAGTCTAGTCTTTCAAAGATGGTGTGGAAAATGAAGGAAGGCCATGTGACTAAAAGTTCTTCATCAACAATAGCAAATGATCCTCAGAACTTGCATATAGGATCAATTACTATTGCATTATCTTTTGTTCACTTTGACAAGCCCAAGACCAATGAGGCTTGGGTTCCCATATGTAACTAACCATCTCTTTCTATGCAGAAATAGCTAAAGACTAAAAGGAATGTATGGATCGTTGATAGTGCCTGTTCTAGGCACATGACAGGCAATGGCTCTTTGCTTCAAAACTTTGAGAAAATTGATGGAAGGCCTGTTGCTTTGGAGGAGAATCTAGTGGTTACATCACTTGAAGAGGCAGGGTCATAAATGATAAGCTCAACATTAAAAAGGTAAACTTTGTCAAGGAGCTTGGGTATATTCTTTTGAGTGTATCCTAATTTTGTGATCAGAGACACAACATGTTCTTTACTGAGCATGCGTACTCAAGCCTGGGGTGGTTATTCCTCAAGAGCATATCCTGCTCAGAGCCCCCAGGAAAGGGAACATGTACAAGATGGATTTGCAGGAAACATCCCCTTCAGGAGAAGTTTCTTGCTTTCTATCTAAAGCCAATAGTGATAAGTCTTTCCTCTGGCATAAAAGAATGTGCCATGTAAAATTTAAAAACATGAATAAATTAATTAAGAATGATTTGGTAACTGGAATGCCAAAGAAAGAGTTTACAAGTGATGATCATTGTGTTGCATGCCTGAAAGGAAAGCAACACAAGGTATCTCACAAGCCAAAGAGAATGAACTCCATCACTATGCCCCTACACTTATTACATATGGATGTCTTTGACCCCACTAGTGTAATGAGTCTAGGAAGGACCTCTTATTGCTTGGTGATCACAAATGACTTCACAAAATATACTTGGGTCTTCTTCCTTAGAACTAAGGATGAGACCCCTGAGATCTTGAAAAGCTTCATTCTAAAAATTAAGAATCAATGTGATTACAAGGTCAAGATCATAAGATATGATCAAGGAACCAAATTCAAAAACCAAATCCTTGATGCATTTTGTGATGAAAAAGGTATTTTAAGACAATATAGTGCTCCAAGGACTCGGCAAAATGGAGTTGCTGAGAGGAGAAACAGGACACTTATTGAAGCTGCAAGAACCATGTTACCTGATTATAAACCTCCTATCACCTTCTGGGTAAAGGCAGTCAACACTGCCTGCTATGTGTAAAACATAGTTTTAGTAGTCAAGACTCATGATAAGACTCCTTATGAACTATGGCACAAAAGGAGACCTTTCATTGGTTTCCTCAGATCATTTGGATGTCCTTGTACCATTTTGAATACCAAGGATCAAATTGCCAAATTTGCTGAGAAATCAGATGATGGACATTTCTTTGGATACTCTTCCCAAGCTAAGGCTTATAGAGTATACAATCTCAAAACCAAAGTAGTTAAGGAGTCAGCTAAAGTGACCTTCAATGAGCACATACCCTGTGTGAAAGGTTTTGGTCTTGATTGGCTGTTTGATCTTGATTTAGTTACCAACTGTTTTAACAAATCTTGTGAAGATGTTTCAGGATCTATAGGTATCTCAACAACAGGAGATTCTGATCCAAGATAAAGGTTTTGGTCTTGATTGGCTGTTTGATCTTGATTTAGTTACCAACTGTTTTAACAAATCTTGTGAAGATGTTTCAGGATCTATAGGTACCTCAACAACAGGAGATTCTGATCCAAGATTTGAGCTGAGAAGACAAATGTTAAAACTACTTTAGCTTCAGTGGTAACTAGCCCTGTAGTTGGAAATCATGTTAGCATAACCATGACAAATTTTCAGCTAATACATTTGAAGTGCCTATATATTATAGCACAGAGGCATAGAACTCAGATGAAGGAATTTTAATGTAAGAGGAGATGGAAGTGGTGATAGTGATCAAGAATTCCTTGATGCTGATAACCACTCCATATAAGAAAACATCAATGATGTAACACACTCATTGGATCAAGTTACTCTTAATAATTGTGTTGATGTGGTGAATGATACTCAAGCGCCAGATCTGAATGTCACCAATTTAGATCTGTCCAAACAACTAGCTATGATTCCTCAACTGAGAATCCACAAGTCCTATCCCACCACAAACATCATTGGAGATGCTGAAACTAGGGTGAGAACAAAAGAACAAACTCATGATAAAAATGTTTGTCTTCACTTTTGTTTCTTGTCCTAGATAGAGCCTAAGAAGATTGAAAAGGCTTTGAAAGATGGAAGTTGGGTTGAAGCAATACAGGAGGAGCTGTTTCAATTCAAAAGACAGAAGGTTTGGAATCAATTTCCTCTTCCTCAAGGGATGACTACCATAGGTACCAAGTGGGTTTTTAGGAAAAGAAGGATTATAGAGGACTTGTCATCAAGAACAAGGCAAGACTGCTTGTTCAAGGATACACACAAGAAGAAGGGATTGACAACACAGATCTTTTTGCTGCTGTAGCAAGACTTGAAGCTGTTAGGATATTCCTAACCTTTGCTACATCCAAGGATTTCAAGGTCTACCAACTTGATATAAAGTGTGCCTTTTTATATGGGGTGATTGATGTGGATGTTTTTGTCAAACAACCACCTAGCTTTGCAGACTTAGATCAACCTGATTATGTTTGCAAGCTTGACAAAGCTTTTTATGGGCTGCATCAGGCTCTAAAGAAGTGGTATGAGACACTATTATAATATCTTTGTCAGCAGGGATACAAGAGAGGTACTATTTATGAAACATTCTTCATCAAAGGAATAAAAATGACTTAGTGCTGGTTCAAGTTTATGTAGATGACATTATCTTTGAGTCAACTAATTTGAAGCTTTGCAAAGACTTTGAGAAGCTGATGAAGAATAGATTTGAAATGAGTGCCATGGGGGAACTTAATTTCTTTCTAGGAATTAAATGAAGCAGATTGACAATGGCATCTTTATAAACCAATCAATGTATGTGCAAGACATATTTACCAGATTTCATATGACTGAGTACAAGGTTGCTAAGACACCCGTAGCTGGAACTACTCTCTAGGGCTAGATCTTGAGGGGGAGTGTGTTGATGGATATCTATACAGGGCTATGATTGGGTCTCTTATGTACCTCATAGCCATCAGGCCTGATATCATGTTTGGTACATGTATTTTGCAAGATATCAAGCCAACTCCAAGATGTCATACCTGGTTGCTATCAAGAGAATTCTCAGATATCTTAAAGGTCCTCCCAAACTAGGCCTTTGGTATCCAAAGAGTTTTGACTTCAAGCTGTATGCATATACAGATAATGACTATGGTGGCTGTAATATGACTGTAAAGTCTTCACTGGGGGGTGTCAATTTCTTGGTGGAAGAATAGTCTTGTTGAAGCTCTTGGAAGATTAACATTTTGTCTTTATGTGTTCTTTTTGTCATAGTATAGGGACTTATTTTGTAAATATATGTTCCTTTGTTTCTTGATAGTATAAATAGGATATTTTATGTATGTGCAAGATAGACATCTCAGACTTGAGACAACAGTCTTGAGATCTAAGACATCTAAGACTAGAGAGAATCAGTTGAACGAACTGTAACTCTTACACATTGTATCCTGTGCATTTTCTATCAATGAAATCTATGAATTTTTGGTGTCATTGCATGTGTTTGATTACTTTGTGTTTGAATTGATCATTGCGTTATGATATCATCACAGATTCGATCCTTTTGTACCGATCAATTGGTATCAGAGCCTTCGGTTCAATGATCAGAGCTTATCGACATTTTGAGCTCTTTAAATCACTTGAAATCTGTGATTGATTGCAATTTGATCGATTAATTGTTGTTTTCAGTTGTGTTTCATCCATAGAAACATGATTTGAATCACAATTTTGTGTTCGATTCGTTCAAATCTGAGAAATTGATCGAATTAGTGTTCGAACTTTGTTCTTCATATTCGGACTGAAATTCAATTAGAATACTGATTTGTTGTTGTTGTTTGATCAAATTGAAGATTGAGGATTGTTAATCGACCTAATTACTACCAAATTGGAAATTTTTAGATCAATTAATCAAATTTTGATGATTTTCATAAGATTTGAGTTCGTTGAAGCTGATCAATTAGGCACATTATGGTTGAAAACTGCTGAAAATTGTCTAAGTATCTAGGCGCATCACCACTATTTGGGCATTTTGGTACTGTTCAGACGTTTCAGATCAGGAGTTTGACCACTGTTGAGACGTTTTGAGACTGTTTGGACACTTGGTGACTTTGCAGAAACAAAGTAATTCTAGGCACATTTAAACTGTTTAGGCGCATTTGAATTGTTTGGACATTTTACACCCAGGCATTTAACAACTGTTTGGGCGCACTTCAACTGTTCAGGCGCATTTCAGTTGGGCGTTTTTAGAATTCTACTAAGGCATTCCCTTGGGTGTTCTACTTCAAAGTCAGGTGTTTGAGAACTGTGTAGGCGTTCACTACTGTGTAGGTGCTTATCAACTATTCAGAAGCATCAGCTTTCAGACTTATCAGTTTACACTTAGAAATTTTTTCAGAAACTAAAATCCAAAAATATTTTCATTTCATAGTTTTAATTCAAAACTTAAAAACAACAAAACAAGTCATTTTCTAAATTCAAAAATACAAAATGGTTAAGTCTGAAGATTCTGAGAATAGGGTTCCAAAGCTAAAGAACAGAGCTGATTTCAAGAATTGGTCTTTAAGTTTGAAGCATCATCTAAACTCTATTGATACTGACTTGTGGAAGTCAATAGAGAAAGGACCTCATATCCCGATTACATCTGATGGTCCTGATAGAGAATTTGTTTACACAAAAGACTCTCAAGAACCTTATCCTGAGGATGGTCTGCAAGGTGATGACTTAAGAAAGGTGAAGAATGATATCAAAGCTTATTCACTGATGTGTAAAGGATTACTGTTAGAAGTCTTGACTAGACTTGATGGTTATCAAATAGGGTACACTATGTACAAGGCTTTGAAAATCATTTGTGAAGGTGGTAAAGAGATACAAGATCGCAAAAGGCAGAAACTCAAGAGGCAATTGGAGTTATTTGAGCATCTTTCTGGGGAAACAATTAATCAAATGATGAACAGATTTGTGCAACTAATTACTGAGTGTCAACTGCTGGTATCAAAAATGATCTCAAAGATCTAATTACAGACTTCTCAATGCTCTTCCATCTTCATGGAAACAGACAGTTACACTGTTAAAGTATACTGAAAAGTTTCCTATGGATCTAGATATTTTGATTGCTAAGATTGAATCAGTTGAGATTGATGAGAGCTCTAGAGACAATGATAGAGCTGCTTCAATGTCTCAGTACAAGTATGTTGCATCTCCAGCTAACACAGTGGAGAATGCTTTTTTGGCAAAAGATAATAACTCACCAGAAGACGAGGGTGATTTGTTCATTGGAGCTGGTTTCTTTACAGATTCTTCTTACAAAAGTGCTACTGTTTACATAACTTAACCTCAAACTCAGTCTCCTCCTAAAACTCAAACTCCTAAACCTCAAACTGAGACTCCATCTTCTAACTCTGCTAAAACTAGCAAAGTTAAAGATGTTATTAATATCCTTTTACAGGATGATGAGTCTAAATCTGCTTTTACTGCTTTTATGGCAAGTTTTCAAGCTTATCAAGGTAGTCATCTAACACAATTAGATCTTGTTTTATAGGATTTGTTCAAAATGGATCCTGATGATGCGGAAGAGATGGACTTGAATTGGCAGATGGTGATGATTGCTTACAGAACACAAAAACACTCTTATGTTAACAGGAACTACAAGCCAAGTGCTAACAAAACTGTTGGCTTTTACAAATCAAAATCAAGGTGTTTCAACTACAACAACTATGGTCATTTCTCAAGGGAATGTAAAGCTCCCAAAAATCAAGGAGGACATGGTCAAGCAGGTTCTAGCAGTCAAAGATATCATCAGCAGTCTCAGAAAACCTTCCAAAAGCCTTATCAGAGTCTTCCTATGCCAGAACATAAAGATGAATCAAAAGCATCTGAAGAGCCAAAGAAGGCTCTTGTTGTTAGCATTAAAGATGGATATGACTGGAGTGCTTATGCTGAACAATTTACAGCTGATCTAACATCTAGTTTATCTCTTGTTGTAAATATTCAAAATGAAGACTGGTATGAAGATAATGATCCAAAGGCTGATAGTGATTCAGAAAATGATGATAAAGACTATGACTGGAGTGACAAATCTGACCCAAAAGAGGATTCAGAAGAGATTGCACTTATGGCTCAGTCTGACCAACCAAAGGTTAAGAATCCATTATTTGACTCTGAGACTTCATCTTCAAGTTATCCTGAAATTCCTATTGAAGTTAGAGAGAAAATGTGCACAAAAGCATGTTTTGATCAAGTTGAGCATTACAGAACATATTCATATAAGATATGTGACAAACTTAAACAAGAAAAAGTCATGCATAATAAACTGAAAAATGATCACAAAATCTCTGATGAAAAGATCCTATCTTTATAAACTTCATGGAACAAAACTCTAAAAGAACTTGAACTTGTGAAGAAACAACTTGAGGAGATGACTAAAAATTTAGAAGAAGAAAAATTAGCTCATGCTGCAACTCAAGTGGATCTAGCTAGAGTTAAAAGTTCTAAAACTATTGTAGAACAACAGGTAAGTGAGAGGAAAGATAAAAACAAAACAGGTTAGGATTTACACATGAACCAATGCCTGAATCTATCATAAACACTCTGCCAGAAAACTTTAACACACATGATCACTCTCCTGAAAACAAAGCTAACCTAAAAGCATTTCAAAACAAGAAAAAGAATTGTGAAAGTGATAAAGAGAAAACAAATGTTGAGATATTTGAGGAACAAGATTCTGAAAAGATTAAAAATGGTCATCCAGTGAAAGTTAAATCTTACGAACCACGACCAAATAATATGAAAATCTTTGTTCCGAAAGAGCATATTGTTGAAGAAATCATTGTTAAGAATGACAAACAAAACTCAAAGAATAAAGAAAAAGCAAAACTAGATGAAGTAGCATCTGAAGATTCATTTTCTTACAGATTAAACAATCCAGATTTCATTAAATGGCAGAAAGAATAAAAAGATAAAGAAAATGCAAAAGAGTCTTCTACTGAAGATGTTCAATCCCAAAGCAAACAAAAATCATCAAGATCAAGAAATCAAACAAGGAGAAGGAAAAATGATAAATTTAACTCCTTTCAAAACAATCAAACTCAAAGAACAAATCAAACTAATCAGTTTAAAACAATAAAGTTTGTATCTGCGGGTACTTTTGACATGAACAAAATTCTAGAAATCAAATCTAACTCAAAGAACAAATCTAACTTTGATCTGAATAAAGGTTCAGTTCCTAAGTCTTGCGCTGTCAACAAAAGATTTGTATCTAATGAGTCAAGAAATGGTGTTAATGAGCAAAAGTCAAAACCCAAATTTCAAAAGAACAAACTTTTAAATCAAAAACAACAGATTAACTTTTTAACTCCTAAATCAAAACAAGGATCAAATGTGGCTTCCACATCTAAAGTTAATCAACAGTTGTTTAAATTTCAACAAAGGTACTGTGAAATATGTGATATGTATAATCATAAGGCTGAAGAATATTTCTTTAACAGGTACTGTCACATTTATGATATGAAAAACCATTCAACAGCTGATTGTTATTTCAACAAATATTGTACCATTTGTGATGAAAGAACTCATAAAACTGAGAACTGCTACTTCAGAAAGAACTCACCGAAGAATGGATATGTTAATCCACAATTAAGAAATGGATACGTTAATCCACAATTTCAAAGAAATCAAAGTGTTGGTTTTCAAAGATTGACAAAACAACCTTCCTTAGGTTTGAGATCTTTTCAAAGAAATGATTCAGTTTATGATAATTCTTATGCTGCAAAACCAAGGCAGTATAAGCAAGGAAAATTCGTTCCACGATCTGTGAGAATGAATAGTGGGAAGTTTGGTAAACAAAATTTTTCTAAAAATGTCTTGTCTGATGGTTTGAAATATCTTGATGATGATCTTGAAAAATGTTACAATGTTTTAAGGACAAAACAAATCAAAGATAATAAAAAATTTGTAAGAAACGGAATTGGTAAATTTTTCATTAATAAGCCTGATTTGAAAAAGCTTCACTTTAAACAGTTTACCATTGTTGATAAATTTGGCAAGCCCAAGACCATCTCGGCTTGGGTTGATAATTCAACTTAAATTTCTTTGAAATGCAGGTACGCCCAAGAAGACCTCTTAACACGTGGTATGTTGATAGTGGGTGTAGCCGGCATATGACAGGCAACCATGCATTGCTTTAAGAATTTAAGTTAAAAGATGGTACTCATGTTGCATTCAGAGGTGATGCAAGTGGAAAAATAACAGGAGAAGGAACAGTGTCCAATGGGATTATTAGCTTTGATAAAGTCAACTACTGTTCACAGTTGAACTTTAATCTTTAAGTGTTTCCCAAATTTGTGACAAATCTTACTCAGTTCTTTTTGATGATTCTTTTTGTTATATTTTGAAGCCAGGTTTTCAGATAAGCAAAGAATGGGTAGTTGTTAAAGCTGTTCATGATCGAGATGTATACAAGTTAGATATGTCTTAAGTAGATCTATCTACAGAAACAACATGCCTAATTGCACAAGCATCAAATGTCGAAAGCCAGTTATGGCATAGACGTCTCGGGCATTCCAATTTCAAGAACATGAACAATCTTGTAGCAGGAAATCATGTAGTAGGTCTTCCAACAAAGAAGTTTGCTACAACAGATCACTGCTCAACATGTTTAAAAGGAAAGCAACATAGAGCGTCTTATAAGTCCAAGCCAATAAACTCAAATTCCAAGCCTCTCCAGATGTTGCACATGGACCTATTCGGACCAACAAATGTATAGAGTATTGGAAAGAAATCTTATTGTTTAGTTATCATTGATGACTTTACAAGATTTTCATGGGTTTTCTTTTTGCATGCTAAATCTAAAACAACTAAATTATTAAAAGAATTCATCATTAAAGTAGAAAATCAATTAGATCAAAAGGTGAAAATTATCAGAAGAGATAATGGAACCGAATTTAAAAATGCTAATGTTGACAGGTTTTGTGTAGAAAAAGGAATTGCTCGTCAGTTCAGTACTCCTAGAACTCCACAGCAAAATGGAGTTGCTGAAAGGAAAAACTGAACTTTGATTGAAGCAGCACGGTCTATGTTAACAGATGCCAAAATTCCAATCACTTTCTGGGAAGAAGCCATATCCACTGCATGTTTAGTGCAGAATCGTTCATTGCTTGTGAAAGATAAACAAAAAACTCCTTATGAGTTGATGTTTGGCAGGAAACCTAATATAGATTTTCTTAAATCTTTTGGTTGTCCAGTGTTGATTTTAAACTCAAGTGAATAACTAGGAAAATTGGATGCAAAATCTGATAAAGGATTTTTTGTTGGATATTCATCGGTTTCAAAAGCTTTTAGAGTTTATAACTCTAGGACGAATGTTATCCTTGAAACATTCAATGTTGAAATTCCATCAGTTTCAAATGGTCCAGCTTGGTTATTTGATTTTGATTCTTTATCAAACTCCTTTTATTCTAACTTGTTTGAATCTACTGGTGAGAAGAAGAATCAAGAAGGAGATCTAGGTTCGTTCAACGATGATTCTGATTCTGATGATATGGATGACTCAAGCCCAGATTATCCATTTTCTCTTTTGTGAAAGATCCTATATTTCAGTTTGAATCTCATGATCAATCTAGCTATCAACAAGCACACGAAAATTCCTTGTCTGAAAATACCAATGTTTCACAACCTATTCCTAATGATGATCCTGAAATTGTACAACCTGAGTCCGGAACGTCATCCGTTTCTAGTGATGTAGTTGGTACTAATAATCTTGATTATTTTATCAACTCACCGATTCAAGTTCCTAATTTCAATCCACATACTTCAAACTTATTGCATCAGCTTTCCGACTTGAACCATCTAATCTGGATGTTCATGTTCAAGGGAATGAGATTCCAAAGTCTCGTATTCACAAGAACCATCCTACATCTTAGATTATCGGTCCATTGAATGAGTGAACAACGAGAAGTCATCACTAAAGCGTTAAAGGATTATAATTGGATTGAGGCAATGCGAGATGAATTATTGGAATTTTGTAAACAAGAAGTGTGGAAGCTTGTGGATTTACCTGAAGGAGAAAATGCCACATGCACAAAATGGTTATTCCGAAACAAAACAGACGATTGGGGAATTGTTGTTCGCAACAAAGCGAGACTCGTTGCATAAGGTTATGCCCAAGAAGAAGGAATAGATTATAATGAAGTATTTGCTTCAGTTTCAAGACTTGAATCAATTCGTGTCTTCCTGGCTTATGAATCATTCATGCAATTCAAGGTGTATCAGATGGACGTTAAAGGTGCTTTCTTATATGGACCAATCACCGATGATGTGTTGTCAAGCAACCTCTAGGTTTGAAGATTCAGAATATCCTCATCATGTGTACAAGCTTAGCAAAGCTTTATATGGTCTACATCAAGCTCCTAGAATTTGGTATGAAACATTATCACAACATTTGATCCAACATCGATACACGCGAGGAAAATCGATCCTACTTTGTTTCTTAAGAAGGATACTGATGATCTCTTATGTGTTCAAGTGTATGTTGATGATATCATATTTGGTTCTACAAGTCCAAATTGTGCAATGAATTTGAAGAAATCATGAATTTGAATGGGAGAAATCGTTTTTCTCTTCAAGTGGGCAGAAAATTTTTTTCCTGGTCTTCAAGTGAAGCAGTCTGCAGATTGAATCTTTATCAATCAAGAGAAATTCGTTGAAAAACTCTTGAAGAAATTTAAACTGCAAGATTGCCAATCCATAAGAACTCCAACTGACGTAAATACCAAGATTGAACCTGATCCGAAAGGAAAATCAGTTAACCAAACTTTATATAGATCTATGATCGGATCTTTGATGTATCTTACTACATCTAGACCTGATATAATGTATGCTGTTTGTGTCTGTGCCAGGTATCAATCTAACCTGAAGGAATCTCATCTAATCGTTGTTAAACGAATATTCAGCTATCTTAAAGGAAAACCGGCTTTAGGGTTATGGTATCCTTATGAAGGAAACTTTGAGTTACATGGATATACAGATAGTGATTATGGAGGATGTTACCAAGATCATAAATCTATGACGGGTGGTTGTCAGTTTTCAAGTCCTAGATTAGTCTTGTGGCAATGTAAGAAACAAAAATGTCTCTGTTTCAACCGCAAAAGCTGAGTACATAGTTGCATCAGCAGGATGTTCTCAAATACTTTGGTTACAAAAACAACTGCTGGATTACGGGTTCAATTTTCTTAAAACCCTTATTTACATTGATAACACCGCTGATATGTTTATTACAGCTAATCCTGTCCAACACTCAAAAACAAAACATATTGAAATTCGATATCATTTTCTCAGAGATAACTTTGAAAAATGTTTAATCATTTTGATTCAAATCATAATTGAAAAAATAGTTGGCTGACCTATTTACAAAAGCCTTTTTACCAGGTCGATTTGAATATTGGTCGAGTCAATTGGACTTATTAATCATCTTTAAAAATTGGTTTCGAGTTTAATTCACTTGTTTGATTCATTAAAAAATGATAAGAACCCTCCCTTAGCTTAATCTTGAATATGAGAAACTATCAAAGTTAACTGCCTGATTGTATATATTGTGTGTGTATGTTCAATAGAAAATGGAAAAGCAAATACAAAAATAGAAAATTGCAAAATCAAAAGAGAAAAATATAAATCAAAAACACAAAATAGAGTTTTTGTTGTTAGTTAAGTGTTTAGGATTGAATCTATCTTTGCAATTTGTGAGAAATGATAGATACATTAGTTTTGATCAGTTGCATGCTTCACTCACTACTAAAGTCTGACGTGATTAAATATGATGTGCAGGTAAGCTCATGCAATTATACTGAAAAAGTAAATTTTGTGATCAAACTAAATCAATCATTCGTTCATGCTTATCTATTTTAGTACCAATAAGTAGTGTTGACTTCTCAAACTGATTGCTTGTTAAGTCATAAACTCACACCTGATGGTGATATGAATAACCATTGAGCTCTAATTATTTAAAGCATCTATTCACTTCTCTTTTATGATTCATCAAGACCTGAAGTGATAGGATATCCTCTGTTATAAGTCATTACAGACCTGGATATTCTCACTTGATGCAAAAGATGCCAATGTGCACAATCTAAACATGAGATCTGGTTATAAGTATATGTCAGGTTAACAAGTTGAGAAAAGTGATTTCTTGCATATCTTGATGAGAGTTGAACTCTCTAAGTCAAAGTGTGACTTACATAATGTCATATCTAATCTTACCTTAATCAATCCAAGAATTGAAAAAGTAAGTGTGTTGAGTATCTTGCCAAAAGCACTTATTTTCTGTCCTTAGATCTCGTGTCTCCTTTGCTGCAGAAACGCTGACCTGGAACACACTTGATCAGCATTTAATCACTGTCTACGACTATCCATCATTTATTTTCTTTTAATATGCTGATCTTAACTGATATGATCTCAGTGCAGGCATGTGATTCAAATGTATATAGTAGATTTTTTATTCTGCTTTATTTTTTATTTTTGCATGATTTTATGTGTGCAGTCATGTTGATAATGATTAGTTTCCTCTTCTTGCAAGGTCAAAGAAACTTCTAAGTTTGTAAAACTTAAAAGTTTAGGGGAGTAAAAATAAAAAAAAGAAAATAATTGAATTTCAAAAAGTGAAAAATAAAAAATAAAGTGCTTTGGATGAACGGATGAAGTTGAAATTTCTAGCATGTGTGTGTTTGATATGATGTAAAAATGAACCTGAAAAGAATTTAAATTCAGTGGAAAAGCTTCTTGCAAACAAAATGATATTATTTGTTTTGTAAAAATTAATAGAGTAAAATGACGGGAAATTAATTTTGAAAATTTAAAATAAAAATAAAATGCTCAAAAATAAAAAAAAATTTAAAAGTTTGAATTTCAAAAATGTTAAAATTGTGGGAAATTAATGAAACTTTTGAGTGATAGTCAAACACTTTTGACTAAGTGTTGAAAAATTGAGTGTGAATAGTGCTCATACGTCTAAACCTCATGCGCACAAACAAAGCTGATGCTCCTGAAAAACTGAAATTTAGTCTCATGCGACTGTATAGTGTTCATGCGTCTAACCTCATGCGCATAAACAGTGCTCATGCGCCTAAAATTTTCACTTATATATACACCACTTGTGGTTTATTCATTTATTCACAAACACAAAGACTCTGATTCATAAACTCAAACACACAATACATTCATTCATTAAACATTCAATTGTTATCAGTTAATCATTATGATATATAGGTATCACAAGAGAATTTGATTGCCGAGGAGTCTTCACTTGAAGTTATCAAAGTTGTTGCTGATACACCTATTCATGTGCCAGATGAAGGTGGAAGATCAATAAAAATATGACTGTCCTTTCTGAGATCTTGAATGCTAAGCAGATCATAAAATCTTTGAAAGACGTTCAAGTCTGCATTCGAGAAGGCTTTGTGAGAGTTGGAACTCTACAAAGAGAAGCCCGTGTTCAAGATCAAAGATGAGACAAAAGAATTCAATGTGGACTGAAGACAATGTAAATCTTAGGGGAAGTATTGTTGAAGCTCTTGGAAGATTAACATTTTGTCTTTATGTGTTTTATTTTTATTTTTATTTAGAATTATCATCATCATCATTATTTTCATCATCATCAGATAGATCTTGAGGATCTTCTTTAATTAGGTCATTTGGATCAACTGGTTCATCCTTAATCAAATGAAAATGATCTTCATTTATATCTACCTCATCTCTAGCCACAACCCTCATATAATCAAACATAGGTACATTTGAGCACCAGTAATTATTGCAAGTCTTTTGTATGAGGTTTCTATCATATGCTCTAGAATTAATCTTTCACCACTCACTCCATAAACATGGAAATCTGGATTTTCTTCATTGATGATCATTTGTAAGAATCTAGGATATATCAGGTATATATTCCTGATTCCTTTCTCTATGTTATACACAAATCCATTCAGAATCCATCTAGCCATATTAAATCGTCTATTA
The DNA here is from genome assembly GCA_025506505.1 of Flaveria sonorensis. Lineage (NCBI taxonomy): Eukaryota > Viridiplantae > Streptophyta > Magnoliopsida > Asterales > Asteraceae > Flaveria > Flaveria sonorensis. Next base: position 34,026,794 of record CM046434.1, read on the forward strand.
GTTGCAATGGCTACAATTGGAGATGCAATATCAACTGGAAATGAATTCCATCCTGCACTTCTTTTAGACATTCTGTGCTGGAAGATATAACATAGAAGTTTCCAGTGATCATAAACTCTAGCTCGAAAAAATTGTTTCCTTGGAAAGTTATCCGGATGACCCATGGCTATAATAGTTTCTCTACACTCATTAAACGTGAGTTCACCCAAGTCTTATGGGTCATTGTTTCCAAGCCTTAGAGCTTCTCTTATAGATTGCTCAGATACTTCAATCATCCTATCATTAGTAATGAATCCTCTACCTTTCTTCCTTCTTCATCTCTTTCAACAGTAGTAGTGTTCCAAAATTTCTTGATCAACCGAGCATATATGACTGGTTGTGAACACATAGCATATACATACTCATTCCTCGATAAGAGTCTGATCATCTCTTCGTATCCAGTAGCTTCTCGAACATCTTTGTTAAGAAAAGCAGCTACATTATGCTTTGGTTCAAACTTAAGCTCTGCCATCTGTATGCATAAAACAAAGAAAGTTTGTCATATTTGAATTTACAAAACTTAAAAACAAATTGTGATTTATCAATTTTGAACCAGAACACTTAAAAATTTTATAAGTGTTTATATATATCTCATTACATGAACAAGAGTATATTGGTTACAAGTTTGATTTACACAATTCATAATAATCAAGTAATGCATTAAGTAACTTGAAAATTTATAAAATTTCAATTGAATTAGCATGTTTTAAACTTTCAAACTTAACTTTCACACTAAATTTTCTAAGTGTTCAACCTACTTTATCATGGCAGATTGCATTCAAGTTAATGTTTGAATGATTTAAACACACCAAATCATTGAAATTTTTTCCCAAAATCAGATTAATGAATGAAATTTTGTCATTAATTTGACATTTTATTAACAATTTCATAAATTGACTGTTCATCTTCAAAACCCGACTGATGAACTCATAATCATCAAGAACACATTGTGATGAAATACCGATTTAACCATTTCAATCTATTCAAAAACAAGTTTCTATCATCAATCAATGTTTAATTTCAGTTGTTAATGCATATTATTGTCACAATTTTCAAATTTTCCTTCTAACTAGGGTTAATACGCCTAAACAGACATAAAACGCCCGATTGAATTCGAAGTATAAACTTGAAATCAGATGAATTTCATCTCGAAATGATGTTTAGATTCAGTGTATATACCTATAAATCCAAAGTATTAACACCAAACAATCAAAAATGATGAACTGAATGATTTGAGTGTATGAGTGTCGAGAGTGTTTTCAGGGGTTTTGAGTGAGTGAATGAATGAATCATAGCTTAAAATCTTACCTATTATCAAAGCTAATAATCTCATTGGACATTTTTCCTTCGCCTATTATCTTACCACCTGCATCACCCCCGAATGCAACATGAGTACCGTCTTTTAACTTAAAATCTTACAGCAAGGCATGTTGCTTGTCATATGCCGGCTACACCCACTATCAACATACCACATGTTAATAGGTCTTCTCGGGCATACCTGCATTTCAAAGAGATTTAAGTTGAGTTATTAACCCAAGCCGATATGGTCTTGGGCTTGCCAAATTTATCAACAATGGTAAACTGTTTGAAATGAAGCTTATTCAAATCAGGCTTCTTTTGCTGTTTAAGTTTATCAATTCCTTTTCTAACAAATTTTTGATTATCTTTGATTTGCTTAATCCGTAAAGCATGGTAACGTTTTTCCAGTTCATCGTCAAGGTAATTTAAACCATTAATAGGAACATTTTTAGAAAAATTTTGATTACCAAACTTTCCATTGTTCATTCTCACAGATCGTGGAAAGAATTTTCCTTATTTATAATGCTTTATATGCACAACATAAGAATCATCACAATCAGAATCAAACCTTTGGAAAGATCTCAAGCCTAAGGATGGTTGTTTTGTCAACCTTTGAAAACCAACATTTTGATTTATTTGAGATCTTGGGTTGACATATCCATTCCTTGGCAAGGTCCTTCGGAAGTAGCAATTCTTAGTTTTGTGATTTCTTTCATCATAAATGGTAAATACATGTTGAAATAACAATCAACTATTGAATGGTTTTTCATATCACAAATGTGACAATACATGTTAAAGAAACATTTAGCAGTCTTATGATTATACATATCACATATTTCACACTACCTTTGTTAAAATTTAAATGACTATTGATTAACCTTAGATGTGGAAGCCACATTTGATCCTTGTTTTGATTTAAGAGTTACAAAGTTAATCTGTTATTTTCTGATTTGAGAGTTTGTTCAATTTGGGTTTTGACTTTTGTTCATTATCACTATTCCTAGACTCCTTAAACACAAATCTTTTATTGACAATAGTAGACTTTAAACCTAAACCTGTTTTCAGATCAGAGTTAGATTTGTTCTTTGAGTTTGATTTGATTTCTAGAATTGTGTTCATATCAAAAGTACCAGCATACACAAACTTCTCTAGATTAAATTGATTAGATTGATTTGTTCTTTGAGTTTGATTGTTTTGACTTTGATTCTGAGAGGATTTAGCTTTAGCATGTTTCCTTCTCCTTCTCTGTTTTCTTGATCTTGATGAACTCTACTTGCTTTGGGATTGAATATCTTCAGAAAAGACTCTTTTGCAGTTTTTTTCTCTTTTGTTCTTTTTGCCATTTGATGAAGTCTGGATTGTTGAATCCATAAGGAAATGAATCCTCAGATGTTGTTTCATCTTGTTTTTCTTTCCCTTTCTTTTTTGTGTTTTGTTTGTCATTCTTTACAATGACTTCTTCAACAACATACTCATGATCTTGTTCCTTTACTTTCGTCACATGAGATCCTCTGGGAATAAATATCTTCTTATTCTTTGGTCGTGGTTCATAAGATTTTTACTTTCACTGGATGACCATTTTTAATCTTTTCATAATCTTGTTCCTTAAATATCTCAACATTAGTCTTCTCTTCATCACTTTCAGAGTTCTTTTTCTTATTTTGAAAGGCTTTTAGCTTAGCTTTGTTTTCAGGTGAGTAATCATGTGTGTTAAAGTTTTCTGGTAAAGTGTTTGAGATAGATTCAGGCATGGGCTCATGTGTGAAACCTAGACTTGTTTTGTTTTTATCTTTCCTCTTACTAACCAACTGTTCTACAATGGTTTTAGAACTCTTAACTTTAGCTAGATCCACCTGTGTTGCAGCATGAGCTAGTTTTTCTTCTTCTAAATTTCTAGTCGTCTTCTCAAGTTGTTTTCTAACAAGTTTAAGTTCTTTTAGAGTTTTATTCCATGAGGTTTGAAGAGATAATATCTTTTCATCAGAGACTTTATGATCATTTTTCAGTTTGTTGTGCATTTCTTCTTCTTGTTTAAGTTTGTCATAGATTTTAAATGAATATGTTCTGTAATTCTCAACTTGATCAAAACATGCTTTTGTGCACATTTTTTCTCTGACTTTGACAGGAATTTCAAGATAACTTGAAGAAGAAGTCTCAGAATCAGATGATGGATGCTCAACCTTTGGTTGTTCAGACTGAGCCATGAGTGCAATTTCTTCTGAATCCTCTTTTGGGTCAGATTTGTCACTCCAATCATAATCTTCATCATCATTTTCCGAATCACCATCTTCCTTAGGATCATTTTCTTCAGACCAGTCTTCATTTTGAACTTCAACAATAAGAGCTAAACTTGATGTTAGATTAGCTGTGAATTTTTTAGCATATGCACTCCAGTCATAGGCATCTTTGATGCTTACAACAAGAGCTTTCTTTGGCTCTTAAGTTGATTTTGATTCATCTTTAAGTTCTGGCATGGGAAGACTTTGATAAGGCTTTTGAAAGGTTTTCTGAGACTGCTGTTGGTATCTTTGACTGCTAGAACCAGCTTGACCATTTCCTCCTTGATTTCTAGGAGCTTTACATTCCCTTGAGAAATGACCATAACTGTTGCAATTGAACACCTTGACTTTGATTTGTCAAAGCCAACAGTTTTGTTTGCACTGGGCTTGTAATTCTGTAAACATATAAGTGTTTCTGTGTTTTGTAATCAATCATTACCATCTGCCAATTCAAGTCCATTTCTTCCACATCATCAGGATCCATCTCAAACAAATCCTTCAAAATAAGATCTACCTGGGTTAGATGAATACCTTGATAAGCATGAAAACTTGCCATGAAAGCAGTAAAAGCAGATTTTGACTCATCATCCTGTAAAAGGATATTAATAACATCTTTAACTTTGCTTGTTTTAATAGAGTTAGAAGATGAAGTCTCAGTTTGAGGTTTAGGAGTTTAAGTTTTTGGAGGAGACTGAGGTTGAGTTGTATAAACAGGAGCTCTTGAGTGAGAAGAATCTGTGAAGAAACCAGCTCCAACGAACAAATCACCCTCATCTTCTGGAGAATTATCATCTTTTTCTAGAAAAGCATTCTCCACTGTGTTAGCTAGAGAAGCAATGTACTTATACTGAGACATTGATGCAACTCTATCATTGTTTCTGGAGCTCTCATCAATTTCAACTGATTCAATTTTGGCAATCAAAAGATCCAGATCCATCGAAAACTTTTTAGTATGCTTCAACAGAGTGACTGTCTATTTCCTTGTAGATAGAAGAGCATTAAGAAGTCTATCATTTAGATCTTTGAGAACATTTTTGATACCAGCAATTGATATTTCAGTAGTTAATTATATGAATTTGTTCATCATTTGATTGATTGTTTCCCCAGAAAGATGCTCAAATAACTCCAATTGCTTCTTGAGTTTCTACTTTTTGAGATCTTATATCTCTTTACCACCTTCACATATAATCTTCAAAGCTCTATACATGGTGTAACCAGTTTGATAACCTTCAAGTCTAGTCAAGACTTCCAATGGTATCCCCTTGAACATCAGTGAGTAAGCTTGGATGTCATTCTTAACCTTCTTTAAGTCATCACTTTGCAGACCATCCTCTAGATAAGGTTCTTGAGAGTCTTTTGTATAAACAAATCCTCTATCAGGACCATCAGATGTAATTAGGATATGTGGTCCTTTCTCTATTGACTTCCATAAGTCAGTGTCAATGGAGTTTAGATGATGCTTTAATCTTAGAGACTAATTTTTGAAATCGGCTCTATTTTTGAGCTTGGGAACCCTGTTCTCTGAATCTTCAGACTTAACCATTTTGTATTTTGAATTAATGAAAATGACTTATTTTTGTTGTTTCTAAAATTTAAAATGAAACTATGAAATGAAATATTTTTGGATTTTAGTTTTTGAAAATTTCTAAGTGTTTAATGAAAAGTTTGAATACTGATGCGCTTGATGCTTCTGAAACGCCTGACTTTGAACAAGAAACGCCTAAGGGAATGCCTTAGTTGAATTCTGAAATGCCTGCCTGATGATGTGTCTGAACAGTTTTCAAACGCCGAAACAGTGAAGAAACGCCTGGGGTACTTGGTTCAATTTCTGATTTTAACCTAAAACGCCTAAACAGTCTCCAAACGCCTAGAATTGCTTAAAGTTTCAACAAAGTCCATAGTCACAATGCATCCAAACAGTTGAAAAACGCATAGTCTGAAAATGTCACAATAGTAATAAAACACTTAAATAGTTGTAAAGTTTCTGAACACTTTGCAAAATTTCAGAAGTTTTTCACACAACAAGCGCCTAATTCATTATCTTCAACAGAACCAGATCTTATCAAATTCTTCAAAACTTGTTTAGTTGATCTAAAAACTTTCAATTAGGTAGTAAATAGATCGATTAACAATCATCAATAATCATCAATAATCATTTTGATCAAACAACGACAACAAATCTGTTTTCTGATTGAATTAAAGTCCGAAAATAAAGAACAACTTTTCACACACAAATCTGATCAATACTCAGATCTAAATGGATTAAACACCAAATTGTGATTCAATTCATGTTTCTATGGATGAAACACAACTGAAAAACAACAATTAATCGATCAAATTGCAATCAACACAGATTTCAAGTGATTCAAAGAGCTCAATCATGCCGATACCATTTGACAGGTTCAAATGGATCGATCTGTGATGATATTGTATTGCAATGATCAATTCAAACATAAGAAATCAAAACACAGGCAATTACTTCAAAAATTCATAGATCTTCTTGATAGCAAACGCTGTGGATACAAAGTGTATGAGTGAATTACAGTGGTTCACTTCCCCCCTTTTTTTTACACAAAATAAAGTATCCTATTTATACTATCAAAAGAAACAAGGAACATATATTTACAAAACAAGTCCCTATACTATGACAAACAATAAAAGACAAATGTTAATCTTCTAAGGGCTCTAACACATTTGCTGGACAATGTCCATATATTCAACATCATTTGGGTTGAAACACTCTAAATCATCAAAATAGTATTGAAAATCTCCAGAGTGCTCACTCCCTAAAACAAAAGCATAACTCTCTTGGAAGGGAGTGTGTTGAGCTTGTTGAGACCTGGGTGTCTCAGGGAAAGTGATGTATGGCCCAGAAGAGGATGATGGCTGTTGGGGGTAGTTCAGGTACACCTGAGGCTGGGGAGTTCTTGATCCTTCAGCAACATGTAGAGCATTGTTGACTGCAGGATTTGAGGGTCCGATCATTTGTTGGCTCTTATGAGTCTCCATCTCTATACGGTATCCATCAAGGATTCCATACAGTTCAGTCATAGTGAGAGTGTTGAGATTTTCAGTTCTCTTGATTGAGACACAGTAAAAAGTCCACTCATGAGGAAGTGCACTCATGAATTTTCTGACTATGTCCCTTTTCTCAAGAGCAACTCCTATAGTTTGAAGAGAGGTGATCAAGTCCATATACCTGAAGTATTGTAGGCTCAAGGTCTCACCAACAACATAAGTGAAGTTCTCAAACTTCCGCTTCAGCATATCCTTCTTGTTTTCCTTTGATTCAGTGGAACCAGAGTACATCAGCTTCAAAGTATCAAAGAGTTCTTTGGCGGTCTTGCATTGCTTAATGCCTGCCATTATGGAGTTTGGTATGGCAGTAAGCAACACGGTCATCACTTTGTAGTTGGTGTCCATCTTCTTGAAGTCTTCATCAGAGTAGTCTTCAACAGCTTTCTCAATCATGGCGCCATTACCAGCCGGGTCCGCCTTTGGCTTGTAAGGACCATGAGTGATAGATCTCCATATGCAGCTATCTTGATACTTGATAAAACCTTCAATACGTTTGCACCAGGTTCCAAATCATCAGGGTTGATGATAGGAGCCAGGGTCATGGTTCCCATCTCGGACTCAAAAAACTTTTGGTTAAGGGCCATTTGAGTGAAGTGAGTAGATGTGAAGAAACGAGGGTGATTTAGGATGGTTAGATCTCATAATCAAGAACCTAAAAAGCTCTGATACCAATTGCAGGATCGGTGTTGGTCTCTCAACATAAGTTTTGTATCTCACAAACTCACTAAGTCTGACTCGGTTGATGAAGAGGAATCTCTAACTAAGTTGACAATAATATAATAAGTTAATGAACACAAGAATGGTTTTCAAGATACTTGTATATATTATTTCTCAACTCAGTATTACAAGACTCTTACAAGCATGGTTACATAAGTTACAATGAGAAACTATATATACTACTATCTACAGCTGACTATACTTGGAAAACCAGCTAGAATTTACCGCTAAGCAAATACTACATTGCTAGAAGTAAAATATCTAAGATAAAATAATATCCTGGATTAGGTAGTCATGATAGGTCCATGACTTACCTTTTGTCACCAACTAAGTATGGTAGCTGTACTAACTGAAAAAGATAAATAGTGAATTAAAGTATGGTCAACTACATAGGAGTGGGAAAACACCATGCAGTGTATCAGAGTTGTCAGCGGATGTCAGACAGCCCATACTTATGTCCACTGGTTCAGAGTTGATTCTTCCGAAGGAAAAATGGCTTCGAAAGAATAAGTTCTTCCAAGGCCATTTATACTTCGGAAGAATCAAGTTCTTCCAAGTCATATGCAAGTCTTTGTGACTTCATTCTTCAGAAGACTTTGTCTTAGGTCTTCTAAGTGTGAATGCTTCGGAACGAGAATTACTTGGTCTTCATATACTTTGGAAGACTTGGTTCTACCTTTGGAAGTTCTTCATATACTTCGGAAGTAAAACTACTTAGTCTCGGAAGACTTAGTTTTTCCTTCGAAAGTTCTTCATACTTAAGCATCGGAAGATCTTCAACTTGTCTTCGGAAGAGCAGCTTTAGCTTCGGAAGACTTCTTCAATTGTACTTCAAAAATATTCTAAGTGTTGTTTTGGTTGAACCAGCCTCATATGATCCAACAAAATCTCAAAAAAGCCATCAGATGAACAGACCCTCAAACCTTCCAGTAAGCAATGCTTTACATGTTGCTGAAGGTTCAAGAACTCCCCAGCCCTAGTTGTACCTGAACTACCCCTAACAGCCATCATCTTCCTCTAGGCCATACATCACATTCCCTGAGATGCCCAGGCCTCAACAGGCTCAACAAAATCCTTTCTAGGATAGTTGTGCTTTTGTTTCAGTGAGTGAGCACTCTGGATATTTTTAATTTTGTTTTAATGATCTAGAGCATTTCAGCCCAGATGATGTTGAATACATGGTCATTGTCCAATAGATGGCTCTCCTGACCTACAGAGCAAAGAAGTTCTTCAAAAGAACTAGAAGGCAGTTCCCTCAAAACCCAACCAATAGCAAATTTGGGTTTGACAAGACAAAGTCCAAGTGCTACAACTGCAACCATCTTAGTCACTTTGCAAGGGAATGCAAAGCTCCTAGATCTAATCATGGAGCAACTCAAGCCTCCCAACATCCTGCTACCCTTAAAGCTACAAGTAAACCCACTGAGCAACAAACTGTAGTTGTTGCTCAAGAAGTTGATTGGAGCTTCATGGTGCAAGATGTCACTCCTGTTCAAGCTCTCATGGCTAGAACTAAAGACACTAAGGTATATGAGCATCTCTATACTCCAGCCTATATTGCTAAGGTCAAACTATATCAGGACTACAACATGGAAATTAAATCTGATATTGAGTCTTTAAAAATACTAAAATCTAATTTTAAGAGAGTAGAATCTTACTACAAACTCAAAATAGAAGCGTTAGAGGAAATTATGTCCTCTTTAAAACATGAACATTTAAATTACAAGGCTCAAATAAAAGATTTAATCTCCTAGTTGACTGAGGCTCAAGCCCAGCTAGTGATAAATGAGGCTAAAGCTAAGAAGTATGCCATTGAAGAGCATAACTTCAATACCGTCATTGTATCATTCTCCTACTCAAAGATGTGTTATCAAAACAAAATTAGGTTAGAAACTAATAAAATTGCTCCACCACACCCCTTTGTGTCTATTAGACAACCGAGATGAGGCACTGATGAGCAAGAGGTTCCAACTGCTGACTCATTACCCAAAGAGCAGAAGAATGATGCAATAATGGAAACCACCACAAAGAAGGATAAGTTAGAAAACCTCATCCCCATAGCTGATGATCAACCTTTAACCACCAAACCCAGAAAGAACAAAATCAGGGCAGTAAGAAAAACTCCTAAGAAGGTGGCTGAGACTAAGTTGAAGATAGACCCAAGGCAAAAAGGTGTATTCATATCAGCTGGATTGCAAGTGGTTGGAAATCCTAATTCAGGAAAAGAGTGTAGTACAAGCACTCCTATCCAGATGAAGGATCAAAAATTGAAGGCGAAGGCTATTGAAGAAGAAAAGAAGTGCAAGAAACAACAGTTAACATGCCCTATCAAAATTAACATTAAATGCATAATCTATGGTCTGTATAACCACATGGTTAAAAATTGTTACTACAATCCAGCAAGCACACATTATGCATCTAATGTTAAGAAAGAAGGAGTCAAGTATGGTTTCACATTTGGACCTTACCATATGGTCCAAGTGTTAAGGAAAGAAAGGCTTGTTTCTGAAGCCAAGTTGCTTTCGGAAGAAACTCATTCTTTTGAAAGGAAAATAGCTTCGGAAGACAAGCTAAAGAACAAACAATGGAACAAAAAGAATCCTTTGAAACCTTCCGAGAAGAAGACTGCTTTGGAAGAAAAGGTGGTGACAACTTCTTCTGAGAAGAAAGAAGCCTCGAAAGCAAGTTATGCTGCACAAGCCTCTTCAAGCTCATCATCAACCATAGGATGGAAGATCAGAAAAGATGTTGCAGCCCAACCCTCTTCTTCACAAACCATAATTAAACCCCCATGCATACATTTTGGTTCAATTATATCATCTACATTAGAAGAGCCCAAGACCAACAAGGCTTGGGTTTCCAATAGTAACTAATCGTTTCACCTTATGTCCAGGGACATCCATATGACAAGAATGGAAATGTTTGGACTCTTGACAGTGAATGCTCCAGGCACATGACAGGGAACAGATCTCTCCTACAACAGTTTGAACACTTTGATGGAGGTCCTGTTCAGTATGGAGGTGAAGCCGGAGGATACATTTTTGGTAAAAGTAGTGTATCTAATGGTAAGTTAAAATTTGACAAAGTAAACTTTGTCAAATAGCTTGAACACAATCTCTTAAGTGTTTTTCATTTCTGTGGTCAAAAGCACCAATTGCTTTTCACACAACATGAGTGCATTATCCTCAAACCCGGGATGACAATTCCTCAGGAATTGGTGCTTCTTAGATCTCCTAAGAGAGGGGATATGTACAAGCTGGATATGAACAATGCTTCCCCACTGGGTAAAGTATCATGCTTTCTTTCCAAAGAAAATGGTGACGAGTCAACTCTTTGGCATAAAAGAATATGCCATGTTAATTTTAAAACCATGAATAAATTGGTAGAAAATAATTTGGTACATGGTGTGCCTAAAAAGGAATTTTTCTGTAAGGACAACTGTGTTGCTAGCCTGAAAGGAAAGAAACACAAGGTTTCTCACAAGTCCAAAGAAGTTAACTCTATCACCACCCCATTACACTTATTGTACATGGATCTTTTGGGTCCTACAAGTATAATAAGCATTGGAAGGAAATCATATTGCCTTGTGATTGTTGATGATTTCACAAGATTTACATGGGTTTTCTTTTTAAGAACTAAAGATGAACAAGACACTTATTGAGGCTGCAAGAACTATGTTAGCTGATTCAAAATTGCCTCTAACTTTCTAGGCAAAGGCAATCAACACTGCATGTTATGTGCAGAATAGGGTTCTCATTGTTCAGCCCCATGGAAAGACCCCTTATGATTTATGGAACAAGAGGCCACCGTTGATTGGCTTTCTTAGGTCCTTTGGCAGCAGATGTACCATACTTAACACAAATGACAATTTAGCAAAATTTGCTGAAAAGTCTGATGATGCTATCTTTGTTGGATATTCCTCAATCTCTATTGCATATAGGGTGTATAATATCAAAAATCAACAATTTGAGGAATCATCCAATATTGTTGTCAATGAGCACACACCTTTTGTTCAGGGCAATGGTCCTGAATATATCTTTAATTTAGAATTGTTTCCAAACTATTCTAAACCATCTTGTGAGAATGTTTCTGCTGGAACAGGAACTCAAAGTGACCCCTATGAAGATCAAATGTTTGATTTACCAAGACCTATTCCAAGTTCTCCAAGAAGAAATAAAGATCAAGCTCATTCAACTGAAAGTCCTGAAAGCTTGAATATCTCAAGAAATAATGGAGATTCAACAAGTTGTCAGCCAACTGAGCCTCATAACTCAACAGCTGACAACTCAAGTTATTCAACACCAAGCTGATGAAGACAGTGATCTGGAGGAACAGTCAACTATTGATGTTGCTTCTCAGTAAAAAACCATTGATGCTATCATACATTCATTGAATCAGTCCTCATTGAATGAGTGTGAGACATCAGCTGGTGATGGTGTTCAAAATCTTGAGCAAAACTTTTCAAACTTGGATCTATCTATGCAACTAGATGTGATTCCTAGGCTCAGGATACACAACACTCATCCAGCAGAGAACATCATTAGGGATGTCTCAGAAGGTGTGAAAACAAGAAGTCAAACCCATAATGGGAATTTATGCTTATACTCATGCTTTCTCTGTCAAATGGAACCAAAGAAGGTAGAAGAATCCCTTAAGGACAACAATGGATAGAAGCAATGCAAGAGGAGTTGCTTCAATTCAAGAGGCAAAAGGTATGGAACTTGTGTCCATTGCCACCTGGTCAAGTTCCTATTGTCACTAAGTGGGTGTACAGAAACAAAAGAGATGATAGAGGTTTGATCATCAAGAAGAAAGCAAGACTTGTTTTTCAAGGATACACATATGAGGAAGGCATCGATTATACAGATGTCTTTGCACCTGTTGCAATACTTGAGGCTGTGCGAATATTTCTTGCTTTTGTTACATCCAAGAACTTTACAGTCTATCAACTTGATGTGAAATGTGCATTTCTGTATAGGGATATGGACAAAGAAGTCTATGTGTGCCAGCCACCTAGATTTGAAGACCCACGTCACCCCAACTATGTGTGCAAACTTGATAAAGCTCTTTATGGGTTGCATCAAGCACCAAGGCTATGGTATGAGACACTGTCTTAGTTGCTTCTCAAGAATGGCTATACCAGAGGCACAATAGACAATACATTGTTCATAAGAAAGTCTCGAAAGGACATGCTGCTTGTACAAGTCTATGTTGATGACATCATATTTGGTTCCTTAAATGACCAAATGTGCAAAGACTTTGAAAGCATCATGAGGAAGAAGTTTGAAATAAGTTCCTTGGGAAAGATGGACTTCTTCCTTAGAATTCAAGTGAAGCAGATGGAAGAAGGATTCTTCATCAATCAATCTAAGTATGTCAAGGACATCTTAGAAAGATTTGAGATGAAAGATTGTAAGCCAGCCAAGACACCTATACCCAAAAATCACAATCTTTGTCCTGATTCTGAGGTGGAGGATACTGATCAACATCGGGCAATTATTGGATCTTTGATGTATCTCACTACAAGTAGACCTGATATCATGTTTGCAACTTGCATCTATGCTAGATATTAGGATGCCCCAAAGGTGTCTCACCTAATTGTTTCCAAAAGAATTCATAGATACCTTAAAAGAGCTCCCAAACTGGGTCTTTGGTATCCTAAGAATAGGGATTTTAACCTCTATGGTTACACTGGTAATGATTATGGTGGCTGCAACATCAACAAGAAATCCACATCTGGAGGATGTCAATTTCTTGGTGGAAGGATCATCTCCTGGCAAAATAAGAAGCAATCATGTGTATCCACATCAACTGCTGAAGCTGAGTATATTGCTGCTGCAAGCTGCTATGCTCAACTGCTTTGGATTTAGAATCAAATGCTGGATTATGGTTTCAACTTCATGGAGACTCCTATCCACATAGAAAATAAGAGTGACATTTCTATCACAAAAAATCCAGTCAAGCACTCCAAGACAAAACACATTGACATCAGGTACCATTTCATTCAAGATATTCATGAGAAAAATCTAATCAAGCTAGTCAAAGTCATTTCAAACGAACAATATGCTGACTTGTTCACAAAAGCCTTTGATGAACAAAGATTTATATATTTAATCACAGCTATTGGGATGATTAACATTGACTAGTCCTTCTCTTTTGAAACCCTGTTACAAAAAGGTTTTCTTCAAAATTTCTAAGTATGAATTCTTTCGAAGAGAAATTTACCATCGGAAGAGATCTTTATTCATCTTCCAAAGGCAAATTCCTCTGCATAAGTATTCTCTTCCAAAGAGTTTTTAGCCTCAGAAGGACATTTGATCATAGATCAAATCCACTTCTGAAGCTTACTAACTTCTTTTCTCGGAAGGAGATTTTACTCTCGGAAGCAAATTTGTCATTAAGACATGGTTTTCCTTAGGAAGTAAAAATGGCTTCAGAAGACAATTTTGAGAAACACAAGTGTTTTCTCTCGGAAGCAACCTTACTCTAGGAAGGAAACTTTTACTATGTAACGGAAAACTTTGGGCCCCACTCTGTAAAAAGTAAGATTTTATTGATGATTGTCAGAATATTTTAATGGTTTATCTTGCCGCCCAAATCCAATCGAAACCTAAACCGTCCTTTCACCCATCTTTTCACCCTATCCCTCTGGAATTTGACCCCATTTAAAACTTCCAACTCTCTTTCTCTACTTTCTTTACCACTATTAAAACTCCAAATTTCCATCATCTTCTCCACTCACTCTTAATTCCTTCAATCAAACAATACTCTCAGAACAATGGCCTTGAATCCCTAACACAACCAAGTCGCCATCCTTGATTCTTCAAGGGATGCCAATTTTGCCCCTATCATCCAATTTCTTTCTCAATCGACATACTTCACTGCCCTTACTGTTAACCCCACTACTTAAATAACATGGCCAAATTCTGGGCCAATGGTCGAAGCGAAACGATCAATGATGAAAGGTTCATCAGATCAAGGATCTACGGATAGGAGATTATCATTAGTGAAACAACCATTAGGGAGCATCTGGAACTCCATGATGAAGGTGCCCCCACTGATTTCCCCAAGTCTGATTTAGAGGAAACCTTCCTTCAAATGGGTTATAAGGGTGATGTGAGCAGGTCAACGGTCTACAAGTTCAACTTCTCCTACAACTGGAAGTTCCTGCTTCACGTTGTCCTGCATAGCCACTCTATCAAATTAGGGGGATGGGATCAAATTCCCTATGATCTGGGCTGCCTAGTCCATGGGTTGGTAAAAGGCCTCCCTTCAACTACTCAAGGTTTGTGCTGAATAATCTGGGCATCAATCTCACCAGGGATCCATTCTATATGTATCCCCGGTTTATTCAGCACATCATCAACTGTGGGTTGGACCAAGACAAACTGCAATATGCTAATGTTCTACTGGTCCCTCACATGAAGCCTAGCATCTTCAAGACTTTGAAGAAGGTGTCAACCAACTTCACTGGAAGATTCACCGATCTCCTTCCAGGTATGCTTGAGCCAATGGCTCCTGGTGACATCCCTGCAAGCCCAGCAGGTGATGAACCCACACTAGACACCACCACTACCTTGCCATCTACTTCTTCCTACCCAATCAAAATCACATACAAAAGACTCCCCAAATGAACCCTTGATCAATCTACTCTGATTGATCAAGCCCCCCTGTTAAAAAAAAGCCTAGAGTGGAATCAAGGGCTTCCACTCAGCCAGAGGTCCAACCATTCTCCTCAATTGACCTTAATGTTAGTGTTAAGTCTCCTCAGTCTCAACCTGATGAGCCCATTACCCAAGCCATAAGCCCTTAGGGTGAGTCTCAACACTCCCTTGAGTAGCCAAAAAGGGATAGCCACATCATTGGCTCAATTGCTATTACAGAAAAGCCATTAGGTTCTGACCAAGATCCTGGGTCAATAGATATAACCTATGTATCCTTTCTTGACCTCTTAACCCAACCTAATGAGGATATCATGTTTCATCAAGGCTATGATGTTGATCTACCTCACTACTCTCCAGATCAACTGAGCCCCAGGGAACCTCTGATATCTAGCCCACATCAGCTAGACCAAACTGAGGTGAGTCCAACCAGAGTGGAGGTGACTCATGTAGATTCAGCTGTCACTACTGAGAGTGTTTCAATAGCCTCTCAGGACAGTGGTAACATCAGTCAGACTGAATCTACAACAACCTTGCCAATTGATGCCTCTGAAAGAGTCATCAGTATGCAAGGGTATCCAAGGCGCCAAGATACCATAGCTGGTGATGAGGATGAACATACTAGGTATGTTATCCCATCTCTCGATGATTCTTCAAAAGAAGATGAGGGTAGTTTGCAACTCACTATCAAAGACCTACTTTCGAAAGTCTCAAACCTTGAATTAAAGGTTAAGACTTTAGAAGATAGGTTTGCCACTCAGCAACTTAAGATTGAAAATCTCAAGGTTCAACTAGCTAAGAAACAGATTGAGAAGTCTATCAGGCATGTACACACTTAGGGGTTTTTAAGTTCTTCCTCTAGCTTATCTACTTCTTAAGATATGCTACCAAAAAAAGGGAGAAGTTAGAGAAACAAAGACATGATGAGGAGATATCTGCTCACTCTTTGGAGCAGATATCAACTCAAGTGGAACCCAACCTTGTTATTTCTTCCCTTGATGTCATTTCTTCATTTTATCCTACATAGCAACACCTTGCAACCATTTTTTCCATTGCCTACTTTGGAGTTGAAGAGTTTCAAAGGCTGAATGCACCACCTACCTCTAAAGAGGAAGTTGGTCAACCTAAGGTCTCTATTGAACCTAAGATTAACTTTGAAGGGGAGATACAGACTGATGGCCCAGCAACCAACTTAAGAGGACAGATAGTGCAGTTACTTCTAAAGCAGAAATCCAAGCTGCGAAATGAATTATAGAACTGTCCTCTATGTCCGATGACCTGTTCATCACAGAAGCATTCTTAACTTAGCTTCTGAGGTTAACAATGAGGACTTTCTTACAACTCCCATCTCTACTGCACCACAAGTTCAACCTCCACCACCCCAACCTGAATCCTCTAAACCAGAATCTCCAAAGGATGAATCTTCCTCTGATCCTAAAAGGAAGAGAAAGCTTACTACTGAAGAGCTTTTAGAGGAGGAAAGGTTAGAGAAGCTGAAGAAGAAAGGAAGACTTGATACTGAGAAGTTGCTGGCTACAAGTAACAAAGCAGTAGTAGCCGCTTAAGAAAGTATCAACAATCAAAAGAGGGTGGAGGTCATTGACAGGTTTATCAACCTTGGAGTAGACAATGAAGAAATGCTTCTACTCCCACTTGATGAGCTTGTGAAGCTAAAGAAGGCAACCTTACTATAGAAGGAAAGAAAGGAAGCAGCAAGGTTGGCCATAGAGGAGGAGAAAAGGAGGAGATGGCCCCTTATGATCATGATATGATCTTGATCTTCTTCTATAAACAATAAGATCAGATTAACAAAGAGAGAAAGAAGGCTACCAGGGAAAAGATAAGAGAAAAGAAGAAGAAGGAGGAAGAGACACAATTTGCTGCTGCCAAGAAGGTAGGAGATAAGGATTGGATGAAAGCTTATCTTAAAGCCCACGGCTTCATTGGCAGGCAGGTGGGACCCATGTCTGAGAAGACCCTATAGCAACATGTCAGTGACATCAAGGCTGACATTCTCTTAGGTAGAAGGTAGGAGGTACCTCAAGGAAAAAGTGTTCAGAAGATGGCACCCAAACTAACTCCCAAACCCAAACCCGAACCATCACCCAACCTACAAAACCTGTGCCCACACCTTTTCCCTTCCCTACCAAAACTAGGCTAATCACTGAACCTTACACCCCTGAACCAACACCATCAGCCATTCCTACACCTTCACACCCTGTTTCTCAACAACCACCACCACCACCTGTCCTTAAACCCAAAGCACAACCCAAAACCCAATCTCAACCCAAACCATCTTCTGAACCTTCCAAGCCCCAGACCTTAGAAGAATTCGAGGAATTAAAAAGAAAGCTCACCAACTGCACTACCTTGAGCGAGATCTCTTATGAGGAAGAGTCAATTAAACTAAAATACATTGATGGCTCTTTGTGTTCCCTTATAAGAGATGCATTCCTTGATCTGCCAAGGGGAACACTGGACCAAGCTTTCTAACTTCTTGCCACCAACTCTAATGTACTTGCAGAAGAAGAAAAGAAGTTAAGGAGAAGAATGGTGACTCTACTGGACACAAGAAAAGGGGACAAGCTGCCATCTAATCCTCTCAATCACAGACGCTCAGTTGTCCAGTGGAGGTTCGATGAACCTACGCACAGCTTTGTTGTGCAAAGGGAGAATGGTCAAGTAAACAGACTTGATCTGCTTTGCTACACTCTAGCAGATTTGATATTATTGAGTTAGCAGAGAGACCATTCTCTAATCCCTCAAACTCTCAGATTGCTGCTCAGATAAGGAATCACCTGAGTAGCCTTCATGTTAATGAGCTTACAATAAAAGCCAAAACAGATGAAGAGATGAAAAAGAGAGGAAAGGAAGAAGAAGAAGGAGCAACCAGAAAAGGCAGTTCTTTTCTGTAGATGGTTGAGGGACCAACTTCCAAACCTATAATAGGAATATGACTATAATTCCCATCAACTAACTCTCTTCAGAGGGACACAACAAAGAGTACATGTCATCCAAAGCAACAGACTAGACCTACTATCAACAAATGACTTGTACAAACTCCTTACAACCACATTAGGAAAGAACAAAGAGACAGACAAATATCTTCTTTCCCTGGTTTTGGAGACCATGCAGAGTAGGAAGAAGTGAAGTTTTGGTAGCATCGGTCTACGGGGAGTTTGTTGGATCATATGAGGGTGGTGCAACCAAAATAACACTTAGAAAGATTTTTATGTGCTAAATGAAGTGGTCTTCCAAAGATAAAGCTGCTCTTCCGAAGATAAGTTAGAGATCTTTCGAAGCTTAAAGAATAAATAACTTCCGAAGGAAGAACTCATTCTTCCGATACTAAGTTGTTCTCCTTTCGAAGTATACAACTTAGAAGATCAAATGCAAATTCTTCCAAACAATAAGGTCCAAAATGACCTCGGAAGAATTTATTCTTCCGAAGTCATTTAGCTTCGGAAGAACTAACTATGAATCAGTGGATATAAGTATGGTCTGTCTGACAGTCCGCTGCCACTCTGATATACTGCATGGTGCTTTCCCACGCCCATGTAGTTGACCATACTTTATCCACTATTCACCCATTATCAGATTAGTACAGTTGCCACTTTTAGTTGGTAACAAAAGGTAAGTCATGGACCTGTCATGACAACCTAATCTAGGATATTATTCTATGTTAGATGCTCTACTTCTAGCAATGTAGTATTTGTCTAGTTGTAGATTCCAGCTGGTTTTCTAAGTATAACCGGCTATAAATAGTAGTATATATAGTTTTTCCATGTAACTTAGTAACCATGCTTGTAAGAGTCTTGTAAAACTGAGTTGAGAAGTAATATATACAAGTATCTTGTTAAACCATTCTTGTGTTCTTGTGTTTTCATTAACTTATTATATTACTTGTGAACTTAGTTGAGATTCTGCTTCATCAACCCGAGTGACATTAAATGAGTTTGTGTGATTATCCTGTGTTGTGAGACAAACATCGATCCTGCAGTATGCGAGGGATTCCCCAAATAGTACTATCCACAAATCACGCGGCTCCTAATGGAGTTAATCATTGTGCTCCATTTGGGGACAAGAGCAGGTAGTATTGCACTATAAAATAATAACCAGCAAGTATGTAGTTCACCCCAAAAGTTTTAAAGTAAAAAGGGGGTTCATAAGACTCACCTATGGGTTGATCACGTGATTACTTGCAAGGTTTGGATGCTACCGACCAGGGGGGGTTTCCTATGTTTATTTCAAATAAATTAGTACTTATTAAATGATCAATTAAGTCTAACCCTCTTTTTTGTATTTGTCTTACATGGTTTGGTGTTTTATGTTACACATGTGCAATCTTATTTTAGGCCCTTAAGTTTTGAGTTAGTATCCTTAGTTTTGCTTAAGGTTAGGTCATTATCTTACAAGTCAGGTCATTATTTTTTTATAAGTGTGATATGGTCCCAAAATGGTAAGTTTTCGATAGTTGGAAAGTTTAGTCCCTTAACTTTGCTAGATTGACTTTTTTGACCCTAAAGTTTAGGATTTTTGCACAATAGTTACTTATGATGACTTTTATGGTTTTAAGTGAATTAGGCTACTGAAATAAGTTAGTTTTTAAGTCATTTGATCTTTCTTAACAGTTTCAAGGGCTTGTTTTCGGTTTAAGTGTTATATTTAGAGACTTTCTTATTTGAGGTCGTTGATTGGTCCAAATAGTGGTTGTAGTTTAATTATAACTTATTTTGGGTACTAATTAACTTCTGGAGTGTTAAAGTTATGGCTATAGGATTTATGAGTTTCTTATTGTGTTTTTAAACGTGTACCGTATTGTTTTTCGGGTGTGTTTGTGATGTATGATTAAATCCATAGATTTTATTATAGTTTTATTTGTGCTTAAGTTTGAAGTCATATTCTACTAAAAAATCATCAATTTCATGAAATTAGGAATTAATTATGTATTTTATGATTTTTTTAATTATTAAACCTATAATTATTTCATATAAATAATATATTTTGTAAAATCCTCTAGAATACTCTATAATTGTAAATATTTAGTTTTTAACTTCATTTAGCCAATAATAAACCATTAGCCATTGGATTTTTGGGTCTTAAATTGTTTTGTCGGTTTCGGTGTTTATACATTAACGGTTCTGGTTTTTAACGGGTTTTCGGGTTTGGGTTATCTTTGGTCAACTTTTTTGTCATATAAGTCTTTAAAATAGTTATTAAAACTTATATATTCTGTAGTTTCCACTAATATTTCTATTAAGCTTGTTTTTAATAATTTTCTTTATTTTAAAGTGAATATGTTTTGTATTCTTGTTTACCAATAAAATAAATTCTAAAACTTGTGAAATTTAAATTCTAGGCTTTTATTATATTATTAATCTACTGCAATTTTTATATTAACAAAATTTCATAGCTTAACCATTTTCGTTACCTAGCTCGGTTAGTCCCGTTAAGTCCCGGTTTCTCTACATTAAGCCATTTAGCTCGGTTTTCCCATTCTAACAGTATAGATATATAATATGTATCTAACCCCATATTTTAGCAGTTTAGAACCCCAACTAAATTTCTAGAATTATTACAAGAATTTATGCATTTTCACACTTTACCTTATTTATAAAATACAAATGACCATTCTATAAATTACGAACTTTTATTCTTAGGTTTAAGTAAGTAAGTTTAACTTCCAAAAATATTTAGATCGTTCTTTATACACTTAAATTATATACTTTCACATTTTATGAAAAACGGGTTTTTCGGGTGGACTAGTTTTATCAAAACCGGGTTTGTGACCAAGGTGGATTGTAAGAAAGCTTTTTTATCATTTAGTTACTGTAAAATAAAGTTTTTTAAGTGTCAATAAGAATTTGGGGTGTTGTGGGGCTTATCGTGTCACTATTATAACTATACGCGAGGTTTCGCGTGTTTTCGGGTTTTAACGAATTACCTTGATGCAACGATGGATCGTAGGGGTTTCAAGGGCTGAAGTGATATCTTGAAAAGGAAAGGGGAAGCTTGAGTTGGTGGGGTTGATGGTGTTGCACTAGTGGGTCGACCAAGGCTTCGAGGGCTGGAACTTCAATGTTCTTGAATGTGAAAGTGAGTTTTTGGTTAGTATTTTTCAAGTAGAGAGCATTTGAGAGTGTTTAGAGGGTGGAGTATATGAATATTTGAAGTGTGGGGGTGGTTTTGTGGGTTCTCGACGGAAGGAAAGAAAGAAGGGTGGGGGTGGAGGTGTAGGATATAGTTCCTTGGTTGCAACAAGATTTTTTGAGATTGAGGGAGGTGAGTTTCCTAGGTACACAACCTCCATGCATTTGTTAATTGTATGTATGCACCGTACATATATACATATATACATATATATATACATATATATTTACATATATATGCATACATATATACATATATATATATATACATATATATATATACATATATACATACATATATACATATATATATATATACATATATATATACATATATATATATATATATATATATATATATATATACATATATATATATATATATATATATATATGTATATATGTGTGCGGGTGTACGTATGCATGCATATATACATGTGTATATGTGTGTTGTAGGTATATATATAGGTATGTGTGTATGTATATCTTTTGCGTGTGTGCCGTGTGATCATATATATATATACACGTATGTATATATATAT
This sequence comes from Flaveria sonorensis, assembly GCA_025506505.1. Classification (NCBI taxonomy): domain Eukaryota; kingdom Viridiplantae; phylum Streptophyta; class Magnoliopsida; order Asterales; family Asteraceae; genus Flaveria; species Flaveria sonorensis. The sequence continues at coordinate 34,048,558 of CM046434.1, forward strand.
ATATATATATATATATATATATATATGTATATATATATGTATATATATATATGTGTATATATATATATGTATATATATATATATGTTTATTAGAGTGTTTTATTATTATTATTATTTAATTGGTGGGTGCAAGAGTGTGGTATGGTTTTATAAATGTTTATGCTTTTTTGTCTATAATTTATTTATGTGACTCTAAAACTTATGGAATCATCATTTATCATTTAGTTTAAATATCTATTTTTATAATTTCTAAGGTTATGTTTATTATGTTTTGTTAATGATCTTATGTGGTATTAGGTGTTATGGTCTCGTTTAACTGTTTTTTGTTCCGGTGAATCGGGGTTAACGGTTTTAGAGTTTTAATATTTGTAAGAATTCCACGTGCTTTGTTAATTACATCAAGGTTTTCTAAGGTATCGGGCCCGAGGCCCATTTGGTCGGTTTAGCATGCCCTACAATCAAATGATGGCCCATTGGCCCATATTGATTTTGTAGGTCTAAGCCCATTAAGTTTCGTGGCCCAATTAGGGTTTGTTGGGCCAAAGCCCATTTGGTTTATGGCCCATGGCCCAGTTAGGTGTGTGTATTGATGGGAGACTAAGCCCCAAAGCTGTTGGGCCTAATTCGTGAGCTCCCTAGACAAGGGTTGGTGTCATCGCGTGGCCTAATAAGGTTTCTAAAAAACACTTTCTAGGCCCATAAACCGAGGTTGTCACACTCAGCACTAATCATAGAAACAATGGGAGTGGTTTGCTCCTCAAGAGAAGTAGGAGCTCAAGTGTCCACTTCTTCCTGTATGGTTGGTGATTTGGGGGCCTGCTCAACCTAAGTAGACTGAGTAGGGGTTCGTTTGGATTTTCTTTGGTAGGTGATAGTGATTTTTGGCTGTATGGGGGGTTGCAGATGTAGAAGGTGTGGGTTCATTATTGGTTGGTGCTGCCAAGTTGACACCTTGGCAATAAACTCTAACATTTTTGGGACCAGGGTTGTTTCTACCCTTGAGAAGCCAACAGTGAGCTTTCTTATTATCTTGAAGATGTTGGGCTTCATCTGTACCAATTTAAGAATATTACCGATTCCCTATAACTGTGAGCCCAGTTCACAGTTAAGAATGTATTGAACATATGTAGGGAACATATAATATTCTAAGTAGTCCAAGTTTGCAAGCAAATTTGTATATACAAATTGAGAATACCTGAACTTGACCCCTTGAACCATTACATGGACTATGTAGGGCAGGTCCTCGGGAATTTGGTCCCAGCCTCCATGTTTGTTTGATAGGGAGTGGATGACCATATGGAGCAAGTACTTCCACTTGGATGAGACCTTACCTTTTCTGAAGGTTCTTACGGAGTAGTCCCCATCATAGCCAATCTGCCAGAATGAGTTCTTAACAACAAACTTAGGAAAAGACAAGTCACCCTCTTCATCATCCAGCCTTAGATAAGAGTTGATGGTGGCTATAGTGATGAATACTGTCCTCCCTTGCACTGAGACAGACAATGCCTTCCCATCATCCAAAATGACCTCTTAGCAGGTCCTCCAGAACTCCAAAAGTTGATCTTCATATAATGGAGGGTCGATTGTGAGGGCGGTGTGGTAGTTGGTTAGAGACAAGAAGCGGAAAACGTATGAGAAACCAGGATCTTTCTCAGACGATAACAGAGCAACTTGATTATGTTGCCTGTTCAAGTGCATAGAGAAATCCGGTTGGTCTCAGGGATCTGGGTTGGCCATTTTGAGTAGCTTTGGGGTGCAGAAAGGTAAGAACAAAGTCGGTTTGTGGGTGAATTTAGGGTTTGAATCTTACAGATGATGGAGAAAGTGAAAAAGGGGGGAAAAATATATATATATATATATATATATATATATATATATATATATATATATATATATATATATATATATATGATATGGATTTGAGACAAAGTTAATGCTAACTAATAAACTTTGAAATCCAAATATCGGTCCCACCTCTGAAAAAGTGCCCAAAAAGGTAGTTTTCTTGGAAGTCGAAAATCTTCCAAAGATAATTTGTCTTCAGAAGTTTTGAGTAAACTTCCGAAGCCAATTTGACTTCGAAAGATATGCCTTAGCTTTTCAAGAATTTTGCTTCGGAAGAAAAATTACTTAGAGTATTTTTACTTCCTTGTAGATTTTTCTTCGGAAGATATCAAATATCAGAAATCTTATTCAATGATAGAATAAAGCTTCTGAGACTTAATTGCTTTTTGAAGAAAATAGTCTTTCAATACATATAAGTACTTGGTGACAAATATAAGCTTTGGAAGATATATCTAAATTTCTTCCGAAAGTTAATTTCTCAGAAGTAGTTATTTGTTTTGAAGACATAAATTTCTTCTCAAGACAACTTGATATCTTCTAAAGGAAAATATATTTAAAATTCTCAAAATCCTAAGGGATATCATTTTGCAAAGTTTTCTTCCAAAGTGAACAGGGCTTATGTGGTAATGATATAGACAGCTTAAGACAGACATATTATTAAAAATAATCTTAAGTTTAGTTTAAGAAAATATCTACTCAAAGTTAATCATCCCAATAGCTGATACAAGATACTTAAATCTCTATTCATCAAAAGCTTTTGTGAATACATCAACATATTGTTTATTTGTGTTAACTTTGACTAGTTTTATCAATCCTTTTTCAAAATTATCTCTCATCAAATAATACCTGATGTTGATCTGCTTTGTCTTTGAGTGTTGTACAGGATTCTCTAAAATTAGAGATAACATTTTTGTTGTCTATATTGATGGGAGTCTCCTTGAAGTTGAATCCAGAGTCTAACATTTGATTCTGAATCCAAAGCACTTGAGCACAACAGCTGCAACAATGTATTCAGCTTCAGTAGTTGATGCAGATACACAGGATTGTTTCTTACCTTGCCATGAGACTTGATCGGTTCAAAAGGATTGAATCTGTGATGATATCGTAACGCAATGATCAATTCAAACACAAAGTAATCAAACACATGCAACTAAATCAAAAAATTCATAGATTTCATTGATAGCAAATGCACATGATATAATGTGTAAGGGTTACAGTTCGTTCAACTGACTCTTTCTAGTCTTAGATGTCTTAGATCTGAAGACTATTGTCTCAAGTCTGAGATGTCTAGCTTGCACATACATAAAATATCCTATTTATACTATCAAGAAACAAAGGAACATATATTTACAAAATAAGTCCCTATACTATGACAAAAAAACATATAAAGACAAAATGTTAATCTTCCAAGAGCTTCAACACAATGGGATTATTAGCTTTGATAAAGTCAACTATTGTTCACAGTTGAACTTTAATCTTTTAAGTGTTTCCCAAATTTGTGAAAAATCTTACTCTGCTTTATTTGATGATTCTTTTTGTTATATTTTGAAGCCAGGTTTTCAGATAAAGAAAGAATGGGTAGTTGTTAAAGCTGTACGTGATCGAGATGTATACAAGTTAGATATGTCTCAAGTAGATCCATCTGCAGAAACAACATGCCTAATTGCTCAAGCATCAAATGTCGAAAGTCAGTTATGGCATAGACGTCTCGGGCATTCCAATTTCAAGAACATGAACAAGCTTGTAGCAGGAAACCATGTAGTAGGAATTCCAACAAAGAAGTTTGCTACAACAGATCACTGCACAACATGTTTAAAAGAAAAGCAACACAGAGCATCTTATAAGCCCAAGCTGATAAACACAAATCCCAAGCCTCTCCAGATGTTGCATATGGATCTATTCGGACCAACAAATATGCAAAGTATTGGAAAGAAATATTATTGTTTGTTATCATTGATGACTTTACAAATTTTCATGGGTTTTCTTTTGGCATACTAAATCTGAAACTACTGAATTGTTAAAAGAATTCATCATTAAAGTAGAAAATCATCTAGAACAAAAGGTGAAAATTATTATAAGTGATAATGGAACTGAATTTAAAAATGCTAATGTTGACATGTTTTGTGCAGAAAAAGGAATTGCTCGTCAGTTCAGTGCTTCTAGAACTCCACAACAAAATGGAGTTGCTGAAAGGAAAAACAAAACTTTGATTGAGGCCACATGTTCTATGTTAGCAGATGCAAAGATTCCAATCACTTTCTGGGATGAAGCCATATCCACTGCATGCTTTGTGCAAAATCATACATTTCTTGTGAAAGATAAATAGAAAACTCCTTATGAGTTAATGTTTGACAGGAAACCTAATATAGATTTTCTTAAGTCTTTTGGTTCTCCCGTTTTGATTTTAAATTCAAGTGACCAGCTAAGAAAATTTGATGCAAAATCTGATGATGGATTTTTCATTGGATATTCGTCGGTCTCAGAAGCCTTTAGAGTTTATAACTCTAGGACGAAGGTTATCCTTGAAACTTTTAATGTTAAATTTCTTAAAAACTCTTTTCATCAGTTGCTAATGGTCCAGCTTGGTTGTTTAATTTAGATTCTTTGTCAAAATTTTCAATTCTAACTTGTTTGAATCTCTAGGTGAGAAAAAGAAACAAGGAGGAGATCTCAGATCTTTCAGTGATGATTCTGATTCTGATGATATGGATGATTCTAGCCCAGATTACCCATTCTTTTCATTTGTTAAAGATCTGTATTTCGTTCTAAAACTCATGATCAATCTCAATCTCAACAAGCACACGAACATCCCGTTTCTAAAAATTCCAATGTTTCACAACCAATTCTTAATGTTGGTCCTGAAATTGTACAACCTGAGTCTCGAACTTCATCGGTTTCTGATGATGTATTTGTTATTGATAATCTTGATTACTTTATCAATTCACCGAATCAAGTTCCTAATTTCAATCCACATACTTCGAACTTATGCATCAAATTTCTGACTTGAACCAGTCTAATCTGGATGTTAATGTTCAAGAAAATGAGATTACAATGTCTCGTGTTCACAAGAACCAACCTACGTCTTAGATTATCGGTCCATTGAATGAGAGAACGCCCAGGAGTCATTCAGAACAAGCAAACCTCTGCTTATACTCGTGTGTTCTATCTCGAATTGTTCCTAAAAACATCACAGAAGCGTTACAGGACAATATGTGAATTCAAGGATCGACGCAGGAATTATCAATTTGATTTTAACAAGTAACGATCACGCGGAACTATCAATACTTGTTGTTTAATGGATAGTTTATAAATTGAAATCAATGAAAAAAATAAAACAACTTGAAAACACAATGTAATAATGTAACACAAAGATGATTTTCAGTTTCTTTTCATTCACAACGAACCGACTACAATTGATGTTGATGCTCTTGATGTTCTTATGATTGCTATATTGTTGTTGTTCTCTGTTCTTATTGTTTTGCTGTTTTTTGCTGTTTTTCTCTTGAGTGATTCTTGATTGATATCATTTCTATCAATATATACACCTATTTGAGTATCGATATCTCTTAATCTCTCTCTATTCTGTTCCTATTTTCTTGCTAATATCTCGCTATTCTGTTTCGCTATTCTGTTTCTATATGTGTGCATCCTTGCCTTGTTTATCGGCATAGGTGATCATAATTTAGATTGGAAATTGTAAATTACTAAAAGAATGTTATTGATGTGACATGAAATATTCACTTGACTTGAATGTCTTCTGCCGTCATTGATTTGATGATGTTGCTTTGACATATTGACTTGTTGAATTTTTGATCTTCCATAGTAATTTGTCTTCCGTAGGAAGTTCTTCTTCCGTAGAAACTGGTCTTCTGCAGCAACATTTAGTTTTCAACACTTGTTCAGCAGTTGTTGTTCTTCTGTAGGAGATCTACAAAAACACAGACTTTAGTTATGCTCTGAAGAACATTTACGGAAGAACACTTATTTCTAACACTTGGTCAATTTTCCAAATTTACTAAGTCTGATGTTTCCTGCAATGACACATAAATCAACACACATAATAATATGGGTTAGCATATAATTCATGCAGTACATTAAGTTATCAAAAGAGAATTACAATGAGTTATTACAAGAGTTGATTTATCATCTAAACCTATACAAAGGATCTAGACCTAACAATACTCCCCCTTAGGTTTAGTCTCTTGTAATCATTAGTTTAGTGCTCTTAATTCTTGAATTCTTCCCAAAATTCTTGTTGTGAAGTATTCAACTGCATTTTTCTGATCATCATACAAGTACTTAATCTTTATCCTCTTCATTTTCTTCAACGTCTTGTATTTCAGACCCATGATGTCCACTTTAGTGGTAAGTGTTGCAACAACACTATTATTTGAAACCACTTCAAGTTCATCTTGTTTTGATATTCTCAGCTTAATGATTGATTGAATTTCTATTCCCATCAGCTGGTCCGCTTCAAATTTTCTTTTCTTGTGAGCTTTAGCATGCAGCTTGTCAATAACTTGAATGATATGAACATACAAGCACAGGTCATTTTGAGCATTTTGGTCATTTAGCTTGGGGAAGTACTTGTCATGTAGATATGAAGTGTAACTGGGACGAAGGAGTTTGATTTCCATTGGGTCAAAAAGTCTTATGCTTGAACCTTTCTTCTGTGGATCATTCCTTAGCAGCACCGGCTCTTTGGTTCTTTCTACATAACCCCACTCTGTGATAGGGATTGAATATTGATTTCCTTCTATAGTTTTAACTAAAGCTTCTGCCTTGTTTTCATAGCCAATTCTTGTTAAGAATTCATCATCTATGGATTGAGAAGAATTGGTATGAGGCCTCTTCTGTCTTTGTCTTCTTCTTTTCTGCTGTTCATCTTCTCTTCTTGCTTCTTTCAAAACATCCCCTTTGAACTTATGTCTGAGCTTTGCAACTATTCCAGAGAAATCCCTTCCTCTTGGATTGATGGGATAATTGGTAATAGGAATGGCTTGAAGGCATTGTAGATCAGCAATAGGTAGAGAGAGGAGAGACTCCATCCAAGGATAGTATTGAACCATCCCTGATGCTCTCTTTATAATGGCACAATTCCACTCTGCATCAAATCTCCATGCTATTATTCTATTTTCTTCAGCTGATCTAGGCTGGTCATCAGATCAAAGAGTTGAATCAATGTAGTCTTTTCCATAATTATCTCCCTCAGCAGTGCCCAATGGCCATATTTTGTTGGGTATCACATCTCTTGGCTCTCTGATCAACTTTTCTTTTTCCTTGTGCATGTCTCTGCTTTCTAGAACTGTTGGCTCAGCATGAGTTTGTTTTGATTGTTATTTGTAAGTGTAAGGCCCCGTTCCGGGAAACCCCACAGTTGGATTTGGACATCAAAAACACAAGTTCTCAAACATCAAATTTCATTAATACACACAGCGGAATGTAGAGAATTTCAATCGTTTAACATTTACAACAAAAGATCACTTTAGCTATCTAACAAAAGCTTTATGCCGGGATGCCAGTCCCGATCATATGCCAGGTAGCTCTCTCCTATCCATGCCAAGCTCACACCTAAAAATATATAACATACCTGTCAATCTAATATGCATTCAAAAGTCAGCGACGTTGAGTGAGCTCTAGATTTACTTTACCAAAACTACAACATACATTAACATCATAAAAACTTTAACCTCATTCATCATCAACATCGTCATCAAACTCGTTTGATAACTAAACTTTAACGTTAGCTTCCCTTTATCGTTTTCTATATCGATACGTTACCCTCACATTAACAATTACTTAGCATCGCACTACCCAAACTTTATCTTTTTAGTTTAGCTTAATCATTTACTTTATCTTTTGAACTTAGCACGAAGCTTAGTTCCTTTACCAGGTGAGAACACAACAATGTCATTTCTCCTTTAGCTGCATGGGTATACCCAAAGTATACCCCTATGTGAGCACACCGACGTGTAGCTCCTATGCGAGAATGCACCAAGCATATCTCCTTTAACGGCACGGGCATACCCAAAGTATACCCCTATGTGAGCACACCGACGTGTAGCTCCTATGCGAGAATGCACCAAGCATATTTTCTTTAACGGCATAGGCATACCCAAAGTATACCCCTATGTGAGCTCACCGACGTGTAGCTCCTATGCGAGAATGCACGAATACAATTCTCCTATCAGTTGCTTGCAAGACTTCTTTAGTGCTTTAACATTTTCACAGCTGTGCTTTATTGGGTAACATGGTAACTGTTCTTTAGCATTTCAAATGTGAATTATCATCGTTCTTTAGCCTTTAACTAACATGATATATATATATATATATATATATATATATATATATATATATATAAAATATCCACATACGTACGTTAATTCTTTAGCATTAAGTTCATCATCTAGTCATTATTAACGCACGCTTACGGGGTAACATAACACGTAACAGTCCAAAGTTTTCACGCGAGAACCCACGTTTGCGCGAGGAATTCTCACTTCGTGGGACAACTCCTCCTTCGCGTGAGAACATCATCATTCACGCAAGATCATCATCATTCGTGCGAGAACTTTCAAAAGATAACCTTTATCCGCCAAAATCACATTTCGCGTGAGAACTTATCTCTCGCGCGATAACTTTTTGCTGTACACAACTTTATCCACAAGTTATCCCTCCTTAAACCACTTTAACACCCAAAACATGCAATAACAGTTATAAACATCATTCTGTTACAAAACATTCGTTTAGGTATGCATATTAGCCCTAAAACAGGATAAAACACGTAAAAGAGGGGACTAGAACTCACCTTACGATATCTTTGCACATGAATAACACAAAACCAAGAGTGTTTCGAGCCAAAAGTTACATAATCATTGTGCAATATCATTACATTTGGTTCATACATGCATAAATACATCGAATATCGACGAATACATACCTTAGACACCACCTAGCACCAACTCCTTTCTTCACAAGCACAACAGCAGGACTTTTCGCATGAAGTAGGGAAGATTGGGTGCATGGGTCTATCTATAGTGTCTCTCTCTCCTCACAAGTGTTCTCGTTCGAAAACTTCTATTCGTGCGAAAACTGCCTCTACGCGAGAACTTTATCACTCGCGTGAGAACTCTCTTTCTCGAGCGAGAACTTCGTCTTTAATCGAAAATTCAGAGCGTTACAAGTCCACCCCCCTTATTTGGGTTTCGTCCCCGAAACCAGTCATTCCTCAAACAATTGAGGATAATGCTGTTTCATCTCATCTTTGGACTCCCAAGTGGACTCCGACCCCTTTCTATGCTTCCAATGCACTCGGACGAGTGGAACTACTTTATTCCTTAGTTGCGTCTCCTTTCTGTCTATTATTGCTATGGGTTTTCCACGTAGTTCAGTCTTTCATCAATCTCCACATCTTCCAGTGGAACATGAGTGTCTTCGTCCGCTAGACACTTACGCAAATATGATACGTGGAAGGTAGGATGTATTCCACTCAATGCATCTGGTAATTCCAGCCTATACACCACTTCCCCCACACAGGCTACGATCCTGAAAGGCCCAATAAATCGAGGGCTCAACTTTCCTCTCTTTTGGAATCGAATGATTCCTCTCCAAGGTTACACCTTTAGCATCACTCTATCACCGACGTTAAACTCAATCGGTCTTTGATGTTTGTCGGCATAGGATTTTTGTCTATCTTTAGCGGCTTTCATGTAGGCTTTAATCCTGAACAACTTCTCATTGGTCGTCTCGATGACCTCAATACTCCCTAACTCCTTCTGACCAATCTCTCAGCAGGATATCGGGGTCCTACACCTCCAGCTATACAACATCTCATACGGGGGCATACCAATACTGGCATGATGGCTGTTATTGTATAAGAACTCTGCCAATGGTATATGACTATCCCAGCTCCCACCAAAGTCTATGATGCATGCCCTAAGCATGTCCTCCAAGGTCTGGATAGTCCTTTTGGATTGGCCATCCGTTTGTGGGTGGTATGCTGTACTGATGTGCAATCTAGTTCCCATCACATCATTGAACTTCTTCCAAAATTTGGATGTAAACCGCGTATCCCTGTCAGAGACAATTGACATTGGCACACCATGACGGGGCAACTATCTCATTGATGAACACTTTGGCAAGCCGCTTCGAGTTATACATCTCTCGGATCGGTAGAAAGTGAGCACTCTTTGCCAGTCTATCTACTATGACCTATATGGCATCATAACCTTTAGCTGTACGAGGTAGCTTCATTATGAAATCCATAGTAATATTCTCCCATTTCCATTCAGTATGGCTTCAAATGCTCGGCCTTAAGCTGAAGAAAGGTCAAGGACCTTTCTACATACCTTGCTACGTCGGCTTTCATTCTCGGCCATCAGTAATTCTTCTGTAGGTCATGGTACTTCTTGTTGGTTCCCGGGTGAATGGAGTAGCGAGTCTTGTGGGCTTCATCCAACACTTTCTCTCACAAACCTCCATGCATAGGAATCCACATACACGCAAATATAGTTTTGACACCATTGGCGTTTTCTTCCAGGTTCACGTTCTGCCCCTTCATCCTTTCTTCATTAACGTGCTCGGGCTTTAGAGCATCTTTCTGAGCTTCACAGATTTGCCTTATCATATCAGGAATCACAATCAACTGGTAACATCACACCCGAATTGATTCCCGGTCCTCCTTCCGGCTCAGGGCATCAGCTACTACATTAGCCTTACCCGGGTGATAATGAATCTCACAGTCGTAGTCTTTTATGAGCTCCAACCATCGTCTCTACCTCATATTAAGATCCTTCTGCTCGAAGAAATACTTTAACCTTTTATGGTCCGTGAAAATCATACATTTGATACCATATAAGTAGTGTCTCCATATCTTTAACACGAATACCACAGCAGCCGGCTCCAGATCGTGGGTAGGGTAGTTCACCTTGTGAACCTTTAACTGTCGAGATGCGTATGATATGACTTTACCTTGCTGCATTAGACACACCCTAACCCCTAATAAGAAGCATCAGAATAGACAACCAAGTCCTCATTCCCTTCCGGTAACATTAGCACTAGAGCTTGTGTCAATCTTTTCTTTAACTCCATGAACGCATTCTCTTGTCTGTCGCCCCATTCAAACTTCACATCCTTCCTTGTCAACTTGGTCAACGGCGAGGCAATCTTGGAAAAAATCCTGGATGAATCTCCGGTAATAACCCGCCAACCCAAGGAAGCTTCGGATTTTAGATGGCATTTTAGGCGAATTCCACTTCATCACCGCCTCCACCTTAGCAGGATCAACTATGATTCCTTCTGGGTTAATCACATGACCCAGAAACTGCACCTCGCATAACCAAAATCCGCACTTGGAGAATTTCACATACAACTTCTCCCTTCTTAGAGTTTCCAGCACCTCGCGGAGGTGACCGGCGTGATCTCCCTCATTCTTCGAGTAGATTAGGATATCGTCTATGAACACTATCATGGATTTGTCGAGCATCGGTCGACAAACCCTATTCATCAAGTCCATGAATGCTGCAGGAGCATTGGTTAGACCAAACAACATCACTAGAAATTCATAATGCCCATATCGCGTCCAAAACGCAGTCTTTGGGATATCCTGTTCCTTAGCCTTTAGCTGGTGATAACCTGACCGAAGATTGATCCTCGAGAACCAACTCACACCCTGCAACTGGTCGAACAGATCATCTATCCAAGGCAACGGGTATCTATTCTTCACCGTGAGCTTATTCAACTCCCTGTAGTCTATACACATTCTCATGCTACCATCCTTCTTCTTCACGAACAACACCGGAGCACCCCAAGGAGAAATGCTCGGTCTGATAAATCCTTTATCAAGAAGGTCCTGTAATTTGGCTAACAACTCATTCAGCTATGACGCAGCCAGATGATACAGCGCTTTAGCGACGGGCTGAGCTCCTGACACAAGATCGATGTGAAACTCTATCTCCCGATCGGGTGGTACCTCTATCAAGTCATCGGGGAACACATCCAGGAAGGCACACACCATGGGCACATCTGTCAACTCTACAGTTTCAGCTTTAGCATCTTTAATATATTCTAAAAATGCTCCGTACCCTCGCCTCATACACTTCTCAGCCTTTATCATAGAAATCATCTTCGAAACTTCACAGATCATGTCGCCATAAATCGTGACTAAGCTACCGTCGGGCGCTTTCATCCTAATCATCTTCCTCTGACAAACTATTTTAGCCTCGTAGGTGGCTAACCAGTCCATACCCAACACGATGTCAAATCCTCCTAGGGTCATAACAAACAACCTAGCGGGGAATCTATGGCCTTCTAATTCTATGCTACAATCCTCTAAGGCCTCAGTTATCTTAGTAGTCTTTCCAATGGCAGCCTCTACCTTAAACACATGATCTATTTCTTTGGCCTTAGCATTCATCACATCACAGAAGGTGGCAGGTATAAAACTCGTACTTGCACCAGAATCAAACAGAACAGAAGCAAGTATGTTGTTAACTGGGAACATACCTGACACAACATCAGGTTCCGCTCTGGCCTCCTCTCTAGTCATTATGAAAGCTCTAGCCTTGGGCCTTAGTTTGTCAGCAGCTTTCTTTTCCTTCTCAGTCTCCTTTCCCTTTACCGAGTCAACCACTTTCGCCTCTTTACACTCTCGGCTGTAGTGTCCCAACTTGCCACAGTTGTAGCACTTTACCAGATTAGGGCAATCTTTGGAGAAATGCCCCGTCTTTCCACATCTGAAACACAGACTTGAACCGAGCCTACATTCACCAGCATGCATCCTCCCATATTTCCGGCAATCACCAGACGATTCCACCTTTATCTTTTTGGCCTGGGTAGCAGACCTCTTATTTCTCTCTCGCTTCACATTTCCCGACCAACTCTTCTTCTTTGCCCCCTCAACGGGCTCATCAGTCACCACATCATCATACACTATTCCACTCAACTCCACCAAAGACTCGAAGGTCTTCGGCTCGCTTGCCTTCAAATATGTCCTGACCTTTGAAGGCAAACCCTGCACATAACACTTCATCCTCCTCTCCTTAGTACTTACCAGGTGAGGCACCAACCTGGCCATCTCGTTGAAGCAAGATGTGTACTGCCTGTGGATCATACTTCCAGCTTTAAAACCCAAAAATTCCCTTTCCACCCTGTCGATCTCATTCTGAGGACCGAACTTTCTCATCACCATCTCTTTCAGGTCATTCCACTTCAAGTTCTTGAACTCACAAGGGTCTTTAGTCTTCTTGATGGTGTTCCACCAATGAATAGCTTCGTCAACAAATGAGTGAGCTACAAACTTCACAGCCTGGTCAGCCCTACATTCACTGATCTCATTCACCGCTTCCATCTCAAACACCCACTGGAGAGTGGCAATAGCACCACCCTTGCCATCCAGGGATGGAGGATTGCACCCCTTGAAAATGCGATAGGAACACCCTTTGGTTAAATCCCCATCAGTTTCAACCCCCTCATCTTTCCTATCCTTCACTGAGCCATCCCCGGTACCTTTACTATCTTTCTTGCTAGCTTTGTTCTTTGCCTCCAACGTCCACTCCTTGGTTACCTCCTTCATGGCCTCGGTCATGCTCGAAGGCATGATGTCCTGAAGGATCTTGTGGAACTCTTCGGTGATAGCCTCCCTGATAACAGGCTCCAAGGTAATCCTCTCTTCAGAGTGATGAGTGTTTTCCTCGCTAGCAGTGTGAACAGAGTCCACAGGCACCTCCTCAGTCATCTGCTTTTGGTTCCTGGTGACTGGTGGTCTACCCCTACCACCAAGAGCACCTCCTCAAGTAGCTTTTCTTCTAGCCATAGCTTGTTATAAGATACAAAAGGCTAATATTATCATTCCAGGTAATAGTTTAGATCATGTTAAGTAAGGTAAGTTTCTAATGAAAGTGGCCAGTTGTAATTAACTACTTACTTTACTCTTCATGTCCTAAACATTTCCTATCCTGAGTCACATCAGCTCTTAATCTCACTAATAGCACTATAACCTCAAGGAACCTCTATCAGTTGTAACCTTCCTTGCATGGAACTACTGGCACTGGCATTCCTTAACCGATCCCATTCTCAGTTCGAGTCTAGACATTGGGGTGTCTAAATCTCTCAAACTATGGCTTTGATACCAACTTGTAAGGCCCTGTTCCGGGAAACGCCACAGTTGGATTTGGACATCAGAAACACAAGTTCTCGAACATCAAATTTCATTAATATAGGCAGCGGAACGTACAGAATTTCAATCGTTTAACATCTACAACAAAAGATCACTTTAGCTATCTAACTAAAGCTCTATGCCGGGATGCCAGTCTTGATCATGTGCCAGGTAGCTCTCTCCTATCCATGTCAAGCTCACCCCCAAAAATGTATAGCATACCTGTCAATCTAATATGCATATAAAAGTCAGCGACGCTGAGTGAGCTCTAGGTTTACTTTAGCAAAACTGCAACATATATTAACATCATAAAAACTTTAACCTCGTTCTTCATCAACATCGTCATCGAACTCGTTCGATAACCAAACTTTAACGTTAGCTTCCCTTTATCATTTTCTTTATCGTTACGTTACCCTCACATTAATAATTACTTAGAATCGCACTACCCAAACTTTATCTTTTTACTTTAGCTTAATCGTTTACTTTATCTTTTGAACTTAGCATGAAGCTTAGTTCCTTTACCAGGTGAGAACACAACAATGTTGTTTCTCCTTTAGCTGCACGGGCATACCCAAAGTATACCCCTATGTGAGCATACTGACGTGCAGTTGCTATGCGAGAATGCACCAAGCATATCTCCTTTAACGGCACGGGCATACCCAAAGTATACCCATATATGAGCAAACCGACATGTAGCTCCTATGCGAGAATGCACCAAGCATATCTCCTTTAACGGCAGAGACATACCCAAAGTATACCCCTATGTGAGCTCACCGAGGTGTAGTTCCTATGCGAGAATACACAAATACAATTCTCCTATCAGTTGCTTGAAAGACTTCTTTAGCGCTTTAACGTTTTCACAGCTGTGCTTTATCGGGTAACAGGGTAACTGTTCTTTAGCATTTCACATGTGAATTATCATCGTTCTTTAGCCTTTAACTAACATATATATATATATATATATATATATATATATATATATATATATATATATATATATATATATATATATATATATATATATAATATCCACATACGTACGCTAATTCTTTAGCATTAAGTTCATCATGTAGTCATTATTAATGCATGCTTACGGGGTAACATAACATGTAACAGTCCAAAGTTTTCACGCTAGAACCCACATTCATGCGAGAACTTCTCACTTCTGGCGAAAACTCCTCCTTCGTGGGAGTACATCATCATTCATGCAAGAACATTATCATTCACGCGAGAACTTTTAAAAGATAACCGTTAGCCACCAAAATTACATTTCGCGCGAGAACTTACCTCTCGCGCGATAACTCTTTGCTGTACACAACTTTATCCACAGGTTATCGCTCCTTTAACCACTTTAACACCCAAAACATGCAATAACAGTTGTAAACATCACTCTTTTACAAAACATTCGTTTAGGTACGCATATTAGCCCCAAAACAGGAAAAAACATGTAAACGAGGGGACTAGAACTCACCTTACGATATCTTTGCACACGAATAACACAAAACCAAGAGTGTTTCGAGCTAAAAGCTACATAATTATTTTGCAATATCATTACATTTGGTTCATACATGCATAAATACATTGAATATCGACGAATACATACCTTAGACACCACCTAGCACTAACTCCTTTCTTCACAAGCACAACAGCAGGGCTTTTCGCATGAACTAGGGAAGATTGGGTGCATGGGCCTATCTATAGTGTCTCTCTCTCCTCGCCACTGTTCTCGTGTGAAAACTTCTATTCACACGAAAGCTGCCTCTACGCGAGAACTTTATCACTCGCGCGAGATGTCTCTCTCGCTCGAGAACTTCACGTTTAGTCGAAAATTCGGGGCATTATAATAAGTAGGACTGGGAGCCCTAGTCCTGAATCTTACACCTGTGTCTAGCTCAACCTTCATTACATGCTCCATCATGGCTCTTAGCTTACTCATTGTTCTTCCTTTAAGCTCATGATGCTCATAGTTATGACTTTATAACCAATAAGTCATGTTGTACCTGGTCAGCTTCTTTGTGTCATAATGGCCCAGTTCATTCCTTATCTTTTCCATTTCTTTGTATTTTGAGAATATTTCATAGTTGCACACCAGCAGCATTAGCCTTGCAGCATCAAACTCTTTAAAAACTTGAATCATTTCAGACATGTTCATTCTTTCATCCATATCATAAGGAAAGCCATTGTTTATCAAGTCTATAAACATGATAGATTGTGCTCTTTCTTCAAGGATGTATTCAGTTGATAGCAAGTCATCAGACTTTGCTTTTTTAGTAGCTTCAGCAAGCTCTTCTTTTGTTAATTCTTCCCACTCATCATTACTATCTACTTTAATGGGTTCAGTTGGTGGTGTGTGCTCTGGAGATATTGTTTTTGTCCTTTTTGGGGTGTCTCCAAGTTCAATCACATCTTTTTGAACTTTTCCCAAGTACTTACTCTTCCTGCTAGACATGATTATTGGTTCCTTTGGTTCCAACAATGGAATATCAGCCTCCTAAAGGTGTTCTTTTTGACTGCCCATCTCTTGATCAGACAATTTCTTCTTCAAAGTCTCTATCTCATCATCTTTAGCTTTCAGCAACATTGACTGATCAGAGATAGTTTTCAATGACTTGTTCAGCTCAGACATGACCTTTTTTTTTTTTTTGTTTCTCTTTCTCAAGAGATTCACATGACTCAGTCACAACCTCATCTATCCAGTCAATCACGTCATTGTTTGTTTCTATCTCTTCTTTCAACTTCTTGATTGTTGCATCTTTAGCTGCTATTGCCTTGTCTTTCTCAATCATCTCCCCTTTATTTTTCTTAACTTCTCTAACTTTTTATTGCTTTTGATGATAAGATTGTTGTATTTTGCCACCAGGAAACTCTTGCTTACATCTATGTCTTCATCTCTTAAATCATTCTCATTGCAAGCAGTGACATCATCAAAATGACTATTAGTCTTAGCTTGTTGTTCAACTTTTTCATCATTCTCCCCTCTACATCTAATCAAATCTCCACTATAGTTCCTTCATTCATAGCATCATGCTCATCCTCATGAAAGTTGAGTGGTTCAGTGTAAGTTGGGCTTTTAGCAGGTTCAGTAGGTGTGGGTCAGAAAGTTGGTTCTGTTAGTAGAAGTGGTGAGATGGGTTCTATTGCACCAGAGTGAAGTGATGATTGAGATGATGGTTGATCATGAGAGACTACTTCAGTTGAAGCAGAATTCATTGATGTTTGGGACAATGAAGGAGATAGTGGTTGGGTGTGTTCACTTAGTGGAGAGATAGGATGTACAGGTGGTGATAAAGGTATGTTGGTAAAGGATGGTGGTGAAGGAGGATTGGGTTCATGATGTGGTGGTTCAGGGGATTCAACCTGTGTAGTTTGTTGTTTTGGTTAATCAGAAGACTCAGATGATGTTGTTTGTTGCTATGGTTGTACAGGGAATAGGAGTTCCTAAGGTATATTAGCATTTTCATCAATCACATGTGGGAACATCTCCATATCTTCCCCTTGATATTGCCCACACAACTAGTTTAGTACATATCTTCCTAGGTGAGCTTGAACAAGCACTTCACCTTCTCGTTCAATATTGGGCATTGCTTCATTGATAATCAGCTGAAGAAACCTTAGAAACATATACATCTTATTTTCCTTCTCCACCCTGAATGGTCACATAAACATCCAAGAATGTACTTAGAATAGTTATATGTCCTTCCTTCAAATATACCAATGATTCTGGAGGAGATAGCCTTGAAAATCTATCCAACCCTGACTTCCTATTAGGCATACACTTCAGATAAGTATGGCATAGAAATCTATACAGCTTACACAACTTTCCCTTCTTGATTTCACCATTTCTATAATCACCATCATATCCCATCAGTTGAAAAACTTTTTTAATGTATTCATGTTCGAATACATCTGGGTGATCTTCTTCATCTTCTCCTAACTCCAGCACCCTCCTTATTATTTGTTCATCTACCCTCAGTTGTTCGAATACATCTAAATATCCTCTTGACTGCATTAAGATGTGACTCCTTGGGGTCTGGTTGGTACCTAGCACAAACACACACAACAAACATTATGTCATGTCTACTGGTAGTTAAGTACATTAAAGATCCTATCATAGATCTATATAATCTTTGATCAACTGACTTCTATTTAGGATCAGGTACAATCTTATCTATTGTTGATGCTGGTGTTTTCCATGAAGATGAATCAGCAAGGTTGTACTTTTTCAAGATTTGATTCACATATTTTTCCTGATTGATGAAAATGCCATCTGGTTTCTGATGAACTTGCAAAACAAGGCAAAATGTTAATTCTCCTATGGAACTCATTTGAAACTTATATTTCATCAAACATTCAAACTCTTCACACAATCTCTTGTTTGTTGATCCAAAGATGATATCATCCACAAAGACTTGGACAACTAAGAGATATTGATGATCATGTTTTAGGATGAGAGTCTGATCAATTGTGCCCCTTTTGTAACCATTCTTGAGTAATAAGGATGACAATGTTTCATACCATTTTCTTGGGGCCTGATGAAGTCCATACAAGGCTTTGTTAAGCTTGTATACCCTGTGTGGATAATCAGGATCTTCAAAGCCTGGTGGCTGGGCAACATAGACTTCATCATTTTTACCATATAAAAGGCACATTTTACATCCATTTGGTAAACTATGAACTTCTTATATGATGCATAGGCTAGAAAGACTCTAATGGCTTCAATCCATGCAATAGGGCAAAGACTTCATCATAGTCTATCCCTTCTTCTTGAGTATAACCTTGTGCTATCAGCCTTGTTTTATTTCTTACAATAATACCTCTGTCATCTAGTTTGTTCTTGAAAAGCCACCTTGTGCCAATTGGATAATGGCCTTCAGGAAGATCAACTAGATTCCAGACTTTTTGTTTTCTAAATTGCTGAAGTTTTTCTTGCATTGCTTCAATCCAGCTATTGTCTTTTAATGCTGCAGTTATATTAGCTGGTACCACTTGTGAAAGAAAACAGGAGAACAGACAAATATTGGTAGCTCCCCCTTGACTTCTTGTGGTTCTTTTAGTAAGATCACCAACAATGTTTTCAATAGGATGATACTTATGAATTCTTGTTGTTGGTACTGATTCAACTGGAATGGATGATTCCAAGTTGGTAATGTTTGTTGATGGAGATGGACCCAGCTGAGATGGGGAATTGAAAAAGTGATCATAATTCTCATTATTTAGGCCTTCTGATGCTGAATGAACTCCATCTTCATGATTTTGTGTTTCCGCAGATATGGGTACAGCTTCCGTAGCAGATACAGGAACAACTACGGATGTAGAAGTTTGTTGATCTACAGATATAAATGTTGTTGGAATGTTTTCTGATGAGTTTGGAACTTCAGTTGAAGGCAATGAAGCATCTCCGGAAGTAGATGGAACATCTACACATGTGTAAGGAACTCTACGGATGTATTGTTGACTTTTACTGAAGTTGAAATTCCATGTCCATCAGTGTTTTCATTGCTTGTTTGAGATGAGGGCCTGTATCAGCAACATTTGAAGTATGTGTGTGGGCTAATCTTGGAGGATCAGCTGATAATGACACTTCGCTCAAACTTGGAGGTACATAAGGATAACATGTATCCGCAGGACCTGCAACATTCAAATAACCAGAGTTAAATGAATTTGTTAATGCATCTATATCAAACAACCAAGATGAACCTTTTACAGATTTTGGAAATAAGGATTCATCAAAAGATACATTAGTGTATCCTCTACAATATTGTGATAAGGAATGTATACTCTATATGATTTAGATGTTGATGAGTAACCAATAAAGAAAAAATCATAAGCTTTTTCATCAAACTTTCCTAATTAATTTTTGGTGTTTAAAATTGACACATGACATCCAAAAGCTCTAAGATAGCCTATAAAAGGTTTTCTTTTAAACAAAAGTTCATAAGGTGTTTCATTATGTTCTTTGACAATTAAAGTTCTGTTTTGAACATTGCATGTTGTGTTCACTGCTTCTGTCCAAAATGTGATAGGCAACTGTGAATCAGCTAGCATTGTTCTTGCTGCTTCAATTATAGTCATGTTTCTTCTTTCAGCAACTCCATTTTGTTGTGGAGTTCTTGGTGCACTGAATTGTCTGGCTGTTCCTTTGTCCCTGCAAAAGAAATCTAAAATATGATTAACAAATTCAGTGCCATTATCACTTCTTAACATTTTGATCTTTAAATCAAGTTGGTTTTCATTCTTAGTGATAAACTCCATTAATGTTTCTGATGTTTCACATTTATATTTTAAGAAAAAGACCCATATGAATCTAGTGAAATCATCAACAATCACCAAACAATATTGCCTTTTACCAATGCTTAACACATTGGTTGGACCAAAAAGATCCATGTGTAGCAGTTTGAGTGGTGTTGTGTTTGTGTTGATTGTTTTGGACTTATGTGACACCCTATGTTGTTTCCCTTTATAACATAATGAACAATGATTAGAACAATAAAATTCTTTCTTGGGAAGGCCAATGACTAAGTCATGTTTGACCAACTTATTCATGTTCTTCATGTTGGAATGAACCATCCTTCTATGCCACAATTATGATTCATCTTCTGATGACTTAAAGATTAGGCAGGTTTCATTGCTTGTCATAGATGTGTTATTCATGTCCAAAACATAAGTGTTTCCTTTTCTTGGTGCTTTAAGAAGGATCCAATCTGCTGGAACTTGAAAACCTGGCTTAAGAATGTAACAAAAATAGTTATCAAAGAAAGTGGTATAATTTTGATCACAAATTTGAGATACACTAAGTAAGTTGTATTGTAAATGTTCACAAAAATTAACTTTCTCAAATTTGAGTACTCCATTTGTTACCATTCCTTCACCAACAATTTTACCTCCCTTCTTATCCTCACCAAATGCTACATATGAAGCATTTTTAGGTTTGAAATCATAGAGGAGAGAACAGTTTCCTGTCATATGCCTGGAACAACCACTGTCAACGTACCACTTGTTGTCAGTCCTCCATGGATGTTCCTACAAAAATAATGAAATCAATTAGAAAGTGGAGCCCAAGCCTTAATGGTCTTGGGCTTGTCATTGTTATCTAGAATAGTTGCTCTATCATGAATAAGCTTAGATGTCTCAAGATTGTTTTTAGCCCCAATTGATTCATTATGTTCTGTTTGGGTTGAGGATGATTATGTTGAAGATGAACTTGATGCACTTTGATCTTGATTCACAGTTACTTCTTCTATCACTTCTTCTTTGAGTACCTTTTTCTTCAAACTTGAAGATGATGCTTTGTTAGAAAAATTTTCAGCATCTTTTGTTTTTGATTAAGGTACATGATTACCCTTTTCAAAGTGATCAAATAAGGCTTCATTTTCTTGCAACACTACCTTCTTGTGAGAAGTCTTGATTTGATATTGTTGCTTCTCCTTCTTCTTCTTTGCTTGATCATCAGCAGATGTTGGCTTTGTCTTTGAGATCTTCTGCTTTTGTTGCTGCTTCTTTTGCTTTTGGACTTTTGATTCATCATTCTTAGAAGATTGTGAATCTGATTCAGCAATCTTAACTTTTTGCTTCTTGGGAATCTTTGTTTTGTTCTTTTTGTTGAAGAAGCATTCTTGAGTAGAATGATTGTTCTTGTTGCATATGGAACAATACTTGTTGAAGTAACAATCAGAGGTCATATGATTGTTCATGTTGCATATGGAGCAATAGCTGCTAAAGTAGCATTCTTCTGTGTTGTGGTTGTGCATATCACACCATTTGCAATACATCTCTTCAGCTTCACTATCAGAGTCAGCTTCTATCTTTGTCTGTTTCTTCATCAGTGTCTTCTTTTGCTGCTTCAATTCTTTGTCAGACTTAGCAGCTGAAAGATCTTTTTTTTTGTTGTTTACCTTTCTGGTTAGCAGTTGAATCAGCAGGTGTTTTCTTCTTTCGTAGATCTTCTACGGATGACAGTCTTGGTTCTGATGATTTCTTCTTCCGCAGATTTTCTACGGAAGATTGTTTTGTCTTATTTCGTAGATCTTCTACGGATGTTGACTTTGGAACATTTTTCTTTTTCTTTTCTACGGATGCGTGAGGACCTATCTTCTT
Organism: Flaveria sonorensis; assembly: GCA_025506505.1. Lineage (NCBI taxonomy): Eukaryota > Viridiplantae > Streptophyta > Magnoliopsida > Asterales > Asteraceae > Flaveria > Flaveria sonorensis. The sequence goes on from CM046434.1 coordinate 34,070,651, forward strand.
CTTCCGCAGGTGTTCTGCTGAAGTATTTTTCTTTTCTTCCTCCGTAGTTCTTGTTGCTGGTTGACTGTTATGCTTTTTGTTGAGCTCCTGAATCCCTTCATTCAGCTGACCAATTCTTGTGTAGATGGTCTTCAACAAATTTCTTTGTTTTTGGGGATAAGGTAGCTTGATTTCATCAAGTACTTTGGGAATTATTGGTTCAAATATTACGTTTTTACCCTTACCCAAACCAGCACTTTCTTGTTCATTAGGCTCATCAACTTCATCCAGATCATCATAGTCATCAAAGTCAAATTATGATTCATTTTTTTGAAAATTCTGATTCAGATGAATCAGTTTCACTAATTTCAGTATCTTCACGACTTACCTCTTTATTATTTTCATCTTTTGATTCACTTTTGGTACTGGAAACAAAATGATTTGATAAATTGTTTGTCATTGAATCAGGTAGGGTGGTGTAGTTATCATTAACTGGTGGTGCAATAGCATGAAAACCCAACCCAGACCTATTCTTTGATTCAATATGAGATTTTAATAGTTTCTCATACTGCTGTGATGACAGTTGAAATTTCTGAAGTTTTACTTCAATAGATGCATGATCTGACATGGACTTTGTTAAGGAGGTGATCAAATGCTCAACTTGTGCTTTTAGATTATATTTTTCTAAAACAAGTTTGTCTAAATCCTTTTGTAATGAATTGATTTTTACCTGATAAAGTTTATGTTCTCTTATATGAGATTCATTTAAAAGCATAGTTTCTTTGACTTTATCAGCCAATTGTTGAGCATGAACCCTATATCTTTCAACCTCATCAACACATAAGGAAGAACATAACCTTTCTCTTACCTCTTTGGCCATTGGAGGAACTTTGTTTTCCATATTAGCCATCAAAGCCTGATTTTCTTCTAGTACTTCCTTCTTATACATGCTCCAATCACAAGTTCATCCTACAAAATAATCAAACCAGATTCTTTAGAGTTACTAACACCTGTTGAAGAACCTGTGGCTGGTGGGGATGAGTTTCTTAGTTGAGGTTGCTTGAAGCTTCTCTGATTTGCTTGTCTTGTGTCTGTTGGTGATTACTGATTGTTGTTGCATTCCCTTGAGAAGTGTCCATACAAATCACATTTGTAACACCTCACCTTTCATTTATCAACACCAATTTTTGTTGTTCTTCCTCCCACTGACAATCCTTTCTTTCTCTTCATGTACATTTTGGCTCTATAAGCAATCATGGCCATTTACTATTGCAGATCCATCTCTTTTACTTCATCAGGATGAAGTTCTGCAAGGTCTTGCTGATAGAAGTGGGCAGGAGTCAAGGTACTTCCCAAGTAAGCTTGAAAGGTTGAGCTGAAGGCTACAAAGGCTACCTTCTATTCTTCTGATTCTAGAACAATAGTAATTGGTTCTGTTTGATTGCTGGTTTTATTGGTTTTGGAGTCATCAGCCTTTCCTTTTGCTTTTCTGTTTTGATTGTTTTGAGAGTTCAATTTAGAGGGCTTGGCAGCATAGAAGCCAGTTTACTCTTCATTGTCACTCTCAACACAAGAGTTACCTTCATCATCATTAGAGATAAAGTCACTTCCAACACCCTTAGATTCTTTGAATTGGTATGGTGCTATAGGTGCTTTAACACTCTTGTTACTGGTTTTGTTGTCCAACTCCAAAGCTTCTACCTTTGCAACCAGAGTGTCTAAACCAATTGACTTCAGATCAAGAGTATTCTTGAACATAGACACAATATGGGTCCAACTTTTTGGTAATGAATGAAGCATCTTTTTATTTAACTCCTTATTGTTGTACTTCAGTTCAAAGATATTCATCTCTGTAACAAGTTGCATAAACCTGTGGAGTTATTGAGGGACGGATTCACCCTGAATGTGATTGAATGTTTCATATTGTGAATGTAGGGTATCCTTCCTGATACTTCTAATCTCATCACTTCCCTCACACACAGTGTGAAGAATTTTCCATAATGAGTTAGCAGTTTTGTATGCTTCACACCAGATCAATAGGTCTTCAGGCAAAGCCATAGTAAGCATACTATAGGCCTTAATGTTGACTTTGACTTTCTTGGTATCATCAAGTGATAGATTTTTCAGACTTATGGGCTGATTATTATCTTTGTAATCAGGTCCTAAAGCAGGTGGAATATAAGGACCTTCAGTGATAGACACCCATAAGTCAGATCTGTATAATTAACATGATTCCTGAATCTGATTTTCCATGTTTTGAAATCAAATTTGTTCTCCAACTTCGGAGGTTGAGAAGCGCCAACCACTGAATTGCTCATGTTAATTAACTATGCTAATTATCAAAAATTAACAAACCTGTTTAAAATAAACACCAATTAAACAAATCAAACTGATAGATCAATTGATCTAGATCAATGAGCACTTGGCTCTGATACCACCTGTGAATTCAAGGATCAACGCAGGAATTATCAATTTGATTTTAACAAATAATGATCGCGGAACTATCAATACTTGCTGTTTAATGTATAGTTTATAAATTGAAATCGATGAACAAAATAAAACAACTTGAAAACACAATGTAATAATGTAACACAAAGATGATTTTCAATTGCTTTTCATTCACAATGAACCTATTACAATTGATGTTGATGCTCTTAATGTTCTTATGATTGCTATATTATTGTTGTTCTCTGTTCTTGTTGTTATGCTATTTTTCTCTTGAGAGATTCTTGATTGATATCATTTCTATCAATATATACACCTATTTGAGTATCGATATCTCTCAATCTCTCTCTATTCTGTTCCTATTTTCTTGCTTATATCTTGTTATTCTGTTTCGCTATTCTGTTTCTATATATGTGCATCCTTGCCTTGTTTATCGGCATAGGTAATCACAATTTACATTGGAAATTGTAAATTACAAAAAGAATGTTATTGATGTGACGTGAAATATTCGCTTGACTTCAGTATCTTCTGCTGTCATTGATTTCATGATGTTGCTTTGACTTGTTGATCTTCCGTAGTAATTTGTCTTCCGTAGAAAGTTCTTCTTCCGCAGCAATTGGTCTTCCGCAGCAACATTTCGTCTTTAACACTTGTTCAGCAGTTGTTGTTCTTCCGTAGGAAATCTACAGAAGCGCGGACTTTAGTTATGCTCCGGAGAACATCTACGGAAGAACACCTATTCATCCACAGATTGTTCTAACACTTGGTCAATTTTCCAAATTTACCAAGTCTGATGTTTCCTGCAATGACACATAAATCAACACACATAATAATATGAGTTAACACATAATTCATGCAGCACATTATGTTATCAAAAGAGAATTACAATGAGTTATTACAAGAGTTGATTTATCATCTAAACCTATACAAAGGATCTAGACCTAACACAATAGTTGGATTGAGGCAATGCAAGAAGAGTTATTGCAGTTCCGCAAACATGAAGTGTTGAAGCTTGTGGATTTACTTGAAGGAGAAAATGCCATAGGCACCAAATGGTTGTTAGGAAACAAGTCAGATGATCGGGGAATTGTTGTTCGCAACAAAGCGAGACTCGTTGCACAAGGTTACACCCAAGAAGAAGGAATAGATTATGATGAATTATTTGCTCTAGTTGCAAGACTTGAATCAATTCTTGTCTTCCTGGCTTATGCATCATATATGAAATTCAAGGTGTATCAGATGGACGTTAAAGGTGCTTTCCTGTATGGACCAATCACTGAGGATGTGTATGTCAAGCAACCTCCAAGTTTCAAAGATTAAGAATATCCTCATCATGTGTACAAGCTTAGTAAAGCATTGTATGGTCTTCATCAATCCCCTAGAATTTGGTATGATACGTTGTCACAGCATTTGATCCAGCATGGATACATGCGAGGGAAAATTGATTCGACTTTGTTTATAAAGAAGGATGCTGATGATCTCTTATGTGTTCAAGTGTATGTTGATGATATCATATTCGATTCTACAAGTCCAAAATTGTGTAATGAATTTGAAAAATCATGAAGTCTAGTTTCAAAATGAGTTCTATGGGAGAAATTAACTTTTTCCTTGGTCTTCAAGTGAAATAGTCTGCAGATGAAATTTTTATTAATCAGGAGAAATTTGTTGAAAAACTCTTGAAAAAATTTAAACTGCAAGATTGTCAATCAATCAGAATTCCAGCTGACGTCAATACCAAGATTGAACCTGATCCGAAAGGAAAATTAGTTGACCAAACTCTATATAGATTATGATTGGATCTTTGATGTATCTTACTACATCTAGACCTGATATAATGTATGCTTTTTGTGTCTGTGTCAGGTACCAATCTGACCCGAAGGAATCTCACCTAATCGCTGTTAAATGAATATTCAGGTATCTTAAAGGAAAACTGGCTTTAGGGTTGTGGTATCCTTATGAAGGAAACTTCGAGTTACATGGATATACAGATAGTGATTATGGGGGATGTTGCCAAGATCGTAAATCTACGATGGGTGGTTGTCAGTTTTTGGGTCCCAGATTAGTCTCGTGGCAATGAAAAAAACAAACAAATGTCTTCGTTTCAACCTCAAAAGTTGAGTACATAGCTACTTCAGCAGGATGTTCCCAAATCCTTTAGTTACAAAACCAACTATTGGATTACGGGTTCAATTTTCTTAAAACTCCTATTTACATTGATAACACTGCTGCTTTGTTTATTACAGCTAATCCTGTCCAGCACTCAAAAACAAAGCATATCTAAATACGATATCATTTTCTTAGAGATAACTCTGAAAAAGTTTAATTATTTTGATTCAAATCTCAACTGAAAAACAGTTGGCTGACCTATTTACAAAAGCCTTTTTACCAGGTCGTTTTGAGTATTTGGTCGAGTCAATTGGACTTATTAACCATGTATAAAAACTGGTTTTGATCGTGTCAAGAGTCTTTTACATGGTCGTTTTGATCACTTGATCGAGTTTATTTTAGTTGTCTAAATCATAAAAATGAAAAGATCCCTTCCCTAGCTGAATAAGAAAAACAAAAGAGAAACTGTTAAAGTTGACTGCCTGATTGTATATATATTATGTGTGCGTGCTCAAAAGAAAAAGAAAAAGCAAATAAAAAAGGGGGAAGTGAACCACTGTAATTCACCCATACACTTTATATCCACAGCTTTTACTATCAATAAGATCTATCAATTTTTGAAGTAATTGCCTATGTTTTGATTTTTTAGTGTCTGAATTGATCATTGCATTACAATATCCTCACAGATCGATCCATTTGAACCTGTCAAAATAGCTCTTTTAACCTGCAGAGCAAAAAGTTTTTTAAAAGAACCGAAAGGCAGTTTCCTCAGAACCCAACTAACAGCAAATTTGGGTTTGATAAGAGCAAGGCCAAATGCTACAACTGTAACCAGCTTGGTCACTTTGCTAGAGAATGTAAATCTCCAAGATCCAATCCTGGAGCAGCTCAAGCCTCCTAACATTCTGCTACCTCAAAGGCTGCAACCAAACCCACTGAGCCACAAACTGTTGCTGTTACGCAAGAAGTTGACTGGAGCTTTATGGTCCAAGATGTCACTCCTGCTCAAGCTCTCATGGCTGGAACTGAAGACAACAAGGTATATGAACATCTCTGTACTCCAGCTTCTATTGCTAAGGTTAAATTGTATCAGGACTACAATATGGAAATTAGATCTGATATTGAGTCTTTAAACATCCTAAAATCTGATTTTAAGAGAGCAGAATCTGACTATAAGCTCAAAATAGAAGAGTTAGAGAAAACTGTGTCCTTTTTAAAATATGAACGTACCAACTATAGGACTCAAATAAAAGATCTAATATCCAAGTTGACTAAAGCTCAAGCCCAGCTAGTCATAGCTGAGGCTAAAGCAGGAAGTATGCTATTCAAGAGCAAAACTTCAACACCATTATAGCATCATCCTCCCACTCCAAGGTATGTTATCAAAACAAAAGTGGGTTAGGATCCAGTGAAATTGCTCCACCACACTCTCTTGCGTCTATTAGACAGCCAAGATGTGGTACTAATGAGCAAGAGGTTCCAACTGCTGACCCACTACCTAGTGAGCAGAAGAATGATGCAATAATAAAAACCACCATAGAGAAGGATAAGGTAGAAAACCCCATCCCCATAGTTGATAAACCCTTGACTACAAAGCCAGAAAGAACCAGATCAGGGAAGCAAGCAAAACTACCAAAAAGGTGGCTGAGAATAAGAAGACAAACCTAAGGCAAAAGGGTGTATTCATCTCAGCTGGATTCCAAGTGGTTGGAAGTTTTGATTTAGGAAAGGAGAATAGTACCAGCACACCTATCCAGCCGAAGGATCAGAAACTAAAGGGAAAGGCTGTTGAAGAAGAGAAGAACTACAAGAAACAATAGCCCACATGTCCCACCAAGATTAACATTGAGAGCATAATCTGTGGACTGCATAACCACATGGCTAAAGATTGTTACTACAATCCAGCAAGCACACATTATGCATCCAATGTTAAGAAAGAAGGAGTCAAGGATGGTTTCACATTTGGACCTTACCATATGGTCCAAGTGTTAAGGAAAGGAAAGCTTGTTTCCGAAGCCAAGTTGCTTTCGGAAGAAACTCATTCTTCTGAAAGAAAAATAGCTTTGGAAGATAAGCCAAAGAAAACAGAGAAACAAAAACATTTCCTTGAAACCTTCCAAGAAGAAGGCCGCTTTGAAAGAAAAGGTGGTGAAGACTTCTTCCAAAAAGAAAGAAGCTTCGGAAGCAAGTCATGCTACACAAGCCTCCTCAGGCTCATCAACACTGGTCAGCCATAGGATGGAATGGAAGACCAGAAAAGATGCTGCAGCCCAAACCACTTCTTCACAAACTATAATTAAGCCCCTATGCATACAATTTGGTTCAGTTATATCATCTGCATTGGAAGAATCCAAGACCAACAAGGCTTGGGTTTCCAATAATAAATAATCTTTCACCTTATGTACAGGGACATCCACATGACAAGAATGGAAATGTCTGGATTGTGGATAGTGGATACTCCAGGCACATGACAGGAACAGATCTCTCCTACAACAATTAGAACATTTTAATGGAGGTCCTATTCAGTTTGGAGGTGAAGCCAGAGGATACATTTCTAGTAGAGGTAGTGTATCCAATGGTAAGTTAATATTGACAAAGTAAACTTTATCAAACAGCTTGAACACAATCTCTTATGTTTTCTTAATTTTGTGATCAAAAGCACCAAATGCTTTTCACAGAACATGAGTGAATTATCCTCAAACCCGGGATGACAATTCCTCAGGAATTGGTGCTTCTTAGATCTCCCAGGAGAGGGGATATGTACAAGCTTGATATGAACAATGCTTCTCCACTGGGTGAAGTATCATGCTTTCTTTCCAAAGCTAATGGTGATGAGTCAACTCTTTGGCATAAAAGAATATGCCATGTTAATTTTAAAACCATGAATAAGCTGGTTAAAAATAATTTGTTACATGGTGTGCCTAAAAAGGAATTTTTCTGTAAAGATAACTGTGTTGCTTGCCTGAAAGGAAAGCAACACAAGGTTTCTCACAAATCCAAAGAATTTAACTCTATCACCACTCCATTACACTTATTGCACATGTATCTTTTTGGTCCCACAAGTATAATGAGCATTGGAAGGAAATCATATTGCCTTGTGATTGTTGATGATTTTACATGATTTACATGGGTATTCTTTTTAAGAACTAAAGATGAAACGACTGAAACTTTAAAATCTTTTATTCTTAAAATTGAAAATCAAAAGGATCACAAAGTAAAAATCATTAGAAGTGATCAAGGGACTGAGTTTAGGAATCAAGTTCTTGACTCATTCTACAACTCAAAGGGATCGCCAGACAATACAGTGCTCCTAGAACTCCTCAACAAAATGTTGTTGCTAAGAGGAGGAACAGGACACTTATTAAGGCTGCAAGAATTATGTTAGCTGATTCAAAGCTGCCTCTAACTTTCTGGGCAGAGGCAGTCAGCACTGTATGCTATGTGCAGAACAGGGTTCTCATTATTAAGCCCCATGGAAAGATCCCTTATGAGTTATGGAACAAGAGGCCACCGTTCATTGGTTTTCTTAGGTCCTTTGGCACTAGGTGTACCATACTCAACACAAAAGACAATTTAGAAAAAAAGTCAGATGATGCTATCTTTGTTAGATATTCCTCAACCTCTATTGCTTATATACTGTATAATAAAAATCAACAATTTAAGGAATCATCCAACATTATTGTTAATGAGCACACTCCTTGTTCTAGAAGGAATGGGCCTGATCATATCTTCAATCTAGAATTGTTTCCAAACTATTCTAAACCATCTTGTGAGAACGTTTCAGCTGGAACAGGAACTTAAAGTGACATCTATGAAGATCAAATGTTTGAGTTACCTAGACCTATTCCTAGTTCTCCAAGAGGAATTGAAGAACAAGCTCCCACTACTGGAAGTCCTGAAAGCTTGAACATCTTAGGAAATCATGGAGCTTCAACAAGTTGTCAGCCAACTGAGCCTCAAAACTCATCAGCTGACAACTCTAGCATTCAACACCAAACTGATGAAGACAGTACTCTGGAGGAACAGGAAACTGTTGATACTACTTCTCAGCAGAATATCATTGATGCTGTCACTCATTCATTCAATCGTCCTTATTGAATGAGTGTGAGGCATCAGCTGGTCATGGTATTTAAATCCCTAAGCAAAACTTCTCAAATTTGGATCTATCTATGCAGCTAGATGTGATCCCTAGGCTTAGGATACATAACACTCACCCAGCTGAGAACATCATTGGGGATGTCTCAGAAGGTGTGAGAACAAGGAGTCAGACCCACAATGGGAATGTCTGCCTGTACTCATGCTTTGTCTCTTAAATGGAACCAAAGAAGGTGGAAGAAGCCCTCAAGGACAATAATTGGATTAAAGCTATGCAACAGGAGTTGCTTCAGGTCAAGAGGCAAAAGGTATGGAACTTGTGTCCATTGCCACCTGGTCAAGTCCCTTGGCACCAAGTGGGTGTTTAGAAATAAGAGAGATGATGGAGGTTTGATCATCAAGAATAAGGCAAGACTTGTTGTTCAAGGATATACACAGAAGGAAGGAATAGATTACACTGATGTCTTGGCACCTGTTGCAAGACATGAGGCTGTAAGAATTCCTTGCTTTTGCAGCATCCAAGAACTTCACTGTCTATCAACTTGATGTCAAATGTGCATTTTTATATGGGGATATTGATAGAGAAGTCTATGTGTGTCCGCCACCTGGATTTGAAGACCCACAACACCCCAACTATGTGTGCAAACTGGATAAAGCTCTCTATGGGTTGCATCAACCACCTAGGCTGTGGTATGACCCTTTCTCAGTTTCTTCTTAGGAATGGCTACACCAGAGGCACCATAGACAAGACATTGTTCATAAAGAAGTTAGGTAAGGAAATGCTGCTTATTCAACTCTATATCGATGACATCATATTTGGTTCCTCAACTGACCAAATGTGCAAAAACTTTGAAAGCATCATGAGGAAGAAGTTTGAGACGAGTTTAATGGGAAAGATGGATTTCTTCCTAGGAATTAAAGTGAAGCAGATAGAAGAAGGGTTCTTCATCAATCAATCTAAGTATGTCAAGGACATCTTAGAAAGATTTAAGATGAAAGATTGTAAGCCAGCCAAGACACCCATACCCAGAAATCACTGTTGGACTCAACAAGTGCATTAAGAATTAATGTATAAAAGTATGATGCTTGCCATATTAGATATATATCAAACATAGTGTGTTCTAACATTCAAACAATCATTTACTAACACATTAGCATTATTATCATTCATAACAAACACTAATATTTGATTAAATTTCTTTTTCAAAATTGTAGATAAAAGAAATTTTGTACATGTGTCTGCAGCGGATGAAGAAAGAGTCATAGCGGATGAAGATCATCAGCAGCGGATGAAGAAATCTGTCTAAGTGTGTGTAGCGGATGAACATCCATCCCACAGTGGATGAAGAACATACAGCGGACAACATTCACAGCGGATGTATATAGGCTATAAATATCACACTACCCTTATCCTTTGTAAGCTTTTTGAACAATCAATACAATCAAGCAGTTATTATTATTTTCGAGCATTCAAACACACACAAACACACACACTGATTTCATACACTTGAATCATGGGTTTCCGTACCATGGTTCTTGTTTGTTGATTAATGAGAGCTATTGAAAAGATCCTTGGGGAAATAAACCTTTTATTCATGTTCATCATGAGTCCAAGCTGATTTCATCAGGTGGTATCAGAGCCTTGGCTCAATCATTCATTGATTTCGATCCTCTCATTCAACAACATTGATTTTAGTGGTCCATTAGCTTCAAAAACACACATCAACAAGCTGTTTAGTCTTCAAACTCATCTTCTTCTACTATTATCTTACAACAAATGCAAACAAATATGATTTCTGAATCATTTTGTGCATCTTGAAGAAGTTTTGTTGATTTTTCAGCTTGAACATCTCAAACAACACAAGTTTCTGTGAAACAATACATGGGTATTGTTCATCAGTTGTTAAAACATCTTCAAACAGAAGGTTTTTAGCTTAAAACATCATTCATACACGATTTTCAAACGTGTTCATCACAAAACTCACTAAAACCTCATCGGTTTTTAAGGGTTTCGGATAAACAATATACGGTTATTGTTCTATCCAGTTTTTATCAAACAAACACTGAGTTGAATACTTTGTATCGGTTCATTGTATTTAAACATCACATTTGAGTTGTTTTTCACTCGAATCAGGCGATTAATCATCATCAAACAACAAACCGATTATTGTTTTTGTTGAAATTATCTCAGCCGCCAACAAACCCTAGGATAAACCCTAGTTTTTGTTCATCCATTACCTTTACAATCTTCGGTGATTGTGATTGTTCATCATACAAAACAAAGAAGAACCCAAATCTTCTTTTGATTTTTTCAAAAGTTACTTTTTGATCTTAAAAGTTAACTTTAGAAAATAAAATATTTGTTTTTAGGGTTTTTGACTTTATTTGGCTGACATCATTAAAAAGTTAACATTCCCTTGACAGAATATTCCTTTCTTATCACCTAGATTTGAAAGTGACTTATCATTAGATTTTAATTAATTAATTAATTTTCTTTATTTGGTAAATCTAATTAAAAAGGGTTTATCAACAACAAATAAATCCTAGAGACAATTAGGATTAATTAAAATTTTAGCACCAGACTAAAATTTAAACAAACCAATTTAACTTAAAATTTATTAAGTTTAAATCAAACAAACATGGCTGATGAAATGATGAGTTCTAACAGTGGACTAAAACCCCCAAAGTTGAAGAACAAATCAGACTTCATGCAATGGAAAATCATGTTTAGAAATTGGATTACATATCAAGATCCAGATTTATGGAAATCAAAAGGTCCTTACATCCCATGACATTAGGACCTGATTATAACATACAAAAACCAGTTAGTCTGAAAAGTGTAGCTGGTGATGACCTTAAGCGGGTCAAAACAGACATGAAGGCATATAGCATTTTAGCTATGACTTTGTCTTTTGAAATTTTAACACTGGTCGAAAATTTCAAAACTGCTCATGAACTATGGAAGGTTCTTAACACAATGTGTGAAGGAAGTGAGGAAATTAGGGAAATCAAAAAGGAAAAACTGAGGACCCAATATGAAACCTTCCATCACATACATGGAGAGTCAATTCCTCAACGGTTGCATAGATATGTTCAACTTGTGAATGAAATGATAGTATATGGACTCAAATATGACACTATTAAAATCAATAAGAAAATGTTTCATACATTGCCTGAGAGTTGGACTCAGTCAGTGTCTCTCATGAAAGCAACATTGGACTTAGAGGCCTTATCCCTTGACTCACTAGTAGCCAAGGTTGAAGCACTTGAGATGGATGAAAAATCCAGAAACAATAACCAAATCATACATGTAGAGGCCTATAAGTTCAAAGAAACTCAACACACAGACAGTGCTTTCCTCACAAGCACTGGAGAAGAAGAAGAAGAAGAATTCTTGGATTCTCATTATACATCATTCTTCTCAGCACCAGAATCATCCAGCAACAAACACAAGTCTAAGAAGACTGGAGTTCATGCTTCACATGAAGTCACACCTCAAAGCAAGCATCACCCTCGTAATTCTACCTCAAACAAACAGTCAAAACCTCAAACATCAAACATACACAGACTTGAAAAACCTATGGATGCTCTTACTATCATTCTACAAAATGAAGAGCAAAAGGCAGCTTATGCAGCCTTTTCAACCAGTTTTGAAGCATTCTTAGGAGCAAGTCTGACTCCATCTCAAATCATCCAACAGGACTTGGATGAGCTTCCACCAGATATGGTAGAAGAAATGGATTTACAATGGTTCATGGCCATGATAGCATACAGGTCTAAAAGGTTTCTACAAAGAAATCAGGGATTAAACATGGACAAAAAGACAAGAATTGGTTTTGATAAAACCAAAGTTAGGTGCTACAACTGTCAGCTTTATGGGCACTTTTCAAGAGAATGTCAATAGCCCAGAGTTGACAGAAATACACAGCAGGCATAACACTCAAGAGGCACTGGAGCCTTTAGTGGAGAAATGTGACTGGAGCCTTTATGAGGCTGAAATTCCATCACCTTCAGATCATGACCTTATGGTTGATATTGAAGACAAACTAACAGACATTCCGAAAGAGGTAAAAGAAAATCTCTATAGTCAAGCATGCATTGATGAGGTAAATAGGTATAGAGAGCATGCTGATAAACTGTCAAAGAAAGTCATAGAAACAAACATTTTAAATGAAAGTTTAAAATCTAAACAAAAACAATATGCAGCTAAAATACTTTCATTACAAACAGATTTAGACAAATTAATGTCTGAAAAACTGACTTTGGCAGCTCAGGTTGAGCAACTCTCTATCTCATTAACTGAGTCAAAATCATTACAAGCTGAAACTGAAGTGAAACTTCAGAAGTTTCAGGTTAGTAGCAAGAAGTTCGAAGAACTTCTTGCTCAACAAAAGGCTTTTAAGGACTCTTTAGGTTTAGGATATAATAGGGTAAGTCCACCTTATAATGATAATTATATTCATTTACTTGACTCCATGACCAACAAAAAGGATGAATCTCATGATTCTCAAGAAAAGACTGATGACTCTAAACAATCATCATTATCATCATCAAAATCACTTTTAAAATCAAAATCACCCTTGATAAAGTTTGTTAAAAGTTCAACACCATCATCAATCAAATCATCTGACTTTTATCAAGGAGAAAATAATGAATTTGATAATCAAACAACAGATGATGATGAGGACGATTTATTAGATGATGAGTATGATCAGCCAATTACTGAAACTCAAAAGGTTTCAAGTGTGGCTGATACATCAAACAAACAATTGAAACAGATTCAAGGATTTGATATCTGTTTCGGTGGAAGGAAAGCTGTAACTTCCATTGCCCCTCCCAAACAGGTAAATAAAGGGAAAGGCAAAACCACAATTTAGTCAAAACAACAATCAGTAACTTTTGAAGTTCCATTAAAATCTAATTTGAAATCAAAAGTTTTCAGTAAACAAACAAAATCAGAGTTACCATACTGTGAATGGTGTGATCAATTCACACACACAACTGAAAAGTGTAGATATGGTAAGTACTGCAGGTACTATAAGATGAATAATCACAGTATAGAATCATGTCATTTTCAAAATTACTGCTCCATTTGTGAAAGAAACAATCACAGCACAGCAAATTGTTTTTTCAACAAGAAAAACAAGAAACAAATCAAACAAGCTCAGATAGAGAAAAACATTGAAAAACAATCAGTTGTTCAAAATAAGAGCAGAATGGGAGTTCCTAAACAAACTCCTCATCAGAAAATTGTTTTAGATAATGATAAAACTTTTTATGAAAAATTTCAACACATATCAAGGAGACATAAGTCTCAAAACAGACAAAACACTGACACTAGCTCACAAAAGAGAAGAGCACAAAGCACTTCTCCTAATAGAGCTAAAACAAACCAAAGGAAATCTAGTATGTCTAGAGTTCCAAAACCTACAGACAATGCTGTCTTGGAAGAAATTTGCGTTGTTAGAAAAGACGGCAAACCCAAGACCATCTTGGCTTGGGTTGCTCCAACTAACTAATTTCTTATGTTTTCACGGACATCTTAGAAGGGCTGACAACATCTGGTATGTTGATAGTGGATGCTCCCGTCATATGACAGGCAACTGTTCCCTCCTTCGGGATTTTAAGAACAAACATTGGAGGCAATGTAGCCTTTGGAGGAGATAAAACAGGTGGGAAAATAACTAGCGAAGGAACAGTAACAAATGGGTTGATTAGCTTTGAAAATGTCAACTACTGCTCCAATCTTTAGTTCAATCTTCTGAGCGTATCCCAAATCTATGACAAGGGATATGCCACCTTATTCGACTCCAACAACTACTACATCCTTAAGACGGGTTTTCAGATTCCAGAAGAACATATCCTTTTGAAAACTCCTCGTCTAAACAACACATACATTGTTGATATGAATAATGTTTCAGCATCAACCCCTGAAACTTGTTTATTATCAAAAGCCATAGAAGATGTATCACAATTGTGGCATAGACGATTAGGTCACACTAATTTTAACAGAATGAACAAACTTGTTAAAAATGATCTAGTCATAGGTCTTTCACAAAAGGAATTTTTCTGTACAGACCACTGCACAACATGTCTGAAAGGCAAACAACATAGAGTTTCCCATAAATCAAAATTGATAAACTCTAATAACATACCACTCAAATTGCTTTATATGGATCTTTTTGGCCCCACAAAGATCCTAAGCATAGGAAAGAAACAATACTGTCTTGTCATAGTAGATGATTTTTCCAGATTCACATGGGTTTTCTTTCTTCTACACAAGATAGAAACAGCACAAATCATTACATCCTTTATCACAAAGATTAAGAATCAACTTGATCTTAAAGTTAAATCTTCAAGAAATGATAATGGCACTGAATTTAAGAATTACTTTATTTCTTCTTTTTGTGCAGAAAAAGGGATAAGTCATCAATTCAAAGTAGCAAGAACTCCGCAGCAAATGGAGTAGCTGAACGGAGAAATAGAACATTAATAGAAGTAGCTAGAACTATGCTAGCTGACTCTCTATTGCCTATCCTTTTGGGCTAAATCCATAAACACAGCTTGCTACATACAAAACAGAACATTAATCATCAAAGAACATTCCAAAACGCCTTATGAATTAGTGTTTAAAAGAAAACCATATATAGGATTTTTTAAGGCATTTGGATGTTCTGTTTCCATATTAAACACCAGAGAACAATTATCCAAATTTGCTCCAAAAGCAGATGATGGATTCTTTGTTGGATATTCTGGAAGCTCAAAAGCTTACAGAGTATTCAATCCAAGGCTAAATATAGTGGAAGAAGCAACTGATGTTGTTTTCAATGAACATTCTTTCACTAAGAAAGTCATTGGATCAAACTGGCTGTTTGATATTGATGCACTAACAAAATCATTTGACACAACTTACTTTGATGTTTTAGGTTCAAAGGATAAAACTGAATATCCAATGGTTCCACCAACAACCATTGATCTTCCGTTGACTGCTGATCCTCCAAGGAGAACCACTAACACTCCTTCAAGCACAACTGTGTCAACACCTCCTGATCAACGAAACATCTCAAGAGAAACATCCTCAGACACTCCAGCATCTTTATCTCCTGTACCCAATCAATCACAGGAAACAAACAAACCAAAACAACATGAAGATGATGATGACTACCATTCTTTACCAGACACACATCATGAAGATGAAATATTAGATTTCTTTCATGATTTCCCTCAAACATTCACTGAACCCCTTCAATCAGACAATCACACATCTCCCAATACTCTTGCTCACCCATCATCACATGATCAGACAATCACCAATCTTGATTCAACAATTCATGTTGATCAAATTACAACCATAAGAGTTCACAAGGACCATCCAATAGAAAACATCATCGGTGATCTCAACACCAGATTGACTCGTAGTCAATCTGATACAGCAAACATTTGCTTGTATTCCTGTTTCTTATCCTTAACTATACCTAAAAACGTCATTGAAGCATTAAAGGACAACAGTTGGATAAAAGCTATGCAAGATGAACTACAACAATTCAAGAAGCAAGAAGTTTGGAAGCTGGTAGATCTGCCTAAAGGTCAATATGCCATTGGCACAAGGTGGCTATTAAGAAACAAAGCAGGTGACAGAGGGATTGTCATAAGAAATAAAGCAAGGCTTATAGCTCAAGGTTATACTCAAGAGGAAGACATTGATTATGATGATGTCTTTGCTCCTATAGCAAGGCTGGAAGCCATCCGAGTATTTCTTGCTTATGCCTCATCTCAAAAGTTCACTGTCTACCAAATGGATGTAAAATATGCATTCCTTTATGGTATGATAGATGAAGAGGTGTATATTGCTCAACCTCTAGGGTTTGAAGATCCAGATTTCCCTCACAGAGTATACAAGTTAGACAAAGCTCTGTATGGTCTTCACCAAGCACCCAGGAAATGGTATGAAACTCTATCAAAGTTTCTGCTACAAAATGGTTACACCAGAGGTAAAATTGATCAGACATTGTTCTTAAAAAAGAAAGAACAAGACTTGTTAGTAGTGCAAGTCTATATGGATGACATAATATTTGGCTCCACAAACACACAGCTTTGCAAAGAGTTTCAAACTCTTATGCAATCAAAACTCCAGATGAGCTCAATAGCAGAACTCACATTCTTCCTAGGCCTATAAGTTCAACAATGAACAGATGGAATTTTCATCAATCAAAGCAAATATGTGCATCAGATACTCAAGAAGTATAACATGACTGATTGTAATTCAAGCAAGACACCATTTGCAACTGGATTGAAGTTTGGACCAGATCCAGAAGGAACATCAATTGACCAGAAACTCTACAGATCTATGATAGGTTCTTTGATGTACCTTACAGCAAGTAGACCAGATATCATGTATGCAGTATGCATGTGTGCAAGATATCACGCAGATCCCAATGAATCACACATAAATGTTGTAAAGAGAATCTTCTGATACTTGAAAGGCAAACCAGGTCTTGGTTTGTGGTATCCTAAAGATGGAGATTTCTCATTATGTGCATACACAGACAGTGATTACGGGGGATGTAATAACAACAGGAAATCAACCAGTGGAGGCTGCCAGTTTCTTGGATCAAGATTGATCTCTTGGCAATGCAAGAAGTAGACAAATTTCTCTATGTCAACAGCTGAAGCAGAATACATAGTTGCTTCTGCATGCTGTTCTCAAGTGTTATGGATTCAAAACCAAATGCTTGACTATGGCTTTAATTTTCTTAAAACACCCATACACATTGACAATTCTGCAGCCATGTTTATAACAGACAATCCTGTTCAACATTCAAAAACCAAACACATAGAGATCAGATATCATTTTCTGAGAGATTGCTCAGAAAAGGTCTGATCAAGTTGATCAAGGTCCATACAGACAATCAGTTGGCTGATCTTTTTACAAAACCATTTGATTCAATAAGATTTGAATTTTTGGTTCAGTCACTTGGTATGATCAACTATGGAACAACAAATTAATGTTTTCCAAACATTAAAATGAAAAACATACTTGATTTTGTCATAGTCCAAGATTAACATCAAGATATCATGCAATCAAATCACTTTTTAACAATATCTCACACTTACATTTCATGAGAAATGATAGTACACTAGCATCATTCTTCACTTGAGTCTTTTTCCACTAATAAAGACTGACAATACTTTGTTTGATATGTGGATAGGCTCAGCATGGGACACAAAACATCACATACAACAGTGAAGAACTATATTCTCATGATTGTGTGGTCCACAACACATCTTGGTTTATGGTGAGTATTAATCTATCCAATATAGGTTGCTTTTAAAGTAAATACAATACACCAAGTGAAACAGTTTATAAATTGCTCAATCATACAAGTGTCTCCTCTGTTATGACAATCATAGACCTGGAGTACACCTAGGCATTCTTTGTTGTGCTAAGCACAAACCTGAATGACCTAAATCATGATCCAAAAAGATTCCCAAAGAGGAACACATTCATCTTGGATGAATAACTAATAAAGTCTTTATGACTACATTCCTTGTGAATGAATCAAAAGAATCCCAAAGAGGATCACCTTCCAAAGTGAAGTGAAAAAGAATCCCAATGAGGATCAACCATCATGGATCATATTGAGCATTTATACTCCTAAGTAGCTAGGTTTTAAGTATTGAAAATGCTTTCTAGCATATCTTGAGGAGGGTTGTACAAACCATACAATCAGATGTGGGGTACATACAACTCATGTCAATCAACTCAAAACATGATAATCACTCATTGTTTAAATCAACCATTAATACCATGCATGAGTTTAAGTGGATCAATATATCTGCAATCAACATTGTACTTGTCTATGTCTATTCTTAAAACCATACAAACAACTCAGTGAGAAATGGAGACTAGTATGATCTCATGGTATGTGTAAAAAATTCATGTTCAAACTTGAAAATCATTCATTTATTAGTTATTATCTTTCTAACTTTTATCAAGCAAGCAATCAATTGGACATTGATAATTTCCACTCAAATACATACAAATTTTTGTCATTTTGTTAAAGATTTTTATAACTATGCAAAAATTTAGGGGGAGAAATTGAACATGGAAATATCAAAGGCAGCAGAATTATGCATATTCATACATTTTAAAATTTGAAATTTTCTAAATTTTGAGTTTTAAACAAAGCCATGTTAAGCCAACACCCAAACACAGCACTTTGACACACATACATATGTTTATTTTATTACACAATATTGCTTATGAGTGATATCTTATCATCCATATATTGAATATGTTAAAATTTCAATAGTTTAACATATATTTTAAATCAAAGATTTAAACAAACATTTTGATTTTAACAGGTTTCATCAAACAAATGTTCTTTTGGAAGAAAATTTTATTAAATATATGCTTCGGAAGACATTAGTTCAAAACAAACAAAAAATCTAAAATTTTTGAAAAACTGTTGTCATAGCGGACACACAAACATGCATCCGATGTAGCTACAGTAACCATCATAACATGCAAAATACACCAAGTGTATCGCGCGGACAAAACAAACAAACATCCGCTATGCACTTGTGAACATACAAGTGTTCACAACGTATGATGTTGGTAAGGCATCCGCTGTGAATACAGTGTCATTCCACAGTGCATGACTAACATAAGTCATCCGTTGTTGAAACAGTGCAAGTGTATACAACGTATGCTCACAGGTAATCATACACTATAAACGATCACACATCACATCCAAGCGTCCACAGCGCATGAACAAATGTTCATCCGCTGTGAACAATCATCAAAACATTTCATGTGTCTACAGCGCATGAACAAATGTTCATCCGCTGTGAACAAACATTCAAATGTTTCAAGGATCCATAGCGCATGAACAAATGTTCATCCGCTGTGACCAAACAAACCATTTTAACAAACAACTAAACATGCATAACATTCAAGACAAACAAACAAACAACTATCTTTCATAATAAACACACACACACATTGTTTCTAACAAACAAAACATTAAACAAGCTAACATACAGAGTTGGCAACATCATACTTAGGGGGAGTATTGTTGGACTCAACAAGTGCATTAAGAATTAATGCATAAAAGTATGATGCTTGCCATATCAGACATATATCAAACATAATGTGTTCTAACATTCAAACAATCATTTACTAACACATTAGCATCATTATCATTCATAACAAACACTAATATTTGATTAAATTTCTTTTTCAGAATTGTAGATAAAAGAAATTTTATACATGTGTCTGCAGCAGATGAAGAAAGAGTCACAACGGATGAAGATCATCAGCAGCGGATGAAGAAATCTGTCTAAGTGTGTGTAGCGGATGAACATCCATCCCACAGTGGATGAAGAACATACAGCGGACAATATTCACAGCAGATGTTCATCCACAGCGGGTGAACATTCCACATCGGACAACATACAAGCAAACACACAACTGTCCATAGCGGATGTTCATCCACAGCGGATGAACATTCCACAGCGGACAACATACAAGCAAACACACAACTGTCCACAGCGGATGAACATTCCACAGCGGATGAACAAATTCTATGCACAGCGGACAGCTTAACATCCACAGTGGACAGCTAATCGTCCACAGCGGACAGCATATAGACTTAGGATTATTTATGTAATATTCGTTTACATAAGGGTTGTTCAGTAATTGTATATAGCTTTTGTGTATAGGCTATAAATAGCACACTACCCTAATCCTTTGTAAGTTTTTTGAACAATCAATACAATCAAGCAGTTATTATTATTTTCGAGCATTCAAACACACACAAACACACACACACACACACACACTGATTTCATACACTTGAATCATGAGTTTCCACACTATGGTTCTTGTTTGTTGATTATTGAGAGATATTGAAAAGATCCTTGGGGAAATCAACCTTTTATTCATGTTCATCATGAGTCCAAGCTGATTTCATGAATCACAATCTTTGTTCTGATTCCGAGGGGGAGGATACTGATCAGCATCAGTACAGGTGATTATTGGATCTTTGATGTATCTCACTGTAAGTAGACCTGATATCATGTTTGCAACCTGCATCTATGCAAGATATCTGGCTGCTCCCAAGGTGTCTCACCTAATTGCTGCCAAGAGAATTCTGAGATACCTTAAAGGAGATCCCAAACTGGGTCTTTGGTATCCTAAGAATAAGGACTTCAATCTCTATGGGTACACTGACATCAACTGCTAAAGCTGAATACATTGCTGGCAATGCAAGAAGCAATCATGTGTCTCAACATCAACTGCTGAAGCTGAATACATTGTTGCTGCGAGATGCTACGCTCAACTGTTATGGATTCAGAATCAGATGCTTGACTATGGTTTCAACTTCATGCAGACTCCTATCCACATAGACAACAAGAGTGCTATTTCTATCATAGAAAATCTGGTCAAGCACTCCAAGACAAAGCATATTGACATCAGGTATCATTTTATTAGAGATATTCATGAGAAAAATCTAATAAAGCTAGTCAAAATGAATTCAAATGGTTAATATGCTAACTTGTTCATGAAAGCCTTTGATGAACAAAGATTTAAATATTTAGTTACAGCTATGGGGATGATTAACATTGACTAATTATTGTCTTTTGAAAAACCTTTTTAAAATATGTCTTGTCTATGTTGTCTAACTACAATCTAAGCCCTGTTACAAAAAGGCGTTCTTCAAAAATCTAAGTGTAAATACTTTCAAAGAGAAATTTACCCTCGGAAGAGTTTCTAGCCTCGGAAGAACAATTTAGATCAAATTTACTTCCAAAGCTTACTAACTTCTATTCTCGAAAGAAGATTGTACTCTCGAAAGCAAACTTGTCATTGAGATATGGTTTGCTTTTGAAAGTAAAAATGACTTCAGAAGACAATATTGAGAAACACAAGTGTTTTCTGTCAAAAACAAGTTTACCTTCGGAAGAACATCTTTACTGTGTAACGGAAATCTTTGGGCCGAACTCTGTAAAATGTAAGATTTTATTGATGATTGTCGGAATATTTTAAATGTTTTATCTTATAGCCTCTGTCAAATTGAAACCTAAACTGTCCTTTCACCTTATCGGTTTGCTTTTTAACCTCCATTTAAAATTTCTGGCTCTCTCTCTTTACTTTCTTTACCACAGCAAAAGCCCCAAATTACACCATCTTCTTCACTCACTCTCAAATTTCTTCAATCCTACCTTACCTCTTAATAATGGCCTTAAATCCCTAACATAATCAGGTCGCCATCCTTCATTCTTCAAAGGATGCCGACTTTGCCCCTATCATCGAATTTCTGTCCCAATCGGCATACTTCACAGCCCTCACCGTTAACCCCATCATCTACTCTAACCACTAAATGGCGAAAGGGTCATCCATTCAAGGATCTCTGGACAAGAGATCACCATTGCTGAATCAACCATCAGGGAGCATCTGGAGCTTCATGATGAGGGCGCCCCTACTGAGTTCCCTAAATCTGAGTTGGAAGACACTTACACTCAGATGGGATATGGCGGCGATGTGCACAAGTCAATAGTCTACAAGTTTAACTTCTCCTACAATTGGAAGTTCTTGTTGCACATTGTCCTGCACTACCTATCTAACAAATCCGGGGGATGGGATCAAATCCCATATGATCTGGGCTGCCTAGTCCATGGGTTGGTAAAGCGCCTGCACTTCAACTACTCAAGTTTATGCTGAAAAAACTAAGAGGCAATCTCAACCGGGATCCATTCTATATGTATCCCCAGTTCATTTAGCACATAATTAATTGTGAGCTGGACCAGGACAGATTACAGTGTGCAGATGTTCTACTGCTCCATCACATGCGGCCTGGCATCTTCAAGACCTTGAAGAAGGTGTCCACCAACTTCTCTAGAAGATTCACTGATTTTCTTCCAGGTATGCACGAGCTAACGGCTCCTGGTGAAATCCCTGCAAGCCCAGCAGGTGATGAACCCACACCAGACACCACCACTCAAATGCCAATCACTTCTTCCCACCTAATCAAGATTACATACACTAGACACTCCAAACGAACCCCTGATCAATCTACTCTGATTGGTCAGGTCCCTTCTGTTCTATCCAAAAAGGCTCGAGTGGAACTCAGGGCTCCTACTCAGCTAGAGGTTCAACCATCCTCCACCATTGACCTCAATGTCTGCATTAAGTCTCCTCAATCTCAAGCTGACGAGCCCACAACCTAAGGCTTTAGCCCTCAGGGTGAGTCTCAATACTCCTCTGAGCAACCAAAAAGGGACACCAACATCATTAGGTCATCTGCTCTTGCAGAAGAACCCGTAGGTGCTGACTAAGGTCCCGGGTCATTAGATTTAACCTCTCTATCCCTCATTGACCTATCAACCTTACCTAATAAGGACATTATGTTTCATCCAGGCCATGATGTTGATCTACCACACGACTTTCTAGATCAACTGAGCCCTAGGGAACCTCTAATGTCTAGCCCGCATCAGCTATACCTAACTGAGGTGAGTCAAATTGGTGTGGAGGTGACTCATGTAGGCTTAGCTGCTACTACTGAGAGTGTTTCAATAACCTCTCGGGACAGTAGTAACATAAGTGGGACTGAATCTATGGAAACCTTGCCTCTTGATGACTCAGAAAGAGACATCAACAAGCAAGGGTATCTAGGGCGCCGAGAAACCACTACTGGTGGTGATGATGAACATACCAGGTATGTTATCTCATCTCCTAATGATTCTTTGAAAGAAGGCTAGGGTAGCCTAAAACTCAATATCAGAGACCTGACTTTTAAAGTCTCAAACCTTGAATCAAAGGTTAAGACTTTAGAGGACAGGTCTGCCACTCAGCAACTTAAGATTGAAAATCTCAAGGCACAACTAGCTGAGACACAGACTGAGAAGTCTGTTAGGCACGTACATACTTAGGTGTTCTTTAAGTTCTTCCTCTAGCTCATCTACTTCTCAAGATGATGCTACCAAAAAAGGGGAGATTGTACAAAAACAAAGACATGAGGAACCCTGCCTTGCCATCATAACAACTTCCTTTGTTGCCATATATTCTTTGTACCCCACACAGCAACACCCGACAACTACCTTCCCTCAACCAGCTCCAATTATTACTCAAGTGGATCCAAAAATGCTTATAGACCTCAACAGGTTTTTAACCACATTTTTGATAAGCTCATCCATTGAATAACCTTCCCCTGATGTAGCCGTTGCCTACTTTGGAGCTGAGGAGCTTCAAAGACTGAGTGCACCACCTACCTATAAAAAGTAAGTTGGTCAACCTAAGGTCTTTGTTGAACCCGAGATTAACTTCGAAGGGGATACACAGACTCATGGCCCAGCAACCAATTTGGAAGGGACAGGTATTGCAGTTCTAATTACATCTGAAGCAGAAATACAAGCTGTAGAAGGAATAATTGAACTGTCTTCCTCGTCCAATGATCTATTCATCACAGAGGCTATTCTTGACCTAACCTTTAAGGTAAATAGTGAGGACATCCTTACAACCCCTCTCTCCCAAACACCACAAGTCCAACCCCACTCTCCCCAACCTGAATCTTCTAAACTTGAGTCTCCAAAAGCTGAATCTTCCTCTGATCCTAAGGGGAAGAGGAAGCTCACTGCTAAGGAGCTTCTAGAGTAGGAAAGGTTGGCAAAAGCTTAAGAAGAAGGGAAGAATTGATACTGGGAAGCTGTTGGCTTCAAGCAGCAAAGCAGCAGCAGCCGTTCAAGAAAGTATCAACAACAAGAGGAGAGTGGAGGTTATTGAGAGGCTCATCAGCCTGGGAGTAGTCAATGAAGACATCCTTCTACTCCCACTTGATGAGCTTGTAAAGCTGGAGAAGGCAACCTTGCTAGAAAAAGAAAATGAGGAAGAAGCAAGGTTGGCCGAAGAAGAGGAGAAGAAGAAGAGGAAGGAGGAGGTTACGGAAAGGGAAAGGAAGGAGAAAATAGCCTTTCTCTGCTCAAGAGGCTATTCTCAAAGGGAGCTGGCACCTCACGATTATGACATGATCTTGTTTCTTTTCCATAAAGAGCAAGATCAAATCAACAAATAGAGGAAGAGGACTGCCAGGGAAAAGCTGAGGGAGAGAAAAAAGAAGGAGGAAGAGGCACAACTTGCTGCTTCTAAGAAAGTGGGAGATAAGGAATGGATGAAAGCCTATCTCAAAGCCCATGGCTTCACCGGTAGGTAAGTGGGTCCTATGTCTGAGAAGACCCTACAGCGACACGTCAGTGACATTAAGGTTGACATTCTCTTAGGAAGAAGGTAAGAGGTAAGTCAATTATCAAGTGTTTAGAAGAAGGCATCCAAACCAACACCAACACCTAAACCAGCACAACCTACACCCACACCTCTTCCTTTCCCTATCAAAACTAAACCAACCACTGAGCCTTACACCCCTGAACCCACACCATCAGCCTTACCTACACCCTTACCCACTGTTTCCCAACAACCACCATCACCACCTATCCTTAAACCCAAAACACAACCCAGAACCCAATCTTTACCCAAACCTTCTTTTGAACCTTCTAAGCTCCTGACCATAGAAGAATTCATGAAGATCAAGAGGAAGCTCATCAATTGCACAACAATTAGCGACATCTCTTGTGAGGAATGGACAATTAACCTGAAATACACTGATGGCTCTTCCCGTTCTCTCACAAGAGATGCATTCCTTGATCTACCAAGGGGAGCACTGGACCAAGCTCTCCAACTTCTTGCAACCAACTTAGATATTGTTACGGAAGAAGTTAAGAAGGAGGCTGGTGACTCTACTGGACAATAGGAAGGGGGATAAGCTTTCATCCAAACCCCTCAATCCTAGAAAACAAATATTCCAGTGGAGGTTCGATGAATCTTCCCACAGGTTTGTTGTGGAAAGAGAGAATGGTGAGGTAAACAGGGTTGATACCTCATCTCTGCTACACTCCAGCAGATTTGACCTTGCTGATTTAGCAGAGAAACCATTCTCCAATCCCTCCAACTCTCAGGTTGCTGCTCACATTAGAAATCATCTAAGCAGTCTTCATCTGGATGAGCTTACAAAGAAGGCCAAGACTGAAGAAGAGCTGAAAAGGAGAGCAAAGGATGAGGAAGAAGGTACAACTACAAAATGAAAACCTTTCCTTTAAATGGTTGAAGGGTCAACTTCTGATCCTATAGTTAGATAGGAGTATGACTATAATTCCCATCAACTAACTCTCTTCAGAAGGACGCAACAAAGGGAGCATGTCATTCAAAACAACAGTCTCGATCTATTATCTACGAAATACTTGTACCAGCTCCTCACCACCATATCAGGGAAGAACAAGGAAACAGATAAATATCTTCTTTCCCTGGTGTTGAAGACCTAAAGGAGCAGAAGGAAGTGAAGTTTTGGTAGCATCAGCCTAGGGGAGTTTGTTAGATCATATGAGGCTGGTGCAACCAAAAGAACACATAGAATAACTTTGAAGTACAATTGAAGAAGTCTTCCGAAGCTAAAGCTGCTCTTCCGAAGACAAGTTGAAGATCTTCCGAAGCTTAAGTATGAAGAACTTCTGAAGGAAAAACTAAGTCTTTCAAGACTAAGTAGTTTTACTTTCGAAGTATATGAAGAACTTCTGAAGATAGAACCAAGTCTTCCAAAGTATATGAAGACCAAGTAATTCTCCTTCCAAAACATTCACACTTAGAAGATCCAAGACAAAGTATTCTGAAGAATGAAGTCACAAAGACTTGCAAATGCCTTGCAAGAAGTTGATTCTTCCGAAGTATAAATGGCCTTGAAAGAACTTATTCTTCCAAAGCCATTTTGCCTTTGGAAGAATCAACTATGAACCAGTGGCCTGTCTGACATCCGCTGACAACTCTGATACACTGCATGGCGTTTTCTCACTCCTATGTAGTTGACCATACTTTAATCCACTGTTTATCTTTTTCAATTAGTACAGTTACCATACTTAGTTGGTGACAAAAGGTAAGTCATGGACCTGTCATGACTACCTAATCTAGGATATTATTTTATCTTAGATATTTTACTTCTAGCAATGTAGTATTTGCTTAGCGGTAAATTCCAGCTGGTTTTCCAAGTATAACCGGCTGTAGATAGTAGTATATATAGTTTCTCATTGTAACTTATAACCATGCTTGTAAGATTCTTGTACTACTGAGTTGAGATATAATATATACAAGTATCTTGAAAACCATTATTGTGTTCATTAACTTATTATATTATTGTCAATTTAGTTAGAGATTCCTCTTCATCAACCGAGTGAGACTTAGTGAGTTTGTGAGATACAAAACTTGTGTTGAGAGACCAACACCGATCTTGCAGATTCCATCTCCATACAGTATCCATCAAGGATTTCCTATAGTTCAGTCATGGTGAGAGTGTTAAGATTCTCAGTTCTCTTGATTGAGACACAATAGAAAGTCCACTCATAAGGAAGTGCACTCATAAATTTTCTTACTATTCTATCTTCTCAAGAACCACTCCCATAGACTGAAGAGAGATAATCAAGTCCATGTACCTAAAGTATTGTTGACTCATGGTCTCACCAACAATATATGTGAAGTTCTCAAACTTCTGCTTCAGCACATCTTTCTTTGACTCCTTGGATTCAGCAGAAGCAGAGTACATAAACTTCAAAGCATCAAAGAGTTCTTTGGCAGACTCGTATTGCTTAAAGCCTACCATTATGGAGTTTGGTATTACAGTAAGCAAAATAGTCATAGCTTTGCAGTCAATGTCCATTTTCTTGAAGTCTTCATCTAAGTAGTCTTCAACAGCCTTCTCAATCATGGCACCATTACCAGCTGGGGATTCCACCTTTGGTTGGTATGGACCATGAGTAACTGATCTCCACATGCTACTATCTTGATACTTGATAAAGTCTTCAATACGTTTACACCAAGTCCTAAAATCATCATGAGTGATGATGGAAGCCTTGGTTATACTTCCCATCTCAGATTCAGAGAACGTCTGGTTGAGAGCCATTTGAGTGATATGTGTGAGTATGAAGAAACAAGGGTGATTTGGGATGGTAAGATCTCATAATCAATAGCCTAAAAAGCTCTGATACTGATTATAGGATTGGTGTTTGTTTCATAACATAGGATAATCACACAAACTCACTTAATGTCACTTGGGTTGATGAAGTAGAATCTCAACTAAGTTCACAAGTAATATAATAAGTTAATGAAAACACAAGAACACAAGAATGGTTTTTCAAGATACTTGTATATATTACATCTCAACTCAGTTTTACAAGACTCTTACAAGCATGGTTAATAAGTTAGATGAAAAAAATTATATATACTACTATCTACAGCGAATTATACTTGGAAAACCAGCTAGAATCTACAACTAGACAAATACTATATTGCTAGAAGTAAAGCATCTAAGATGAAGTAATATCCTAGATTAGGTAGTCATGACAGGTCCATGACTTACCTTTTGTTACCAACTAAAAGTGGCAACTATACTAATCTGATAATGGGTGAACAGTGGATAAAATATGGTCAACTATATGGGCGTGGGAAACCGCTATGCAGTATATCAGAGTGGCAGCGGACTGTCAGACAGACCATACTTATGTCCACTAGTTCATTGTTAGTTCTTCCGAAGCTAAATGACTTCAGATGAATAAATTCTTCCAAGGTCATTTTGGCTTCGAAAAAAACAACTTCTTCCGAACTTTTGCAAGTGTTCAGGACTTTATTCTTTGGAAGACTTTGCCTTTGATCTTCTATGTTGTATACTTCGAAAGGAGAACAACTTAGTCTCAGATGACTGAGTTCTTCCTTAGAAAGTTAAGCTTCAGAAGATCTCTAACTTGTCTTCAGAAGAGCAGCTTTATATTTAGAATATCACTTCATTTAGCACATCAAAATCTTTCTAAGTGTTGTTTTGGTTGCACCAGCCTCATATGATCCAACAGAATGCATACTTTTTGAAAACTGTTTTATGGTGCAACACTACTGCTGTTGTCCCCGAACGTTAGCATAATCATTAACTCCATGGGGAGCCGTGTGATTTGTGGAGAGTACTATTTGGGAATCCCCCACACATAATGGGCCCTTATGACAAGGAAACCTCCTATTGAGATAGAAATATCATTGTGGTACAAATTAGTGCATTGTATTACTATGCTTGGTAGGGCACAATTCACCTGATGTACCACCCCCGCACTATTACCAGACCACCATCCCACCACCCACGTTTGCACCAGACATGGGTTCAGGACCTTCGAGACGCCCCCAGTCCCAACCGCACTATTAGCAGACCACCATCCCACCACCCACGTTTGCACCAGACATGGGTGCAGGACCTTTGAGACGCCCCAGTCCCATGAGATTAAGGAGTACGCCCCTCTCGGGCCAGAGTACGTGGACCCTAACTGAAACCCTTTGGCCCCCTATGAGCCATGATTCCCAATCCAAGCGAGGATTGGGAAACGTAGGAGTCAGAGCCTTCGGAAGATTCGACGGATTCATCAACGACTGTCCGGGTCAGTTCCCTACGACCTGGCGGGAATGAGGATGAGGTACCTCGTGTGAGGCAAACCTCACTAATGTTCATCTGATCCGTCCCCACATTCCAGCAGGAATGGGGTAACCTAGTTATAGAACTGACCGGGGCACCGCCACAGCCTGTCGTGCTATCATTGCCACCACCATCGAAGCCGGCCCCATCATACCTAGTTGGGCCCTATGGGCATGATGTGGTAGCACGTCATAATTTCCATATGGCTCCATTGGTGTACTGCACTGACCCCTATGGTGAGTCGACGCGCTATTCTAGCACATCACATTAGGTTTTTGCTGACCCGCCCTTGTATCACTCGGGGCCACTGGCGGAAGATTCCTTCATGGCGGAAGTATGGCGTCGTCACCACCACTATGACGTGATGAAACAAAAAGGGGATGAAGTAGTCTCTATGGTGAAAAGGATGAGAAGGAAGCTCTACCGCACTGCCCAGAAGTGCGTGATTGACCTATGACTTGGACTATCTATGCTTGCTTGGTTTAATTTTGTTTACTATTTATATGTTTTGTGTGATGATGCTTGGGGTTCTTAATGCTTAAAATTTTGACTGTTGGTGTAAACTTAAAAATGTAAAATATACGTTATAGCCATGCCAAGGGGAAGAGGTCAAGGACGCACTCCAAACACAAGGACCGGTGCCGCAACTCGGTCTAGGGCACGCACCAACCAACCCGATGAAACTCTAGATGGAAACGCTAACAACACCAACGACCTCAACAATACCCACAACACCGAAAACCCTACTAATGCCAACAATGAAACCAACCAAGAGGCTACACTTCAACAATTGATTTTCGAGGCCATCGCTAACGCCTTACCTGCCATTGCCGCCCACATCAATGCTGAACGCAACCAAGAAACACCTGCAGGAGGCGACAATGATGATGATGAGAATACTAATATAAATGAACAAGAGCAAGAAATGGCGCGTGTTTGAACTAGGTGTGCATACAAAGATTTCATGGCGTGCAAACTGACCGACTACTTTGGAACTGAGGGAACTACGGGAACCATACGCTGGCTAGAAGAGATGGAAGCTGTGCTTGATATTAGTGATTGTGCTGAGGGAAATAAAGTGAGATTTGGTACCCACTTACTTTAGAATGGAGCCCTGAAATGTTGGAATACACTACTACAGACCCGAGGAAGGAACCCTGTAAACAAAATGAGATGGGAGGAGTTTAAGAAGCTGATGATCGAGCACTATTGCCTGATAAATGAGATAAAGAAGATGGAGGTTGAGTTTTTAAGTTTAGAAATGAAGGGAACTACACATTTGGAATACACCAATAGGTTTTATGAGTTATCATTGCTGGTGCCACACTTGGTTACACCCGAGTCCAAGAAGATAGGTAGGTATGTGTGTGGTTTAACCCTAAAGATTAGGGGAATGGTGAAGGCTGCAAAACCAATGACTTTCCAAGAAACAGTTGAAATTTTGATGACCTTAAATGATGAGATTGTCTGGTGTGAAGTTTCCAGAGGATCATAGAGTATAGGAACCAAGAGGAAGTGGGAACATTTTAGGGTTATGAGTGGAAGTCCGAGTGGGAGAGCAAGTGGAAGTAAGCCAAGTGGAGAGAAGAAACCGTATTTGGGAAAGCAATCATTTTGTGGGAAATATGGACTAAATCATGTGGGACAGTGTCGAGTCAAACCAGTGGCGAGGCCATAATTGAAGGAAGTTAGAGCAAATATGTGCTTCAAATGCAATCGGCTGGGGCATTTCGCAAAAGAGTGTAAATCTACTACCACAGGGCCTATGAGGTGTCATGAATGAGGAGAAGTTGGACATCTCTGCCCTGATTGCCCCAAACTTAAGGCTAAAAAGCTTGTGGTTGGCCGCCCCAAAGGAAGAGCCTTCGTGATGAACGCAAAAGCTGCTAGAGAAGAACCTGAAGTCGTGACGGGTACGTTCCAAGTTAACAATCATTATGCATACATATTGTTTGATACTGAGGCAAATAAGAGTTTTGTTTCTACGAACTTTAGGCCAAGAATTGACTTAGATTCCTCTAAGTTAGCTAGTACCTATGCCATAGGGTTAGCTAATGGAACCTTGGTCAAGGCTGACGAAACCATTATTGGGTGTACGTTGGATTTGGATGAGCATGACTTCTCCATAGACCTAATACCCGTAGAGCTAGGAGGATTTGATATACTGGTAGGAATGGATTGGCTAGCAAAGAATAGAGCAGAAATCGTGTTTGACAAGAAGTTAATAAAGATAGCACTACTTAGCTTATATCATGTATGAAAGCTAATAAATGTTTACGCAAGGGATGTGCCACGTACTTAGCTTATGTAATGACCACCAAGGAGGAGGAAAGGCTTGAAGATGTTCCTGTTGTATCAGAATTCGCAAACGCATTTCCAGACAAACTACCAAGATTACCTCATAGAGGCAAGTGGAGTTCGAGTCGACTTGTTACCCGAATCAGCACCTGTAGCCAAGGCACCATATAGGTCGGCCCTTCAGAAATGTAAGAGTTGATGATCCAACTTCAAGAACTCATAAAGGGTTCATTAGACCAAGCTTCTCGCCATGGGGAGCACTAGTTTTGTTTGTCAAAAAGAAGAATGGAACCCTAAGGATGTTTATCGACTACAGGGAGTTGAACAAAGTCACGATCGAAAACCGATACCTACTTCCGAGGATTGACAACTTGTTTGACTAGCTTCAAGGGTCACGATATTTCTCCAAGATAGACCTGAGATCAGGGCATCATCAACTGAGAATTAAGGAGGAAGAAGTACCAGAAACTACATTTAGAACTAGGTAAGGACATTATGAGTTCCTCGTAATGCCATTTGGTTTAACCAACGCCCCTGCTGTGTTCATAGATCTCATGAATAGGGTGTGCAAACCGTACCTAGACAAGTTTGTCATCGTATTCATAGACGACATCTTAATATATTCCAAAACCGAGGCCGAACACAAGCTGCACATGAAGATGATTCTAGAGTTACTTCGAAATGAGCAAAAATATGCAAAATTCTCACAATGTGATTTTTGGATGCGGGAAGTCCAGTTTTCGACCACATCGTCAGTGAAAAAGGAATCCAGGTGGATACTGCTAAAATTAAGGTGATCAATAAATGAGAATCCCCTAAGACACCCACTGAGGTAAGGCAATTCTTGGGTTTGGCTGGCTACTATTGATGATTCATCGAGAACTTCTCAAGGATTTCCAGGCCTTTAACGTACTTAACCCAAAAGACCATCAAGTTCGATTGGAGAACCAAGCAACAAGAAGCCTTCAAAACCCTAATGCAGAAGCTATACAGTGCACCAATTCTATCCTTACATGAAGGAACAAAAGACTTCACCGTCTATTGCGATGCATCGCGACAAGGGCTTGGGTGCATTTTAATGCAAAGAGATAAAGTAATAGCGTGCGCCTCACGACAGTTAATGGTGCATGAACAAAACTACACAATCCATGACCTAGAACTTGAAGCAGTAGTTTTTGCACTTAAAATTGGGAGGCACTACTTGTACGACAAAAGTGTGTGATTTTCACCAATCACAAAAGCTCGCAACACATCTTCAACCAAAAGATATTGAACATGAGACAGAGGAGATGGGTGGAACTCCTCAACGATTACAACTGTGAAATCCTGTACCACCCCGGAAAGCCAACGTGGTGGCCGATGCATTAAGTAGGAAGGAGAGAGCAAAACTATTAAGGGTTCGTGCACTACAAATGAAAGCATGATCAATCTAATGGATCAAGTATGGAGGGCGAAGCGGATGCCCTAAAGATAGAGAACTATAGCAAGGAAGGGTTAAATGGAATGGAGAAATTACTAGATACCCATGATGACGGATAATGAGAATGAATGGGAGAGTATGGATTCCAAAGCAAGGTGAGTTGAGAGAGGAGGTGTTACATGAAGCTCATAAGACCAAGTACTCTATCCACCCTGGAGTGATAAGATGTACAAAGACCTGAAGGTAAATTACCGGTGGCTAGGTATGAAGGGAGAAATAGCCACCTATGTGGGGAAATGCTTAACCTGCTCCAAGGTTAAAGAAGAGTATCAAAAACCTTCAGGGTTACTTCAACAACCTGAAATACCCGAATGGTAATGGGAGCATATTGCCATGGATATTTTCACCAAACTCCCTCAAACTTAAAAGGGCATGGTGCTATATGGGTTGTTCTAGTCGCCTGACTAAATCAGCATATTTCTTAGCAATAAGGGAGGACTATAAGATGGAAACGCTAGCCAAATTATACGTCGATGAAATTGTATCCAGGCACGGGAGTGATAAGATGTACAAAGACCTGAAGGTAAATTACCGGCGGATAGGTATGAAGGGAGAAATAGCCACCTGTGTGGGGAAATTCTTAACCTGCTCCAAGGTTAATACAGTGTATCAAAAACCTTCAGGGTTGCTTCAACATCCTGAAATACCTGAATGGTAATGGGAGCATATTGCCATGGATTTTTTCACCAAACTCCCTCGAACCTTAAAAGGGCATGATGCTATATGGATTGTTCTAGATCGCCTGACTAAATCAGCATATTTCTTAGCAATAAGGGAGGATTGTTGGACTCAACAATTGCATTAAGAATTAATTCATAAAAAAAATGATGCTTGCCACATCAAGCATAACAAACATAATGTGTTTTAACATCCAAAACAATCATTTAATAACACATTAACATCATTAACATTCATAACAATCACTAATATTTCTTTAAATTTCTTTTTCAGGTTTGTACATAAAAGGAAATTTTGACAAGTGTTCGCAGCGGATGAAAAAGTCTCACAGCGGATGAAGATCATCAGCAGCGGATGAAGATTTGTTTCCAAGTATGTGCAGCGGATGAACAATCATCCCACAGCGGATGAAGAACTCACAGCGGACAACATTCCACAGTGGATGAACATTCACAGCGGATGTTCTACCACAGTGAATGAACATTCCACAGCGGATGTTCATCCACAGCGGATGAACATCCCACAGCGGATAACATACAACCATGCACAGCGGATGACAAGATCTTCTCCACAGCGGATGAGCAAACATCCACAGCGGATGACATATAGACTTAGGATTATTTTATGTAATTTTCATTTACATAAGGGTAGTTCGGTAATTGTATATAGCTATGTGTATAGGCTATAAATAGCATGCTACTCTAATCCTTTGTAAGCTTTTGAATGAAATCAATACAAACAAGCAGTTAATTTTCATTGTGTTCTTGCACACACACCATACACACACCACACACATACACTGATTTCATAATCTATCATTATGGGTTTCCGCATCATAATGTTAGTGTGTTGAAGTTGAGAGATATTGAAAAGATCCTTGGGGGAATCAACCTTTTATTCATGTTCATCATAAGTTTAAGCTGATTTCATCAGGTGGTATCAGAGCCTTGGCTCAATCATTCATTGATTTCGATCCTCTCACTCAACAATCTTGGTTTCAGTGTTTCATTAGCTTCAAAACAGACATTCACAAGCTGAAACATCATCAAACTCATCTTCTTCTACTCATAAACATTCATTAAATGCAAACAAACATGATTTCAGAATCATTTTGTGCATTTTGAAGAAGTGTTGTTGCTTTTCAGCTTGAACATCACACATAACACAAGTTTTCTGTGGTTTTTGTGATAAAACAATACACAAGTATTGTTAATCATTTGTTAAACAACATTCTACAGAAGGTTTTCAATTGTAAATCTTCATCAAAACCCTTAAAACCCTATCAGATTTAAAGGGTTTTTGCAAACATTTCAAGTGTTTATTCACTGTTTTATTGGTTTCCAATCGAAACCAATCATTGTTTGAACAATCTAAACCGGTTATATTGTTCATAATCATCACAAACTAGTGACAATCTCACTAGGAACACATTTGTATTTTTAAATTTAACAATCTGTTTTGTTGAATATTTAAACAGTTGTTTTTTTGAACAAACTCTATAAAAACATTAGTTTTTGATCAGAAAAACTCATACACAATTCACTGGATTTGTGTTTGTAGATTTGAAGAACCGAAGAAGAACAGTTTTTTTTCTTTTAAAAGTTCTCAAAAAAACAACTTTTTGATCCAAAAAGTTTTCTGCAAAAGACAAACTTAGTGTTTTTAGGGTTTTGACAGAAAGATTTGACCATTCATTAAATCAGGAAAAGGACAAATATTCCTTTTCACACAATCTTTCTTGTCAACCTTGACATAGAAAGAATCAAATCATAGGATATTTAATTAATATTAATTAATTCTTTTATTTAGTAAACAATTAAAAACAAATAGTTTATCAAATTAACAAAAAAATCCTAGAGACAATTAGGATTAATTAAATTTAGCACCGGACTAAAATTTAAACAAAAAAATTTAACTTGAAAATTATCATGGCTGATGAAATGATGAGTTCTAACAGTGGATTAAAACCCTCTAAATTGAAAAACAAATCAGATTTCAAGCAATGGAAAATTATGTTTAGAAACTGGATTACATATCAAGATACAGATCTATGGACATCCATCACACAAGGTCCTTACATCCCACTGACATTAGGACCTGACTACAACATTCAAAAGCCAGTTAGTTTGAAGAGTGTAGCTGGTGATGACCTGAAACGGGTCAAAACAGACATGAAGGCTTATAGCATTCTTGCAATGACTTTGCCTTTTGAAATTTTAACTCGTGTTGAAAATTTCAAAACAACACATGAGCCGTGAAAAGTCCTTCACACCATGTGTGAAGGTAGTGAGGAGATACGGGAAATCAAGAAGGAAAAGCTGAGGACCCAATATGAGACCTTCCACCACATCCATGGAGAGTCCATCCCTCGACAGTTACATAGATACGTCCAACTTGTCAATGAAATGATAGTGTATGGACTTAAATGTGACACTGTTGAAATCAACAAGAAAATGTTGCACACATTGCCTGAGAGTTGGACTCAGTCAGTGTCACTCATGAAAGCAACATTGGACTTAGATGCCCTATCCCTTGACTCACTAGTAGCCAAGGTTGAAGCATTGGAAATGGATGAAAAATACAGGAACAATAACCAGATCAGACATGTAGAGGCTTATAAGTTCAAAGAAACCCAACACACAGACAGTGCTTTCCTTACAAGCACTGGAGAAGATGAAGAAGAAGAATTCTTGGATTCTCATGACACATCATTATTTTCAGCACCAGAATCATCCAGCAACAAACACAAGTCTAAGAAGACTGGTGTTCATGCTTCTCATGAAGCCACACCCCAAAGCAAGCATCACCCTCATAACTCCAACTCAAACAAATAGCCAAAACCTCAAACATCAAACATACACAGACTTGAAAAACCAATGGATGCTATTACTATCATTCTACAAAGTGAAGAGCAAAAGGCAGCATATGTAGCCTTTTCAACCAGTTTTGAAGCATACTTAGGAGCAAGTCTGACTTCATCTCAAATCATTCAACAGGATTTGGATAAGCTTCCACCTGATATAGTAGAAGAGATGGATCTGCAATGGTCCATGGCCATGATAGCATACAGGTCTAAAAAATATCTACAAAGAAATCGGGGATTAAACATGGACAAAAAGACAAGAATTGGTTTTGATAAAACCAAAGTTAGGTGCTACAACTGTCAGCTTTATGGGCATTTTTCAAGAGAAAGTCAACAGCCCAGAGTTGATAGAAATACATATCAAGCACAACCCTCTAGTGGAATTCATTCATGCAGACAAGTGCCTCCACCAATTAGCATTCCAAATGCACCAACACAACCTTAAATCATACAATTCATTCCAACTCAACATCCAACATCTTCTGCTATGATCATCAAAAAGGATGGAGAATGAGGCTGAAATTCCATAACCTTCAGATCATGCCCTTATGGCTGATATTGAAGACAAACTAACAGACATCCCAAAAGAGGTAAAAGAAAACCTCTGTAGTCAAGCATGCATTGATGAGGTAAATAGGTATAGAGAGCATGCTGATAAACTGTCAAAGAAAGTCATAGAAACAAACATTTTAAATGAAAGTTTAAAATCTGAACAGAAACAATATGCAACTAAAATACTTTCATTACAAATAGATTTAGACAAATTAATGTCTGAAAAACTGACTTTGGGAGCTTAGGGAGCTCTATCTCATTAACTGAGTCTAAATCATTACAAGAAACTGAAGTGAAACTTTAGAAGTTTTAGGTTAGTAACAAGAAGTTAGAAGAACTTCTTGCACAACAAAGGGCCTTTAAGGACCCTTCAGGTTTAGGATATAATAAGGTAAGTCCACCTTATAATGATAATTATATTCCTTTACCTGACTCCATGACCAACAAACAGGATGAATCACATGATTCTCATGAACAGACTGATGACACCAAACAATCATCATCATCATCAAAATCACCTTTAAAATCAAAATCACCCTTGATTCTCATGTCAATGAAATGATAGTGTATGGACTTAAAAGTGACACTATTGAAATCAACAAGAAAATGTTGCACACATTGCCTGAGAGTTGGACTCAGTCAGTGTCACTCATGAAAGCAACATTGGACTTAGATGCCCTATCCCTTGACTCATAGTAGCCAAGGTTGAAGCATTGGAAATGGATGAAAAATCCAGGAACAATAACCAGATTAGACATGTAGAGGCTTATAAGTTCAAAGAAACCCAACACACATATAGTGCTTTCCTCACAAGCACTGGAGATGATGAAGAAGAAGAATTCTTGGATTCTCATGACACATCATTCTTTTCAGCACCAGAATCATCCAGCAACAAACACAAGTCTAAGAAGACTGGTGTTCATGCTTCTCATGAAGCCACACCCCAAAGCAAGCATCACCCTCATAACTCCAACTCAAACAAATAGCCAAAACCTCAAACATCAAACATACACAGACTTGAAAAACCAATGGATGCTACTACTATCATTCTACAAAGTGAATAGCAAAAGGCAGCATATGCAACCTTTTCAACCAGTTTTGAAGCATACTTAGGAGCAAGTCTGACTCCATCTCAAATCATTCAAAGGATTTGGATAAGCTTCCACCTGATATGGTAGAAGAGATGGATCTGCAATGGTCCATGGCCATGATAGCATACAGGTCTAAAAAATATCTACAAAGAAATCGGGGATTAAACATGGACAGAAAGACAAGAATTGGTTTTGATAAAACCAAAGTTAGGTGCTACAACTGTCAGCTTTATGGGCACTTTTCAAGAGAAAGTCAACACCCAGAGTTGATAGAAATACACATCAGGCACAACCCTCTAGTGGAATTCATTCATGCAGACAAGTGCCTCTACTAATTAGCATTCCAAATGCACCAACACAACCTTAAATCATACAATTCAGTCCAACTCAACATCCAACATCTTCTACTATGATCATCAAAAAGGATGGAGAATGAGGCTGAAATTCCATAACCTTCAGATCATGCCCTTATGGCTGATATTGAAGACAAACTAACAAACATCCCGAAAGAGGTAAAAGAAAACCTCTGTAGTCAAGCATGCATTGATGAGTAAATAGGTATAGAGAGCATGCTGATAAACTGTCAAAGAAAGTCATAGAAACAAACATTTTAAATGAAAGTTTAAAATCTGAACAGAAATAATATGCAACTAAAATACTTTCATTAAAAATAGATTTAGACAAATTAATGTCTGAAAAACTGACTTTGGGAGCTCAGGTTAAGCAACTCTCTATCTCATTAACTGAGTCCAAATCATTACAAGCTGAAACTGAAGTGAAACTTCAGAAGTTTTAGGTTAGTAACAAGAAGTTCGAAGAACTTATTGCACAACAAAGGGCCTTTAAGGACCCTTTAGGTTTAGGATATAATAAGGTAAGTCCACCTTATAATGATAATTATATTCCTTTACCTGACTCCATGACCAACAAACAAGATGAATCACATTATTCTCATGAACAGACTGGTGACTTCAACAATCATCATCATCATCAAAATCACCTTTAAAATCAAAATCACCCTTGATAAAGTTTGTTAAAGTTCAACACTGCCACCAATCAAATCAACTGACTTTTATAAAGGAGAAAATAATGAATTTGATAATCAAACAACAGATGATGATGAGAATGATTTATTAGATGATGAGTCTGATCAGCCAATTACTGAAACTCAAAAGGTTTCTAGTGTGGCTGGTATATCAAACAAACAATCAAAACAGATTCACGAATTTGATATCTATTCCGGTGGAAGGAAAGAGGTAACTTCCATTGCCTTTCCCAAATAGGTAAATAAAGGAAAAGGTAAAGCAACAATTCAGCCAAAACAACAGTCAGTAACTTTTGAAATTCCCTTAAAATCTAATTTGAATTCAAAAGTTCTCAGCAAACAAACAAAATCAGAGTTGCCATACTGTGAGTGGTGTGATCAATTCACACACACAATTGAAAAATGTAGATATGGTAAGTACTGCAAGTATTGTAAGATGAATAATCACAGTACAGAATCATGTCATTTTCATAATTACTGCTCTATTTGTGAAAGAAACAATCACAGTACTGCAAATTTTTTCTTCAATAAGAAGAACAAAAAACAAAACAAACTAGCTTAGATTGAGAAAACCACTGAAAAAGTTTTCAAAATAAGAGCAGAATGGGAGTTCCTACATTCATTTGTTATATTGAGTCACACATACATCTCATGAGAAATGATAGTAAACTAGCTTAATTCTTCACTTGAGTCATTTTCCACTAATAAAGACTGACTTGTATTTTGTGTGATATGTGGATAGGCTCAGTATGGGACACCTAACATCACATACAACAGTGAAGAACTAAATTCTCATGATTGTGTGGTCAACAAAATATCTTGGTTTATGGTGAGTATTAATCTATCCAATATAGGTTGCTTTTAATGTAACTACAATACACCAAGTGAAACAGTTTATAAATTGCTCAATCATACAAGTATCTCCTTTGTTATGATAATCATAGACCTGGAGTACACATAGGCATTCTCTGTTGTGCTAAGCACAGACCTGAATGACCTAAATTGTGATCCAAAAAGATTCCCAAAGTGGAACACATCCATCTTGGATGAAAAATCAATAAAGTCTTCATGACTACATTCCTTGTGAATGAATCAAAAGAATCCCAAAGAGGATCACCTTCCAAAGTGAAGTGAAAAAGAATCCCAATGAGGATCAACCAACACGGATCAAATTTAGCATTTATACTCCTAGTAGCTAGGTTTTAAGTATTGAAAGTGCTTTCTAGCATATCTTGAGGAGGGTTGTACCAATCATACAATCAGATGTGGGGTACATACAACTCATGTCAATCAACTCAAAACATGATAATCACTCACTATTTCAATCAACCATTAATACCATGCTTGAGTTTAAATGGATCAACATATCTGCAATCAACGTTATACTTGTCTATGTCAATTCTCAAAACCATACAAACAACTTAGTGAGAAATGTAGACTAGTATGATCTCATGGTATGTGCAAAAGATTCATGTTCAAACTTGAAAATCATTCATTTATTAGTTAGATAAGGTATTATCTTTCTAACTTTTTGGACTTTGATAATTTCCATATTAAAGCATATAAATTTTTGTCGTTTTATAACAGGCTTTTATAAATATGCAAAAATTTAGGGGGAGAAATTGAACATGGAATTATCAAAGACAGCAGAATTGTGTATTCTCATACATTTCAAATTTTTATATTTTCAAATTTTGAAAAAATAAACAAAGCCTTGTCAAGCCAACACTAACAAACAGCAGGTTGACACATACATATTTGTTTATTTTATTGCACAATATTGCTTATGAGTGATATCAAAACATTTGTATATTGAATATGTTAAAATTCAATATTTTAACATACATTTTAAATCAAATTTTAAACAAATATTTTGATTTAAACAAGATTATCAAACAAAATCTTCTTTTGGAAGAAAAACAAACAAATTTGCTTCGGAAGAAAACAAAATTTTCTTTCGGAAGCAAAGTCATTAAATATTTGCTTCAAAAGAATGATTTCAAAACATACAAAATTTAAAAAAATTTAAAATTTTTGACAACTGTTCACATAACGGATGAACAAATATTACATCCGTTGTAGGTACAGTAACACAAAACATTACAAGTGTTCCACAGCGTATGAACATTGTTCATCCGCTGTGAACATCGCTATTCAAGTGTTCCACAGCGCATGAACATTGTCCATCCGCTGTGAACAAAGCATTCCATTCATTCAAGTGTCCACAGCGCATGAACTTTGTTCATCTGCTATGAACATATCAAACATTTGATCAAAGGATCCACAACGCATGAACAACTGTTCATCCGCTGTGAACAATCAGTACAATGGACCAAGGGTTTACAGCATATGAACAGAATTGTTCATCCGTAGTGACTACAGTTCTCATAGGCAGTGTATGAACTATGTGCACAGCGTATGAACAAATTGTTCATCAGCTGTATGCACAGTACAACATACAACGCAGTGTAAAATGCACAGCGCATGAACACTGTTCACATAGCGTATGACCTAAATTTAATTTTAAGTCACTGTTCATACAGCGTACAGACACTATATCCACAGCGGATAAGTCTTTTGTCCGCTGTGTATATAAACATAACACTTGTAAATTTTCTTTTCATCACGAGAGAGAGAGAGAGAGAGAAAAATCCAAAAAAAAATTTAAACGTTATACACTGTGTTTAAACCCTTAAACCCTTGAAACCCTGTGCGATTGAAAGCCTAAAATCATTGTGATTTATCATCTGATTCACAATCAAATAGGTATAACAACAATATTCTTATCATTAATCATTCATTAAAACATCAGATTGAGTGATTCACATTCATACACTGTTCG
The DNA here is from genome assembly GCA_025506505.1 of Flaveria sonorensis. Lineage (NCBI taxonomy): Eukaryota > Viridiplantae > Streptophyta > Magnoliopsida > Asterales > Asteraceae > Flaveria > Flaveria sonorensis. The sequence continues at coordinate 34,112,671 of CM046434.1, forward strand.
ACGAAGTCGAACCTTGAACCAAAATCACACATGAATCTCATGATGTTTATAAACAAAATCAAACATTGAATGAGTGTTTTATGACTTTAGTTGAATGTATTGAGACTGTTGATTTGATGAAATTTGATTAATTGTTCATCGGGTTCCTGAACAGTCAGGGTGTTCATGCCAAAATCAAACAAAACCCTCTGTCTGATCTTTGAAAATGTTCAAAAATGATTAAAACATGTTATAACTTGGTAAAAATTTCTAAAAGACAATAACAAACAAGTAAAAACAGTTAATTTGGTAGAAACTCAACATGCAAACATTAAATGCATTTACACTCAACGTGCATTAAATGGTTATTTTGACTTTAACTAGTCAAATGTTTTTCATGATCAAGTGATTATAAAGTGAAATTGTTGTATGTTTATGAACCAAACAACTCTTGTCAATGTAACAAACTCATTATAAAATAAGTTCAACTCAAAACAGTTTACCTCAAACAACTTTTTCACAATCAAATCAAACAACAGTTGACTTTAAAGAAGTAAACCTGCATTAGAGCAAATAACATACATACATACATTTTCAAAAAATCATAATTGTTATTATACAACAACAATCACTTCAAAACAATCAAGATAGGTCAATGAACCTTTGATCAACATGTCATCAATTCAAGTATCATACAAGCATCTAACACATACTTCTTTGTTTTGCAGATATGGCAAACTTAGTGTTTGTCAGAGATCACAACATATGTGCATATCTGAATACTGACTCTCCTAAGTCAGAGAACTACAGAGATATGATCCAAGCTATCAGGCAAACAAGACTGATGCATGCTATGACAGCAAGGCCAGATATTTATGAGGATCACATTGTCCAATTTTGGACAAATGCACATCTGGGAGAAATTGATGATCACAAGTAGTTATATCTACTGTGTATGAACAACAGATCATCATTTCTGAAGAAGTTATAAGAAGAGTGCTACAACTGGGAGAAGTTGATGCTGATGGCCTAGTAGAGTTTGATGAACACTATGTTTTACATGTGTTCAGGCATATTGGCTATACAGGCACTATTGAGAGAAAACAGATCAAGAAGTCATATATGTGTGCACAATTCAGATTCTTGATGCATACATACCAAAAGACTATGACCAACAGGAAGACTGGCTGGGATGCCATATCTCTAAGAGCCTCATATGCTATAGCAAGTATTATAGCAAGAAGACCTTTCAATTTTGCTGCACAAGTGCTGAATGGGCTAGTGTATAACATCACTAAGGTGAGGAACAAATTCCTGATGTTTCCCAGATTCATCCAAATGATTATAGATGATCTCCTTCCAAACATTCGAAGACAAGGCACCATATTCCATCCTGTGCACTTCAATGAGCATGTCTTTAACAGGATAAAATCTAGCATTTACCAAAGGAATGATGTTCCTGTACCTCCACACATGATTGATCATGGCATCCCTATTCCTAAGGTATTTCTGAGGACTCCAGGACAGGATGAGCCTTTAATGCTTTACCAACATGCCATCCAACAAGCACACATCATACAACGACCATCAATCATTCAACCAGAATAGCTAATCCAACCAAAACACCTAATTCTACCAGAACAACCCATTAGCCCACAACAACCAGTCCCGCAAGAACAACCCATTAAGGAGGAATTCTAACAAGCTGAAAACATACAGTTGGATCTCCATTTCCCTTCACCTCGTCACAGCCCAACTTTATCTGATCAACAAACTTTGTTATCTCTTTTGAGAGATATAGATACAGCCCTTGAAGAACAATTTGATGAACACGAGGATGTTGGTACATCATCTCATGAGCCCATACAAGAACAGACAGTCACTGCTGATGAACCTGAAACAAGTAGTGAAAATCTCACTGAAGATGATATTGAGCATTCCAAAGTCTTTCTCTTTACAGAATATAACAAGCTGATTACAAGATCAAATAACAGAGCTAAGAGACTAAGAGAAAAGATTAAAGTGAAAGATAAAGAAATAGAGAAGTTGGAGTCTGATCATAAAGCTCAAAAGCCGATTGTTAAGTTTGTTGAAAAACAACTTGAACAGACCAAAGGTGAATTGAAAGCTAAAGACAATGAGCTTAACTTAGCCAAAGCTTAGATTGAATACTTGGCTAAACAATCACAATCAAGGGAAAATGAAGTAGATGAATTGAAGAGGATTATAGAGACTCAAAATGAAGAAATAAAGAGATTAAACAAAGAGCTGGAACAGACTGACACTCAACTGAATAAGGAAGAACATTCAGTAGATCTTGAACAAGATATGAGTGATTTTGAAATGGCTGAAGAAGAAGAGATAAGTCAACAGAAAGAAGAACAACCAGAACTGGCACTGATCATTCCTGAAGAGTCATACTCTATGGATCAGTTGTTCAGTGAAGCCAACCCCTTTGAAAACATACATTATTTACCTATCTTGAGACAACACTTTCACAGTCTAGATCCACAAGCTCAAGAAACCAGCATTGTTCCTTATAATCCTCTCTCTGCCAAGCAAAAGGAACTAATCATATAGTATGCTGAGACTGCCTCTGTTCAACCTAAACAAGCAACAGCAGAAGCTTCATCATCATCACCACAAGTAAAAACTTATGAGAGAAAGAGGAAGAGAACTTACTTGGGTTCTTCATCAAAAGGCAAGACACCAGCAGAAGAGTCTGAAGCACCAAAATCACCTGCATTTAAGCTGCTCAAGGTGAAGCAAGAACAACCTGAGTATGCTGATCCAATCCAATTGGAAGAAGGTGAGATTGCCTAAAGTTCTGAATCAAAGCAAGTCATTATTTTATCAGACTCTGAGGAAGAACAAGAAGAAAGTGATTCTGAAGATCCTCTTCCAAACATACAAGACCTATTCCCTGATGATCCAGAGACTCTTATGGGAATAGTGTTGGTCTCTAAAGGTTTCCCTTATGATGCTTTCATGCAACTGAACCTTTCTGAAGTAAAGGATTTGCTCAAGGACTTTCAAGAAGTAATGAAGAATGAAACTGAGCAAACCTACAGAAGGTACAAACAGATCAAAGATCAGCAGGAGTTGCAAAAAACCTGCAAAAGGATCCACAAATAGAAAAGATGACTTATCAACAAGTGAAGAGTTGGTCAAGTCACACTCAGATTCCTTATAGATCATATGCAGGGAGGTCACTATCCCAGATGAAAGATATGGCCAGGGAGATTTATAAGAACATGCTCTCAAATGCCTTGAAGCCACAAGTGTTTAGACCTCATCCTGCAGCATCACTCTCAACATATCATCAAGCTCCACCTGAGCTACATCCTATAGAAGAACCAAGAGAATTTATGCCACACAGGCTATGGCCTGAAGGTAATGAAGTAAGAGAAATGATTAATGAGAAGACAAATTTTGTTAAATTGTATGACAAAATAACTCTTATTGCGGGTGCAAATGAAAGAAAGATTGTGGCCTGGAAGTACGACGAAGTATGGGATGTTGTTTTAGTGAAAAAAGTATCTGGATTAGCCTAATACTTAATCTATATATACCAATTAGGCTCCTTGTCCTATGAAGACAGACTTGACCTTCTCCAACTAAGAATGGTCAATCACACAAACAATACAAGAGGAGCAGACTACTTCCATATTCTGAGAACTTACATGCATAAACACCATAATGAATTAAAGGCCAAAGCAGACAAGGATGATAAACTCCACATTGAGAGATTGAGGAGAGAGCAAAGAGCAGCTGGGAAGGATAAACAACAACAGACAGAACAAACAGATCAACTAGACCCTGAGCTGCTAGAAAGAGTAGGTTATCCTCTAAGACCTTCTGATCTGAAGTTGATAATAAAGAAGATTGAAGGAAACCAGTACACACATCCAATCCCCAGATGGTATTATGACAAAAACCATTTTGAGGTGGTGTTGGAAAGGAAACTTGAAGGAAAAATGGCTGAGGACATAAGATTTTTCGACCCTGTAGAGATCAAACTTCTTCACCCATCTTATGTCTCTTTCTTGAAAACAAAAACTTTTCCAGCCATACAAGATGTACTGTGCAAGGGTGAGTGCTGTTACTTTATTCATATGCTAAGGATTCTTGGCACAATCTATGTCAATGCAGCCTTGAAGTAGAGGCTAGAGACTAAACAGCAGCCACTCACCCACATAGAAGGAATTACAAGAATGAGAATCTCTGAGAATAATAACTTAGAGATACTCAAGGGAAAGCATGTTGTCACCACTTTGGTGAGCAACATTGATGTTCAGAGTCTTGATCAGTCCACTCTGGAGTAGCTGGTTCACCTAACAATAGAAAGAAAGTATGAAGATCAAAGGAGTGCAGTTGACTACTTCACTAAACATATAGTCAGCTGTAGGAATGCCTTCAAGATCACAGCTCTCAAAGATCAGGTGAAAGAAGCTGAAGCTGACCAAGCCATAGAGCAAGACATTGAATATACTCTTAAGGCTATAGAAGAAGCCCAGAAGAAGACTGATGAAGCAGGACCATCTCATTCCTAAGATTTCTAAACACACAGCTGGAGAAATAAACAAACAAACATATCCTTCTTTATTATTATGCATTCACATTCATACATACATGTTCCTTTATGCACATGATATCATATAATCATTCATACATGTGGTTTTATATACATGGTATCATACAATAAAACATACATGTGTTATTGATACAAACACATGAGATTCATGCAAACATACATATATGTGTTAATAAACACATGGATTCATACAATCATTCGTATTTGTTTTATTATGCTAACACTTGAAATCATTCAATGAAACAATCATTTCAAACATGTATTTTGTATAAACACATGTAAACATACACAAAACAAACATGTGTTACACATGTTATCAATCAAATATACACAATAACAATAAATCATACAAGTAAATAATCAAACAATCAATCATACATAACATACAATCAAAACATGCATAACATTCAAAGTAATCAAACAAACAAAACAATTATTCATAACAAAACACATAAACACACATTACTAACAAACAAAACATTAATCTAGCAAACATAAAATGTTGGCAACATCATACTTAGGGGGAGTATTGTTGGACTCAACAATTCCATTAAGAATTAATGCATAAAAAGTATGAGGCTTGCCACATCAAGCATAACAAACATAATGTGTTTTAACATCCAAAACAATCATTTAATAACACATTAACATCATTAACATTCATAACAATCACTAATATTTGTTTAAATTTCTTTTTCAGGTTTGTACATAAAAGGAAATTTTGACAAGTGTTCGCAGCGGATGAAGAAAGTCTCACATCGGATGAAGATCATCAGCAGCGGATGAAGATTTGTTTCCAAGTATGTGCAGCGGATAAATAACCATCCCACAGCGGATGAAGAACTCACAGTGGGAAACATTCCACAGCGGATGAACATCCCACAGCGGATAACATACAACCATGCACAGCGGATGACAAGATCTTCTCTAAGCGGATGAGCAAACATCCACAGCGGATGACATATAGACTTAGGTTTATTTTATGTAATTTTCATTTACATAAGGGTAGCTCGGTAATTGTATATAGCTATGTGTATAGGCTAAAAATAGCATGCTACCCTAATCCTTTGTAAGATTTTGAACGAAATCAATACAATCAAGAAGTTAATTTTCATTGTGTTCTTGCACACACACCATACACACACAAACACACACATACACTAATTTCATAATCTATCATTATGGGTTTCCACACCATAATGTTAGTGTGTTGAAGTTGAGAGATATTGAAAAGATCCTTGGAGGAATCAACCTTTTATTCACGTTCATCATGAGTTTAAGCTGATTTCATCAAGGATTATAAGATGGAAAAGCTAGCCAAATTATACGTTAATGAAATTGTATCCAGGCACGGGGTGCCACTGTCAATAATCTCCAATCGTGATAGCCGCTTCACTGCTAGATTCTGGCAGTCATTCTAGCAAGCCTTGGGAACATGTATATGTCTAACTACCACATACCACCCCCAGCAGATGGTCAAAGTGAAAGAACGATTCAGACACTTGAAGACATGTTAAGGGCTTGTGTGATCAACTTGTTGGAAGTTCGGACGCACACTTGCCACTATCTAAATTTTCATAAAACAATAGTTACCATACAAGCATCAAGGCTGCACCATTCAAAGCACTCTATGGGCACAAGTGTTGATCTCTAGTTTATTGGGCGGAGATTGGAGAAAGTAAGTTGACTGGACCAGAGATAGTTTAGGAAATGACCGACAAAATCTTTTGATTCCAAGAACGTCTCGCCACCGCAAGAGACCGACAAAAGAGTTACGCAGACAATCAGAGAAAAAATTTACAGTTCCAAGTGGGGAACTGTGTAATGCTAAAAGTGTCTCCTTGGAAAGGACTGATCCGGTTTAGGAAGCGAGGGAAGTTAAGCCCAAGGTACATAGGACCATTCAAGATAACCAAAGAATTGGACCCGTTGTGTACAATCTGGAGCTACCTGAAGAGCTAGGAAGCATACGTGACACTTTCCATATCTCGAATCTCAAAAAGGTTTGTTCGACGAAACACCGGCAATGCCCTACAATGAAGTGAGAATCAACGATAAATTACAATTCGTTGAAGAGCTGCTCGAAATCTTGGCTCGACAAGAAAAGAAACTTAGTTGGGGAAAAATTCCTATTGTGAAGGTCAAGTGGAATTCCAAGAGAGGACCCGAGTTCACGTGGGAAACAAAAAGCAAAATCAAAAAGAACTACCCGCATTTGTTTAGACCCTCGACCCCCGTTAGCAAAACTTTAAAAAACACAAATGAAACTCTGACCTTAGCATCACATAACACCGGACTACCCTTGTAATATGGTAATATTTTCAAATTGTGTTTTTATAGCAATTATGACTTTGGCATGATAAATTAAGAGTCTGACATCTAGTAAATGACCTTAAGTAAATTTCAATGACAAAATTTCTATAAGTAGGGGAGAATGTGACAACCCCGGTTTTTGGCCTAGAAATTTTTTTAGAAACCTTATTGGGCCACGCAATGACACCAAACCCTTGTCTAGGGAGCTCACGAATTGAGACCAACAGCTTTGGGGCTTAGGCCCCCATCAATACACACACCTAATTAGGCCATTGGACCACGAAACTTAACGGCTTAGACCTACAAACCAATATGGGCCAATGGGCCATCATTTGATTGTAGGGCATGCTAAACCGGCCAAATGGGCCTTGAGCTCGATATCTTAGAAAACCTTGATGTAATTAACTAAGCACGTGGAATTCTAATAAATATTAAAATTCTAAAGCCATTAACCCCAGTTCACCGGAACAAAAAACAGTTAAACAAGACAATAACACCTAGTACCACTTAAGATCATTAACAAAACTTAATAAAGTTAACCTTGTAAATTATAAAATATTAGATATTTAAATAAAATGATAAATGATGATTCTATAAGTTTTAGAGTCACATAAATAAATTATAGATAAAAAGGCATAAACATTTATAAAACCATGCCCCACTCTTGCATCCACCAATTTAAATAATAATAATAAAATAATAAAGATAGTAACCTTGTATACAAAAATACATAACACACTCTCATAAACATGTATATATATATATATATGATCACACGGCACACACAAAAAACATATACAAACATACATACCTATATATATATATATATATACCTACACACATATACGCATGTATATATGCATGCATGTGTACACCCACACACATATATACATACATACATATATATATGTATATATATATATATATATATATATATATATATATATATATACGGTGCATACATACAATTAACAAATATATAGTTGATTAGAAAACTTAATTAAAATAAGTAATCAAGTCTAGTCAAATCACCACCCTATTAAACCAATACATGGAGGTTTGTACCTAGGAAACTCACCTCCCCTCAATCTCAACAAAATCTTGTTGCAACCATGGAACTAAATCCTACACCTCCACCCCCCCCCCTCCTTCTTTCTTTCCTTCGGCCGAGCACCCACAAAACTACCCCCACACTTCAAACATTCATTTACTTCACCCTCTAAACACTCTCAAACTCTCTCTACTTGAAAACCACTAACCAAAAATTCACTTACACATTCAAGAACATTGAAGTTCCAGCCCTTGAAGCCTTGGTCGACCCACTAGTGCAACAACATCAATCCCACCAAGTCAAGCTTTCCCTCATCTTTTCAATAACTCACTTCAGCCCTTGAAACCCCTACGATCCACCGTTGCATCAAGGTAATTCGTTAAAACCCGAAAACACGCGAAACCTCGCGTATCGTCACAATAGTGACACGATAAGCCCCACGACACCCCAACTTCTTATAAACTCTTAAAACACTTTATTTTATAGTAACTAAATAATAAAAATGCTTTCTTATAAGCCACCTTGGTCCCAAACCTGATTTTGATAAAACTAGTCCACCCGAAAAGCTTGTTTTTAATAAAATATGAAAGTATATAATTTAAGTGTATAAAGAAGGATCTAAATATTTTTGTAAGTTAAAATTACTCACTTAAAACTAAGAATAAAAGTTTATAATTTATAGAATGGTCATTTGTATTTTATAAATAAGACAAAGTGTGAAAATGCATAAATTCTTGTAATAATTCTAGAAATTTAGTTATGGTTCTAAACTACTGAAATATGGGGTTAGATACATATTATATATCTTGTAAGACTATTTGGGAATGGGAAAACCGAGCTGAAGGGCTTAATGTAGAGAAACCAGGACTTAACGAACACTTAACGGGACTAACCGAGCTAGGTAACGAAAATGGTTAAGCTATGAAATTTTGTTAATATAAAACTTCCAATAAACTTAAAGTATTAGTAAAAGCCTAGAAATTAAATTTCACAATATTTAGAATTTGTTTTATTGGTAAACAAGAATACAAAAGATATTCACTTTAAAATAAAGAAAATTGTTAAAACGAGCTTAAGAGCTAGTAAATACAGAACATATAAGTTTTAATAAATGTATTAAAGACTTATATGACAAAAAAGTTGACCAAAGATAATCCAAACCCAAAACCCGTTAAAAACCTGAACCGTTAACGTTTAAACTCTGAAACCGACAAAACAACTTAAGACCCAAAAATCCAGAGATTGTGCAATATAACTTAGAAATACTTAGGCTGATGTGTTACAATTATTCATAACATGTTCCTCAATACAATTTTTACCTAATCAACATTATAAAAAAATTAATTTAATACTAGTGTTCTCTTTTTATATTATGTGTTCATAATGTACCACTAGTCACCCTTCTATGATTCCGCCATCGGTGGGAGGGGTGTGACAACCATATTAAATTTAACAAGAAAGGATATGAGGTTTGAATGGAGAGATAGTTAAGAAGATGCGTTCTTGGATTTAAAGGAAAGCTGAACACAAGCACAAGTATTGGCATTACTAAATGAAAACAAAGACTTGGTAGTCTACTTAAACACTTCATATCAAGGGTTAGGGTGTGTTGTGACGGAATGTGGTAAAGTAATAGCTTATGCTTCTTGTTAATTGAAGATTCACGAAATAAATTGCCCTACTCATGATTTGGAACTTGCAGCTGTGACATCCGGTAATTTTCCGTTACCAAACTCCCTTAGTTCCGTTAAGTCTTGCATACACGTGTCGGGAGCACACACTAGTTGTCGTTGAACGTTGGTGACTTAATAATAATTAATAATGATAAACTAATTATAATTTAACTGGTTACGTGATTATCAAGTTGTGCTTATATGTTTACGTGATTTAAATGCTAGTTGTGAATTTTATCGCGTAACGTGGAAACGTGTATATTTAATTCGTGTATTTTTGTGGCTAGTGAAAATAATACATATGATTATTATTGTTGGTTAATAATGTTTGTAGTATTAAGTTAAAACCTTTTAGAAAGTATTTAAAAGTCTAGTTTTTATAAAATACAAATTATGAGGGTTTAAGGGGTAATTACCATAAATTAATAAAACAAAAATCCCAACCCTAGCCCCCACACCCCCTTTCGGCCGCGATCATCCAAAACACACACACACACTTCGAATTTCAGCAAGAACAAGCAAGAAAGCTTCGGTTTTGATCGGTTACAAGCATTACAACACGTTAGAAACATCAAATCTTATCCATTACACGTTTAAAGGTTAGATTTTTACACGTTTTTGACGATTTTTCATGTTGGCCAAAATTTCCATTCGAAATCTATAATTGATGGTCGATTGATGCTTGTTTGTTGTTGTTAATGTGTTTGTTAGGTAGATTACATGTTAATTAACGTCAAGTATGCAATAAAGGTTGGATTTTTACAAGTTCTTATGGGATTTACATTAGGGCCGAAACCGTAATTCGAAAATCTGAAATTGGATGTTAGTTGTTGGTTGTTTGTTGATGTTAATATGTTAGTTAGGTTGTATGCATATTAGTTAACGTTGATTTTGCAAGAAAACTTCGATTTTGATTCATGGTTCATAGGTTACTAAGAATAGTAACTTTATTTTGCATGAAATGTTGAATTGATGATGAATTGGTGTTATGGATATGCTTATGATGATGATTAGATGCTAGATGGTTGATATGAATGTTAGGAATTCAAGAATGCATGTTGTAGTTCATACCTTACTAAAGATAGTAACTTTTGGGTATGAAAGTTGATGAATCATGATAATTAGATGTTGTTGATCATGTTTAAATGTTGTCATGGATTTGGATTGGTATATAATTGATGAATTCATGAATTTAGTGTGAGTTTGATGAATTTGGGATGAACTTTCCCAAAAGGGAAACTTTAATTATGAAATCTCTTAAATATGATGATTTAGGTATGTTTGGGACAGTAGGACCATGCTAGTGTGTTCATGGATGGTTTCTAAGGTGATCAAATGTGTTGTTTAGGTTATATGAATGTTGATTTGGTTTGTTACCTGTTTTGGCCTGTTTGTGGAAAAATCATGGTAGGAGTCATATAGGTAAGCTAGGACTTTTGTGGATTGATGATTGATTAAGAATGAACATTTTAGATGTTGTGAGCAAGATAATAGTTGAGATTCGCATGACTTGTATGATATCTAGTTGTATGATGATCTAGGTAGTACATGTGGTTAATGAAGTGCTATATGTAATCAAGTTGTATATTGATCATGTATGATATGCTGTTGTGTTAGTATTAACGAATTATCACCTATAATGTCACCAACGGGTCAAACGGGTCAACTGGGACAAATGTGTCTTGTCTTTCTAAAACCTTGAGTTCTTTGGGTTGTAAAGCACTTAGGGTTTCATATTGATTATGTGTACACGTACTTATGTACTCATGTGTTCTAGGTGACCTTCGAAGGTTGTCTTTCCCCTCTTTCTTTCAAGTTAAGCTCTAAGTTAATTCTTGCGCGCATCAGGTGAGTTCTTGCCCCACTCATTTTACATAATCTCTTTTGGGGGAGATAGCATACTGTTGATCACAAACGCTTTTATATATGAGTGTGTATAATATTGATAAAGTGTTGTTTACCATGGAAAGTCCTCACACTTTCGGATTGTTAATATTGACTAGCGGGGAAATTTTGGGTAGTACTACTGGGTCTGACGAGCCCCACCTGTATGACTCGAGGTCATACGGGTGCAATTTTGTCCTAACATATATTCGTCACGACCTGGTAGTCATGACAGGAGGCACAAACTATCACAGTCAGCTTCAATCGCGAAATCACTATGATTAATATTTTTATGTTAATATACTAGCTATCTATTGCAATACACTACTTATGATTTGAAAACTGTTTATCGGTTTACCTATTAACGCAAACTCTTGAACTCACCAACCATGTGTTGACTTGTTTAGTATGCTATTCTCAGGTTAAGGTTGCCAGTTGCTTAGGAGCACGCACGTCAGCATTGTTGAGTTGTCTACATTTGCCTTGTTTACAAATTTGGGATTATTTTCATATTAAACAATTGTGTTTGGGGCGCGTATGTTTTGCGCATTCTCTTTAGATACTACTTGTTTTGGGTTTTCTGGCTTTAAAAATGCTTCCGCAGTATTTTAAACGTTAACTCTGGTTTTGTTTATTAATCATATAGAGTCGTTCTTAGTAACTAATGACTGAGATCCTGGTATGTCACGCGCCTCGCGGTAAACCCCGCACGTGGATTTTGAGGGTGTGACAGATTGGTATTAGAGCCATTGGTTTTAGGGAATAGGTTGCATACACACACTAGACTATAACCGCACAGTTGTTAGTTACTCATCGCTTACTCTCCTTACTGTATACTCATTGGCATACGCAAACACGTACTTCGCAGCATGGCATCCTCGTCCATGTATTTAGGCAAGAGAGCTGCACGATCTGAGTCACCTCCTACGTCTCCGTACCTGATAGGGGATTTAACTGGCCTTGACATCCTTATCCTCTGGCGAGATAGACTGGGATCAGCCTTTCATACCTCCTGAGCTCGATCCTCCGCGGAACTGGGATTTCTACCCCACTACATAAACCGTATGGCATATAGAGAGCGCGTACCACCAGTAGCTCCTACACGACCTAGGACTAGGTCATCGACCGCCTCTACTTTGCCTACACTTCCTACCTTGAGCATCCCTCTGGAGCAGGCATTTGCAGCCCTAGTAGCCACACTGGACACAGAGCGACAGCGGATTAGAGGACTCACTGATGAGAACTCTGCATTACGATCTGAGATGCGTCAGTTGCGTTTCCAGGTAGAGACGCTTCAGGAGCGACTCTCGATGGCCATCAGTGGCATCATACACTGGCAGGCAACGTTGTAGCACTTAGTGGGCACACGGAGGCACAGGATCACCATAACATAGTGATCGATGATAGGTTTGCTGATTTAGAGGCACAGCTAGCAGCACTTCAGGTTGTTGAAGCCCCTGCACCTTTGGTGGATCCTGATGAGGAAGACCCGGAAAAGGAACCGGAGGAAGCCCCGAAGAAGAACCAGCAGAAGTTGGAAATGGAATTCTGGCAACTTAAAAGGCAAGGCTCAGAGATTGAAGCCTACACGACCCGTACTCATGAGTTAGCTACTTTATGCCCAGGGATGGTGAATGAAATGCACAAGAGAGTTGAGCATTATATACGGGGATTGGTGCCCGAAATTCAAAGTATGGTAACTGTTCTAACCCTACTACTATACAACAAGCTATTCGAACAGCCCACAGGCTGACTGATCAAGCAGTCGAGCAAGGTCGATTACCTAAGCGGGGCACGGTGGCAAGCGTGCCCGACCATAAACGCAAGTGGGATGGTTCAAGCAACAAGGGATCGTCATCCAGCAGCCAATTTCAACCTCAACAACAGCAGCAAAGTCAGCAACAGCAACGGAAGTTTGATAACAATCGAAGCTTCAACCAGGCGACTCCCTCAAATCAAGGACCCGGTGGGTATGGCAGAAGACAGCTGAAGTGCAACCGGTGTAACTACCACCATGTGGGTCGATATGATACTTCAAGTGCCAACGTTGTGGGAAGATTGGTCACGCAGCCAAAGACTGCCGGGGTGAACTGATGAAGAAGCCTCAACAATCACAAGAAACTCCGAAAGGTTGTTTTGAGTGCGGAAAAGAAAGCCATTACAGACGCAACTGTCCCCAACTTAAGAGGAATGGTAATGGCAACAACAACAATGGAAACACCAGCAATAATAACAATGGCAACAACAATAACAACAACAATGGTAATGGCAACAACAATGGAGGCAATAACAACAATGGAACCAAAGGAAGAGCCTTCGTCATTGGCTCAGGTGAGGCTCTAAATGATCCTACAACAGTAACTGGTAAATTTTCGGTTAATGGTTGTTTTGCTACGGTATTATTCGATACTGGAGCCGATAGAAGTTTCGTGTCCACTAGGTTCTGTAGTCTTTTAAGTGATATGCCCTCAGCCTTAGAATCTAAATGCACCGTAGAGTTAGCTAACGGCACACAGATTCACATAATGCATATTCTTAGAGACTGCAAGATAGAGCTTGCTGGTCATACATTCACCATAGATCTCATGCCTGTTACGTTAGGAAGCTTTGATGTGGTAGTAGGCATGGATTGGCTTTCCGATAAACAAGCGGAAGTCATATGCCACGAGAAGATCATACGGATTCCCCGTGGTGAAGAAGTCCTTACGGTCAGAGGTGATAGGAGTGGTGCGGTGATAGGCATCATTTCGTTCATGAAGGCACAGAAGTTGTTACGAAAGGGTCGACTGGCCATATTGGCACTCGTCACAGATAAATAGACTGAGGAAAAGAAGATAGAGGATATCCCCGTAGTTCACGAGTTTCCCGAGGTGTTTCCGGAAGACCTGCATGGATTACCGCCTCATCGTCAAGTTGAATTCCAGATTGAGTTGACTCCAGGAGCCGCTCCAATTGCGAGAGCACTGTACCGGTTAGCTCTGAACGAACTGCAGGAATTATCTGCCCAACTACAAGAGTTCTTGGATAAAGGGTTCATCCGACCGAGTTCGTCGCCCTGGGGAGCGCCAGTTCTATTTGTGAAGAAGAAGGATGGTACATTTCGAATGTGCATTGACTATAGGGAACTGAACAAGGTTACTATCAAGAATAGATATCCCTTACCTCGTATCGATGATTTGTTTGATCAACTGCAAGGATCAAGCTATTACTCTAAGATTGATCTGAGGTCTGGGTATCATCAGCTGAGAGTTTGAGAAGAGGACATCTCGAAAACTACCTTCCGTACACGATATGGTCACTATGAATTTTTGGTCATGCCATTTGGGTTGATGAATGCACCAGCAGTATTCATGGACCTCATGAATCGCGTGTGCAAACCCTATCTTGATCAGTTTGTTATCGTTTTATTGATGACATACTGATATACTCAAGGACCGAGGAAGAACATGAGAAGCACTTACGTTTAATCTTGGAATTACTTAGAAAGGAACAATTGTATGCAAAGTTTTCTAAGTGTGATTTCTGGATACGTGAGGTACAATTCTTGGGTCATATTGTCAACGAGAAGGGAATACATGTTGATCCTGCTAAGATTGAAGCGATAAAGAATTGGTCTGTTCCTAAGACACCAAGTGAGATACGACAATTCCTTGGATTAGCGGGATATTATCGACGATTCATTGAAGGATTCTCTAAGATTGCACACCTCTCACAGCCTTGACTCACAAAGGGAACGATGTACAAATGGGGTGAGAGTCAGGAATCTGCTTTTTAGTTGCTGAAACATAAATTATGTAGCGCACCAATATTAGCGTTAACGGATGGTAGTGATGATTTCGTAGTCTATTGTGACGCTTCTATTCAAGGACTTGGATGCGTCCTGATGCAGCGGGATAAGTGATAGCTTATGCCTCTAGACAGTTGAAGATTCATGAGAAGAACTATACCACCCATGACTTGGAACTGGGTGCGGTAGTGTTTGCCTGAAGATCTGGAGACATTACTTGTACGGTACCACCAATGCACTATCTACACCGATCACAGAGTCTTCAGCATATATTGGAGCAAAAGGAGTTGAATATGAGGCAACGGCGCTGGGTAGAGTTATTGAATGACTATGATTGTGCTATCAAGTATCATCCGGGAAAGCAAATGTAGTTGCTGACGCGCTGAGTAGAAAAGAGACTGCTAAACCTCGACGAGTGCGAGCTCTGCAACTAACGATTAGTATGCAATTACCTGAACAAATCCGTGATGCTCAAACTGAAGCTCTGAAGGTAGAAAATATGAGTTAGAAGGGTTACGGGGAATGGAAAAGCAACTAGAAGTAAAGGCGGATGGGATTCGTTACATCATGGATAGACTATGGGTACCTCTACACGGAGACCTGAGAGACTTGGTGATGAGTGAGGCTCACAAGTCCAAGTATTCTATACATCCTGGATCTGACAAGATGTACCACGATTTGAAGGCGCACTATTGGTGGCCTAACATGAAAGCAGATGTAGCTACTTATGTGAGCAAGTGTCTGACCTGCTTAGAGGTGAAAGTGGAGTATCAGAAACCATCTGGACTATTACAACAACCCGAGATCCCTATGTGGAAGTGGGATCAGATATCAATGGATTTATTACTAAGTTACCTCGTACTTCTACTGGTTGCGACACAATATGGGTTATCGTGGATCGATTGACAAAATCTGCTCATTTCCTAGCAATAAAGGAAACGGATAAGATGGAGAAGTTAACCCGACTTTATCTGAAGGAGATCGTTTCGAGGCATGGAGTACCAATCTCAATCATTTCTGATCGCGACTCTCGTTTCACATCACACTTCTGGCAATCACTGCAGAAATCTTTAGGTACACGATTGGATATGAGTACTGCTTATCATCCACAGACTGATGGTCAAAGCGAGGTACTATACAGACTTTGGAGGACATTTACGTGCTTGTGTGATTGACTTCGGGAATAACTGGGAAGTTCACCTACCATTGGTGGAATTTTCTTACAACAACAGTTATCACACTAGCATAAAGGCAGCACCTTTTGAAGCTTTGTATGGAAGAAAGTGTAGATCACCAGTTTGCTGGGATGAAATTGGTGATAGTCAATTAACGGGTCCTGAGTTGGTACACGAGACAACTGAGAAGATTGTCCAGATAAGAAACCGCATGGCTGCAGCACGAGACAGACAGAAAAGCTATGCTGACAAGCGACGGAAACCCTTAGAGTTTTAGATAGGTGACAAGGTTTTATTAAAGGTCTCACCATGGAAAGGAGTAGTTCGGTTTGGTAAGCGAGGAAAGCTAAATCCGAGATACGTTGGGACCATTTGAGATAGTGGAAAGAATTGGTCCAGTGGCCTATCGACTAGCCTTACCTGATTCATTGAGTGGGATCCATGATGTATTCCATGTTTCAAATCTAAAGAAATGTTTAACGGATGAAACGATGGTAGTGCCACTGGAAGAAGTTCAAGTAGACGAACAGTTACGCTTCATTGAGGAACCTGTCGAAGTGACGGATCGAGAGGTGAAGACACTTAAGCAAAGCAAGATACCCATTGTCAAAGTTCAATGGAACTCGAGACGTGGACCAGAATTCACGTGGGAACGTGAAGACCAATGAAGCTTAAGTACCCTCAGCTATTCGAAAGGACGATGCAGCCGACGAAGGTACTGATTAAATTTCGGGACGAAATTTCTTTCAACATGGGGATGATGTGACAACTCATCCAAAACTCACACGATTTCGATTTCCTTGTGCCAATGCAGTAGACCAGTGATGGAACACTCACCATGTAACGCAATTTTCGGGACGGAAAATTCTTTCAACATGGGGATAATGTGACATCCGGTAATTTCCGTTACCAAACTCCGTTAGTTCCGTAAGTCTTGCATACACGTGTCAAGAGCACACACTAGTTGTCGTTGAACATGGTGACTTAATAATAATTAATAATGATAAACTAATATAATTTAACTGGTTACGTGATTATCAAGTTGTGCTTATGTGTTTACGTGATTTAAATGCTAGTTGTGAATTTATCGCGAAACGTGGAAACGTGATATTTAATTCGTGTATTTTATGGCTAGTGAAAATAATACATATGATTATTATTGTTGGTTAATAATGTTTGTAGTATTAAGTTAAAACCTTTTAGAAAGTATTTAAAAGTCTAGTTTTTATAAAATACAAATTATGAGGGTTTAAGGGGTAATACCATAAATTAATAAAACAAAAATCCCAACCCTAGCCCCACACCCTTTCGGCCGCGATCATCCAAAAACACACACACACTTCGAATTTCAGCAAGAACAAGCAAGAAAGCTTCGGTTTTGATCGATTACAAGCATTACAACACGTTAGAAACATCAAATCTTGTCCATTACACGTTTAAAGGTTAGATTTACATGTTTTTGATGATTTTCATGTTGGCCGAAAGTTCCATTCGAAATTGCAATTGATGGTCGATTGATGCTTGTTTGTTGTTGTTAATGTGTTTGTAGGTAGATTACATGTTAATTAACGTCAAGTATGCAATAAAGGTTGCATTTTACAAGTTCTTATGCGATTTACATTAGGGCCAAAACCCTAATTCGAAAATCTGAAATTGGATGTTAGTTGTTGTTGTTGTTGATGTTATATGTTAGTTAGGTTGTTTGCATATTAGTAACGTTGATTTTGCAAGAAAACTTTGATTCATGTTCATAGGTTACTAAGAATAGTAACTTTATTTTGCATGAAATGTTGAATTGATGATGAATTGGGATATGGATATCTTTATGATGATGATTAGATGCTAGATGGTTGATATGAATGTTAGGAATTCAAGAATGCATGTTGTAGTTCATACCTTACTAAAGATAGTAACTTTTGGGTATGAAAGTGATGAATCATGATAATTAGATGTTTTGATCATGTTTAAATGTTGTCATCGATTTGGATGGTATATTGATGAATCAAGAATTTAGTGTGAGTTTGATGATATTGGGATGAACTTTCCCAAAAGGGAAACTTTAATTGTGAAATCTCTAAAATGATGATTTGGGTATGTTTGGGACAGTAGGACCATGCTAGTGTGTTCATGGGTGGTTCTAAGGTCATCAAATGTGTGTATGTTATATGAATGTTGATTTGGTTTGTTACCTGTTTTGGCCTGTTGTGGCAAAACATGGTAGGAGTCATATAGAGGAAGCTAGGACTTTTGGGATTGATGATTGATTAAGAATGAACATTTTAGATGTTGTGAGCAAGATAATAGTTGAGATTCACATGGACTTGTATGATATCTAGTTGTATGATGATCTAGGTAGTACACATGTGGTTAATGAAGTGCTATATGTAATCAAGTTGTATATTGATCATGTATGATATGCTGTTGTGTTAGTATTAACAAATTATCACCTATAATGTCACCAACGGGTCAAACGGGTCAACTGGGTCAAATGTGTCTTGTCTTTCTAAAACCTTGAGTTCTTTGGGTTGTAAGCACTTAGGGTTTCATATTGATTATGTGTACACGTACTTATGTACTCATGTGTTCTAGGTGACCTTCGAAGTTGTCTTTCCCCTCTTTCTTTCAAGTTAAGCTCTAAGTTAATTCTGCGCGCATCAGGGGTTCTTGCCCCACTCATTTAATAATCTCTTTTGGGGGGATAGCATACTATTGATCACAAACGATTTTATATATGAGTGTGTATAATATTGATATAGTGTTGTTTACCATGGAAAGTCCTCACACTTTCGGATTGTTAATATTGACTAGCGGGGAATTTGGGGTAGTACTACTGGGTCTGACGAGCCCCACTGTGTGACTCGAGGTCATACGGGTGCAATTTGTCCTAACATATATTCGTCAGACCTGGTAAGTCGTGACAGGAGGCACAAACTATCACAGTCAGCTTCAATCGCGAAATCACTATGATTAATATTTTATGTAATAGACTAGCTATCTATTGCAATACACTACTTATGATTGAAATGTTTATCGGTTTACCTATTAACGCAAACTCTTGAACTCACCAACATGTGTTGACTTGTTTAGTATGCTATTCTTAGGTTAAGGTTGCCAGTTGCTTAGGAGCACGCACATCAGCATTGTTGAGTTGTCTACATTTGCCTTGTTTCAAATTTGGGATTATTTTCATATTAAACAATTGTGTTTGGGGCGCGTATGTTTTGCACATTCTCTTTACATACTACTTGTTTTGGGTTTCTGGCTTTAAAAAAGCTTCCGCAGTATTTAAACGTTAACTCTGGTTTTGTTTATTAATCATATAGAGTGTTCTTAGTAACTAATGACTGAGATCCTGGTATGTCACGCGCCTCGCGGTAAAACCCGCACGCGGATTTTGATGGTGTGACAGTAGCTATGGTATTTCCTTTAAAGATATAGAAACAATATCTAAACAGTGTCAAATATAAAATCTCCATAGACCACAAGAACTTAAAGAACTTCTTCAAAAAAAGGATCTCACCATGAGATAGTTGCTGTGCTTAGAACTAATAAGATTAGATTGTAAGAGTCATTACCAAACCAGGAACTAAAGTTCCGGTAGGTGCCCTAATAAAAGTGCTCACTTCATACTAAACCAAGAGACGTTAACTCGAAGCTAACCTGAGCTATTTATTAATGAAATAGTTAGCTGACACGGTGGACGCATCTCGATCATCTCCGACAGACACACACGGTTTACAAATATGTTTCGAGTTTCATAATATAACAGGGATGAGATTACATATTATACATCATACCACCAGCAAATAGATGGTAAGTCTAAAAGGACCAATCAAATCATAGAAGGCATGTTTCAGGCATGTATTATTGACTTTAGTGGGAGCTAGAAGATGTAGAATGCTCGTATGTTGTGGTGAAATCAAGGAAAAATAATTGGGAAGCGTAGAAGTTATCAAAGCTAGGAAAGAAAGCTGAAAAGATTAAAGCATATACGAAAGTTTCCAAAGATAAAAAAAATTCATACATAGATAAACGATAAATACTAATAGATTTTAATGTCAATAATAAACTGATTTTAAAGGTCGCCTTGGATAATAAAGTTGACATTTTTATGGGTTTCATTATTTAAGAATGAATGAACAGTAACTGTTGGATCATATGAGGCTGGTGCAACCAAAACAACACTTAGAACAATTTTGTGTACAAGTTGAAGAAGTCTTCCGAAGACAAAACTACTCTTCTGCAGCTATGTCAAAGATCTTCCGAAGCATTATGTCTGAAGAGCTTCCGGAGGAAAACTAAGTCTTCCGAGACTAAGTAGTTTTCCTTACGAAGTATAAGAAGAACTTCCAAATGATAGAACAAAGTCTTCCGATGACCAAGCAGTTCTCCTTCCAAAGTATTCACAATTAGAAGATCCAAGATAAAATCTTCCGAAGAATAAAGTCATAAAGACCTGTAGAAGATTCGAAAGAAGTTGTTTCTTCCAAAGTATAAATAGCCTCGGAAGAACTTATTCTTCCGAAGCCATTTAGCTTCGGAAGAATCAACTATGAACCAGTGGACAAAAGTATGGTCTGTCTGACAGACTCTGATACACTGCATGGTGCTTTTCCTAACCCATGTAGTTGACCATACTTTAATCCACTGTTCACCTTTTCAACTTAGTACAGATACCATTCTTAGTTGGTGCCAAAAGGTAAGTCATGGACCTGTGATGACTACCTTATCTAGGATATTATTTTATCTTAGATACTTTACTTCTAGCATAGTATTTGTCTAGTAGTAGATTCCAGCTAGTTTTCCAAGTATAACCGACTGTAGATAGTAGTATATATAGTTTCTCATTATAACTTATGTAGAATGAGCTTAAGAGTCTTTTAATACTAAGTTGAGAAGTAATATATACAAGTATCTTGGAAAACATTCTCTTGTTCATTAGCTTCGTATGTTATTATCAACTTTAGTTTGAGATTCTGTGTTTCATCGATCAAGTGAAACTTAGCGAGTTCTGTGTTTAGAGTCAAAATCAATCCTGCAATTGGTATCAGAGCTTCAGGCTCTTGATTATGAGATCTAGCCATCCTAAATCACCCTTGTTTCTACACACTCACTCACCCACCTCACTTTAATGGATCTTAACCAGAAATTTTCTGAGTCTGTAATGGGAACCATGACCAAGGCTCCTATCATCACTCCTGATGGTTTTGGAACTTGGTGTAAACGTATTGAAGGGTTCATCAAGTACCAAGACAGTCGCATGTGGAAATCTATCACCCATGGTCCTTATGTTCCTAAGGTAGCAGCCCCAGCGGGTAATGGTGCCATGATAGAGAAGGCCATTGAAGACTACTCTGATGAAGACTTCAAGAAAATAGACATTGACTGCAAAGCAATGACTGTTTTGCTAATAGCCATATCAAAATCCATAATGGTTGGCTTTCAGTAATGCGAGTCAGCCAAAGAACTCTTTGATGCTTTGAAGCTGATGTACTCTGGTACCACTGAATCCAAGGAGTCAAAGAAGGATGTACTGAAGTAGAAGTTTGAAAACTTCACATATATCATGGTGAGACCTTGAGCCGAAAATACTTCAGGTACATGAACTTGATCACCTTTCTTCAGTCTATGGGAGTGGATTTCAGAGAAGAGAGACATGTAAGGAAATCATGAGTGCACTTCCTCATGAATGGACCTTCTATTGTGTTTCTATCAAGAGAACTGAGAATCTTAACACTCTCACCATGACTGAACTGTACAGAATCCTTGATGGATACCTTATGGAAATGGAGACTCAGAAAAGCCAACAGATAAATCGACCCTCAAATCCTGCTGTCAGCAATGCTCTACATGTTGCTGAAGGATCAAGACAACCTTAGTTGTATCTGAACTATTCCCAACAGCCATCATCTTCCTCTGGACCATACATCACTTTCCCTGAGACACCTAGGACTTAACAGGCTCAACACACTCCTTTTCAGGATAATTGTGCCTTTGTCTCAGGAAGTGAACACTCTGGAGATTTCCAATTATGCTTTGATGATCTAGAGTGCTTTAGCCCAGATGACATTGAGTACATGGACATTGTCCAACAGATGGCTCTCCTGACAGACAGAGCAAAGAAGTTCTTCAAAAGAACAGGAAGGCAGTTCCCTCATAATCCAACCAACAACAAAATTGGATTTGATAAAAGCAAAGCCAAGTGTTACAACTATAACCAGCTTGGTCACTTTGCTAGGGAATGCAAAGCTCCAAGATCCAATCCTGGAGCAACTCAAGCTTCCCAACATCCTACCATCTCAAGGGTTGCACCAAAACCTACTGAGCAGCAAACTGAGGCTGTTGCTCAAGAAGTTGACTGGAGCTTCATGGTGCAAGATGTCATTCCTGCTCAAGCACTCATGGCTAGAACTGAAGAGAGCAAGGTATATAAAAACCTCTATACTCCAGCTTGTATTGCTAAGGTTAAACTTTATCAAGATTACAACAGGGAAATTAAATCCGATATTGAGTCCTTGAACATCCTAAAATCTGATTTCAAGAAAGCAGAATCTGACTATAAACTCAAAGTTGAAGAGTTAGAGAAAACTGTTTACTCTTTAAAACATGAACATACAAACTACAGGACTCAAATAAAGGATTTAATTTTTAAGTTAACTGAGGCTCAAGCCCAACTAGTAATAGCTGAGGCTAAAGCAAAGAAGTATGCTATTGAAGAGCATAACTTCAACACCATCATTGCCTCATCCTCCCACTCAAAGGTGTGTTATCAAAACAAAAGTGGGTTGGGAACCAATGAACTTGCTCCACCACCCTCTTATGTGTCTGTTAGACAGCCAAGATGTAGCACTCATGAGCAAGAGGTTCCAACTGCTGACCCACTACCCAATGAGCAAAAGAATGATGCAACTATGGTGACCACCACAGGGAAGAATAAGGTAGAAAACCTCATTCCTAACGCTGATGTCCTACCCCTTACCACCAAAGAGAGAAAGAACAAAATCAAGGCAGCAAAGAAAACTGCCAAGAAGGTGACTGAGTCTAGGATGAAGATAGATCCCAAACAAAAGGGTGTATTCATTTCAGCTAGATTCCAAGTGGTTTGAAACTTTGACCCAGGAAAGAAATGTAGTACCAGCATTCCTGTCCAACTGAAGGATCAGAAGTTAAAATGGAAAGCTATTGAAGAAAAGGAGTGCAAGAACCAACAACCATCACGCCCCATCAAGAGTAACATTGAGTGCATAATCTGTGGTCTGCATAACCACAAGGCTAAAGATTGTTACTACAATCCTGCAAGCACACATTATGCAACCAATGTTAAAAGAGAAGGAGTCAAGGAAGGATTCACATTTGGACCTTATCACATGGTCCAAGTGAAAAGGAAAGGAAAGCTTGTTTCCGAAGCTAAGTTGGTTTTGGAAGAAAATCATTCTTCAAAAGAAAAATAGCTTCGGAAGACAAGCCAAAGAACAAACAAAGGAACAAAAGGAATCCTTTAAAATCTTCTAAAAAGAAAGTAGTCTCGGAAGAAGGTCATGCTGCTCAATCCTCTTCAGGATCATCTACACTGGTCAACCATAGGATGGTATGGAAGAACAAAACAGATGCTGTAGCCAGTACCTCTTCCTCACAAACACAAATTGAACCCACTTGCCTAAACTTTGGTTCAATTAAATCATCTACATTGTAAGAACCCAAGACCAACAAGGCTTGGGTTTCCAATAGTAACTAATCATCTCACTTTATGTAAGGCCCCGTTCCCGGAGACCTCATAGTTGGACATTCACAGCACAATTTATAAAACATTTCATAATTTATTATCACAATGCAGCGGAGTTTAAACTTCAAAAGTCATTCATTAACTTTATAAATGATGTAGCTAAGCAATACATGTTTGATAACAGTTACAAAAGATCATTAGTTGTATTACGAAACAACAACGTTATCTTCTTGAATGGACGTCAGCCAAATCCCGACGAGTAGCCTCCCCGAGTGCCATCCTCAGCAAATTACCTGCCAACTGAAAATGCATAAAAGTCAGCTTTGCTGAGTGAGTTCTAGTTTTAAAATCATAAAAATATCTTGGTAGATTTGTATACAAAATACTTCTTAAAAAATATCTTATCTTTCTTTCGGATGTGATCACACATCATACATACAAATCATATCCAGTACATCATCACAATTCTCTTTCTTGCTTATTTAATATTATCTTTCACTGTCGATATGGACCAAAGTGCTATACCCCCCATATGATGCGCATAAACCTGGTACTGGCCTTGAAGTCTATAAATAGACTCCATCCGTGGTGCACATATGCTGACTCCAGTACCGATGTAGCAACAGTGGTCCCCTCAATCTTAAAGATTGACCTTATGTACATCCTTTGGGTTTGCTAAACCGTACACAGTTGAGCTAACGACAACATGGTCGTGCACCTCCTGTAAATTTTTACTTGCAAGTCTTTTCATTCTTTATGTTCCACTTTTCGTTAATATTAATCTTTCACTTGATTAATAATAATAATACTTTATGATCATAGGCAATCCACATAAAGTCACATGTTAATATCATAATAGGCACATAAGGACAGCCCACAACATGCATAAGATAATCAGATACAAGCATCAAGTCAACAAGTCAACCATGGTCAAACCTTAATTCAGATACAAGCATCAACTCACCTAGTGTAGCAAACAAGCAAAACTCCTCCGAACCTGCTTCTACACGAGTTCAAACACCTAAACAAGTAAAACAACCAACCAAAGCACATACAACACTTAGAAATCGGTTTTTAAGGTGGAAAACCTCAAAGAACCAAGCCAAACATCAATAAAAACCCACTAACCATGAAGATTTCAGTTCTAATTCCTTCTTGGAACCGATAGAGCCGGTCTACAGCTTTCTTTCTTCTTCTTTTAGGTCGAACAACAGCAACAACAAGATGATATGGGCGGCTATGCCTATATAAAGTGCATTTTGACTTTTTTGGTACTATTTACACAAAGCACCCCTCAATTTTTATTTTATTCAAAATACTTTTCTTTCCTTTTTATTTTGACCGAGGTTTCGGGTGTTACAAGTCTCCCCCCCTTAAAGAGGTTTCGTCCTCGAAACCTGTCACTCTTTAAATAACTATGGGTAATGCTGTCTCATCTCTTCTTCAGTCTCCCACGTAGACTCAGAATCCTTCCGGTGTTTCCACTGCTCCCGCACAAGTGGAACCACTTTATTCCTTAACCTCTTCTTCTTTCGATCAACGATTTCCATTGGTTCTCCACATCATAATTGACGATCATCCTTCACTATCATCTTAATGGTACAATCATATCTTTGTATCCCACTTAACTCGTCGGGCAATTCTAGACGGTAGGCCACCTTTCCTACTCGTGCAACGATTCAGAAAGGCCCTATGTATCTTGGACTCAACTTGCCCCTCTTCCGGAATCGGATGATCCCTTTCCAAGGCGAGACCTTTAACATGACTTTATCACCCACGTTGAATCGATGGGTCTACACCTCTTATCGGCATACGACTTTTGCCTATCTTTGGCTGCCTTCATAAAGGATTTGATCTTTTCCAGCTTCTCAGTCATAGCCTCAATCACTTCGATGCTGCCCAATTCTTTTTGCCAAATGTCTCCCCAACACACGGGCATTCTACACCTCCTACCATACAGCATCTAGTATGGCGGCATACTGATACTGGCATGATAACTATTGTTGTACGAGAACTCTTCTAATGGTAAGTGATCATCCCAATTTCCCCCAAAGTCGATCACGCAAGCACGAAGCATATCCTCAAGCGTCTGGACCGTCCTCTCAGACTGAGTCTGTTTGAGGATGGTAAGCGGTGCTAATATGTAGCCTCATCCCCATGGCATCATGAAATCTCTTCCAGAACTTCGACGTGAACCGGGTGTCACGATCCGACACGATAGACACCGGCACACCATGACGAGCTACAATCTCTTTGATGAACAGATCCGCCAATCTCTCAGATGCATACGTCTCACGGATCGGTAGGAAGTGAGCACTCTTTGTCAACCGATCAACTATCACCCAAATAGCATCGTACCCCCTTGCAGTACGGGGTAGCTTCATGATAAAATCCACAGTGATGTGCTCCCACTTCCACTCGGGTATATTCAACGGTTGAGTCTTTTCGTATGGTTTCTGATGTTCTACCTTCACTTGCAAGCAAGTAAGGCACTTACTTACATACTCTGCCATGTCACGTTTCATACCCACCACCAGTAGTCTTTCTTCATGTCTTGATACATCTTGGTAGCACCGGGATGAATGGAGTATCGGGTTTTATGAGCTTCGTCCATAATTCGCCCACGTAGATTTCCATATCGAGGAATCCACATTTGCCCAAAGAGGGTTTTAACACCGTGGGTATTCTCCCCCAATTCTACAACTAGACCTCCCATTCGTTCGGAGTTGAGGCGATCTTCTTTTAACACCTTATTTTGAAACTCTTTAACTTGCGTTATCACATCTGAGGTCATCACCAACTGATACGCCTTTACCCGAATCGGTTCAGGTCTCTCCTTCCGGCTAAGGGCATCGGCCACTACGTTGGCCTTGCCCGGGTGGTAATGGATCTCGCAATCATAGTCTTTGATCAACTCTAACAACCTTCTCTGCCTCATGTTGAGATCTTTCTGCTCGAAGAAGTATTTTAAGCTCTTGTGATCCATGAAGATTGTGCACTTGGTCCCATATAAATAGTGCCTCCAAATCTTCAACGCAAAGACCACCGCAGCCAATTCTAATTCATGAGTGGGGTAATTAACTTCGGGTCTTTAACTGTCGGGAAGCGTAAGCTATCACTCGTCCACGTTGCATTAGCACGCAACCTAGTCCCGAATAAGATGCATCTGAATACACCACTAAGTCTTCACTTCCTTCGGGCAATGTTAAGACAGGAGCTTTAGTTAATCTTGCCTTTAACTTCTCAAAAGCATCCTCTTGTTCCTGACCCCACACGAACTTCACATCCTTGCGGGTCAACTTAGTCAAAGGTGAGCCTATCTTGGAAAAGTCTTGAATGAACCTTCGGTAATAACCCGCCAAACCAAAGAAACTGCGAATCTCGGATGGCGTCTTTGGTGACTTCCATTGCATCACTGCCTCAACCTTTGCCGGGTCCACCATAATTCCTTCAGTATTCACCACATAACCCTGAAATTGAACCTCACGTAACCAGAAAGCACACTTAGAGAATTTAGCATATAACTTTTCTCTCCTAAGTGTCTTCAACACTTCACGTATGTGATCGGCATGTTCTTCTTTGCCCTTTGAATAAATCAAGATATCATCAATGAACATAATCACTGATTTATCCAACATTGGTCGGCACACTCGATTCATCAAATCCATAAAGGCAGCTGGCGCGTTGGTTAAACCTAAAGACATAACAAGGAACTCGTAATATCCATAACGCGTGCGAAAAGCTGTCTTAGGAATGTCTTGCTCCTTCACCTTCAATTGGTGATAACCCGATCGAAGATCTATTCGGGAAAACCAACTGGCACCTTGAAGCTGGTCAAACAGGTCATCAATCCTTGGTAGGGGTTATCTGTTCTTCACTGTCAACTTGTTTAATTCACGGTAGTCTATACACATCCTCCTACTACCATCCTTTTTCTTTACGAATAATACCGGAGCACCCCAAGGAGAGATACTCGGTCTAATTAACCCCTTGTCCATTAGTTCCTATAGCTGATCCATCAATTCTTTCATCTCGGTCGGAGCTAGCCGATACGGTGCTTTGGCAACGGGCTGCGCACCGAGGATCAGGTCGATCTGAAATTCTATCTCACCGTCCAGTGGCACACCTGGTAGATCTTCGGGAAACACATCCGGGAAATCACGTACCACTGGTACTTCTAATAATTGTGGTATCGACACGTCCACATCTTTCATGTATGCCAAGTAGGCACAACATCCGCGCCTCATGCACTTCTCTGCCACTGTCATCGAAATCACTTTCAGAACCGTAGTGACGTGATCACCATAAACTGTCACTGAACTGACATCGGGTGCAAATAACCGAATCATCTTCTTCCGACACACGATGTTCGCCTCATAGGTTGCTAACCAATCCATCCCTAGTACTACATCAAATCTTCCTAGGGGCATCACATATAGCTTAGCAGAGAACTTATGGCCTTCTAGTTCCATGTCCCAGCTTTCCATAATATCAGAGATTCTGGTAGACTTACCAATAGCAGTTTCTACGTTAAAAGGTTCATCGATGCTCCTACTACTAACAGGCAATTTAGCATAAAAGGCAGCAGGTATGAAACTCCTACTAGCACCAGAATCAAATAATACAGAGGCACAAGTTTGGTTTACTAGGAACAACCTGACATGACGTCAGGGTCTACCCGGGCTTCCTCTCGGGTCATCGTGAAGGCTCTTGCACTTGCCCTCTGCCCTCCTTCTTCCGGCCTCTTCTTCTACCCAGAACTTTCAGCCTTTGGCTTCTTGCAATCCTTGTTCATATGGTTTATTTCACCACAGTTAAAGCACCGTGGGGCTCCACACATCTTTGAAATGTGACTGGGCTTGCCACATTTGTAGCAGACATTCATTCCCAAGCGGCATTCCCCGCTATGTTCCTTCCCACACTTATCACACCGCTTCAACCCCAAGCTTGCAGTAACCACTGGGATCATCCACCCTCGGCCCCTTATTGTTCGGGGTGAAACCACCACGCCCGAACCCTCTTCCCGCCCTCCTGTTCGGGGTGAAACCACCACGCCCGAATCTCTTCCCGTTCCAACTCCTGTTATTACCACCCGTCTTCCTCACCTCCACCACCTCACTTCTCTTTCATCGTACAGTCTCCCAGCTAAATCCACCGCCGACCTAAAAGTGCTCGGTCGGGCAACGATCAAGTGCCTACGAATGTCAGTAGGCAACCCCAGAATATACCGCTTGATCTTCCTTGAAGCCGGTGTAACTTGATCGGGCACCAATCTTGCCATCTCGTTGAACTTAGTAGTATACTGCTGGTGTGTCATGGTTCCCGCTTCCAGTTATAGGAACTCCCTCTCAATCTTGTCGAGTTCTCGATGAGGACAGAATTCCTCAATCACTAACTTTTTCAGTTCACTCCATCTCATCCTCCCGACAGCCCTGTTTCCCTCGGCGTGGACAATATTGTCCTACCAACACAGAGTCGAGTCAACAAATGAGTGAGTGGCAAATTTCACCTTTTGATTCTCCCTGCACTCACTAATATCCAACACTGCCTCCATCTCTCTAACCCAGCGGTGGGCAGTAGCAGCGTTACCGTTGCCGTCAAAAGTAGAGGGTTTACACCGTTGGAATGCCCCGTAGCTGCATCCCCTCGCGATTTCCCGCACCTCTACATCTTTTTCATCACTGGAGGCTCCCCTTTCAACATTCATCTCCTCCTTATCATCATGATCTCCCTTTTTCTCCCTTCTCCCAGCAGCAGCCCTTCTCTCTTCCTCCTTTTCTTTCCTCTCATCCTTCCTTACGGCCCAGATCACCTCAGTCACGACAGACGGTAGGATCGTCTGCATGACTTGGTGAACCTCCTCCACCACTGCCTCTTTCACTGAGGCCCTTAAAGTGGCACTCTCATCCACTCTCTCCGGGTGATGAAGCTCAGGCTCAGCAAGAGCCGTCTCTGCAGTTCTCGTCTTGTTCTTTACGGCCCGGGGTCTACCAGCACGACCACCCGTACTCCATCTCTAGAAGCCTTAGATGATCTACCTCCAGCCATCCTCTAACACTATAAGATTCAAACACTCACACGGTCATTCAAGGTAATAGCTCATTTAATGTTAAATATAGTAAGTCCCTAATTAGAGTGGCCAGTTGTGATTAGCCACTTACTTTACTCTTCGTTCCCCGAGCATTTCCTATCCTGACTACATCAGTATTCAAATCTACTAAAGCACATAAATCAAATAGTATGCACACATAATACCGGTTATCATAATGAAAGGAAATACCTGATGGCACATAGCTACTCGGGCTGGCATCCCTCCATTCGGTCCCATTTTCAGTTTAAGTGTAGGTTTTTGAAAATATTTACCCATTTCTCTTAAACTTTGGCTCTGATACCAACTTGTAAGGCCCCGTTCCCGGAGACCTCACAGTTGAACATTCACATCACAATTTATAAAACATTTCATAATTTATTATCACAATGCAGCGGAGTTTAAACTTCAAAAGCCATTCATTAACTTTATAAATGTTGTTGCTAAGCAATACATGTTTGATAACAGTTACAAAAGATCATTAGTTGTATTATGAAACAACAGTGTTATCTTCTTGAATGGACGTCAGCCAAATCCCGACAACTGAAAACGCATAAAAGTCAGCTTTGCTAAGTGAGTTCTAGTTTTAAAATCATAAAAATATGTAGGTAGATTTGTATACAAAATACTTCTTAAAAAAATATCTTATCTTTCTTTCGGATGTGATCACACATCATACATACAAATCATATCCATTACATCATCACAATTCACTTTCTTGCTTATTTATTATTATCTTTCACTGACGATATGGACCAAAGTGCTATACCCCCCATATAATGTGCATAAACCTGGTACTGGGCCTTGAAGTCTATAAATAGACTCCATCCGTGGTGCACATATGCTGACTCTAGTACCGGGGCAGCAACAGTGGTCCCCTCAATCTTAAAGATTGGCCCTGTGTACATCCTTTGGGTTAGCTAAACCATACACAGTTGAGCTAACGACAACATGGTCGTGCACCTCCTGTAAATTTTTACTTGCAAGTCTTTTCATTCTTTATGTTCCACTTTTCGTTAATATTAATCTTTCACTTGATTAATAATAATACATTCACATGATCATAGGATAATCAATACAAGCATCATAACCATGGTCACCCATTTTGATCTTCCAAAATTCCAGAAAATTCCTTATGTCTTAAAGAAATGCGGGTGAACAAAACCAATGTGGGTGAACAAAACTAATGCGGGTGAACAAAAACTAATACGGGTGAACGACTTGCAAATGTGGATGAACAACTTGCAAATGCGGGTGAACACTTGGTAATTATTCTGTCTTGAAAGAAATGCTGATGGACACTGTTGCAAATGCGCATGTATAAAAAGAAATACTGATGGACACTGTAGAAAATGCGCATGTATAAAAAGAAATGCTGATGGACACTTAGGCTGAATTTAGACAAATGCAGGTAAATAACTTTAAATAGGGGCAAACAAAACACTTGGGCAATTATCACAGTGTAATTGCGGATGAACCATCAGACCAGTAAATTAGACTTATACTAAAACCAGTTCTAAAGCCTCATTTTCGTACATTCTTAACATAGATCTATCATGCTAAACTCTTAGAACAAGCTTACAACCTCATAGAACATAGAAGTTCATACACATACATACACAGTTATCATACATAACGGTTGTAAAACATTTTAAATGCAATTTCAGCCCCAAAGAAGTTTAAAAACATAGAACCGGGGTCGTAGACTCACCTAGTGTAGCAAACAAGCAAAACTCCTCCGAACCTGCTTGTACACGAGTTCAAACACCTAAACAAGCAAAACAACCAACCAAAGCACATACAACACTTAGAAATCAGTTCCTAAGGTGGAA
The DNA here is from genome assembly GCA_025506505.1 of Flaveria sonorensis. Classification (NCBI taxonomy): domain Eukaryota; kingdom Viridiplantae; phylum Streptophyta; class Magnoliopsida; order Asterales; family Asteraceae; genus Flaveria; species Flaveria sonorensis. The sequence goes on from CM046434.1 coordinate 34,144,770, forward strand.
AACCTCAAAGAACCGAGCCAAACATCAACAAAAACCCACTAACCTTGAAGATTTCAGTTCTAATTCCTTCTTGGAACTGAGAGAGCTAGTCTGCAGCTTTCTTTCTTCTTTTTTTCGGTCGAACAATAGCAACAGCAAGATGATATGGGCGGCCAATATAACGTGCATTTTGACATTTTTGGTACTATTTACACAAAGCACCCCTCAACTTTGCCTTCTTTTTATTTTCTTCAAAATACTTTTCTTTCCTTTTTATTTTGACCGAGGTTTCGGGTGTTACACTTTATGTGCAAGGACATCCGCATGACAAGAATGGAAATATACGGATTATGGACAGTGGATGCTCCAGGCACATGATAGGGAACAGATCTCTTCTTCAACAATTTGAACATTTTGATGGAGGTCCTATTCAGTTTGGAGGTGTAGTTGGAGGATATATTTTTGGTAGAGGTAGTGTATCCCATGGTAAGTTAAAAGTTGACAAAGTAAACATTGTCAGACAGCTTGAACATAATCTGTTAAGTGTTTCTCAATTCTGTGACCAAAAGCACCAAATGCTTTTCACAGAACATGAGTGCATTATCCTTAAACCCAGGATGACAATTCCTCAAGAATTGGTGCTTCTTAGATCTCCCAGGAGAGGGGATATGTACAAGCTGGACATGAACAATGCTTCCCCACTAGGTGAAGTATCATGCTTTCTTTCCAAAGCTATGGTGATGAGTCAACTCTTTGGCATAAAAGAATGTGCCATGTTAATTTTAAAACCATAAACAATTTAGTTAGAAATAATTTGGTACATGGTGTGCCTAAAAAGGAGTTTTTCTGTAAATACAACTATATTGCTTTCCTAAAAGGAAAACAACACAAGGTTACTCACAAATCCAAAGAAGTTAACTCTATCACCACTCTATTACACTTATTGCACATGGATCTTTTTGGCCCCACAAGTATAATGAGCATTGGAAGGAAATCATACTGCCTTGTGATTGTTGATGATTTTACAAGATTCACTTGGGTATTCTTTTTAAGAACTAAAGATGAAACAGCTGAAACTTTAAAATCTTTTATTATTAAAATTGAAAATCAAAAGGATCACAAGGTGAAAATCATTAGAAGTGATCAAGGGACTGAGTTAAAGAATCAAGTTCTTGACTCATTCTGTAACTCAAAAGGGATTGCCAGACAATATAGTGCTCCTAGAACTCCTCAACAGAATGGTTTTGCTGAGAGGAGGAATAGGACACTTATTGAGGCTGCAAGAACAATGTTAGCTGATTCAAAGCTACCTCTAACTTTCTGTGCAGAGGCAGTCAGCACTGCATGTTATGTGCAAAATAGAGTTCTCATTGTTAAGCCTCATGGGAAGACCCCTTATGAGCTATGGAACAAGAGGCCACCATTCATTGGCTTTCTTAGGTCCTTTGGTAGAAGGTGTACCATACTCAACACAAAGGACAATTTGGCAAAATTTGCTGAAAAGTCGGATGATGCTTTCTTTGTTGGATATTCATCCACCTCTATTGCTTATAGAGTGTATAATATCAAAACTCAATAGTTTGAGGAATCATCCAACATTGATGTTAATGGGCACACTCCTTGTGTTAGAGGGAATAGACCTGAATACATTTTTGATATAGAATTGTTTCCAAACTATTCTAAACCATCTTGTGAGAATGTTTTAGTTGGAACAGGAACTCAAAGTGACCCATACGAAGATCAATTATTTGAGCTACCCAGACCTATTTCCAGTTCTCCAAGAAGAAATGAAGAACAAGCTCCTACTGCTGAAAGTCCTGAAAGCATGAGTATCTCAGGAAACAAAGGAGCTTCAACAAATTGTCAACTCACTGAGCCTTATAACCCAGAAGTTGACAATTCAAGCACTGAACACCAAGCTAATGAAGATAGTGACACGGAGGAACAGGCAACTGTTGATGCTGCTTCACAACATACTGACATTGATGATGTCATTCATTCATTCAATCAGTCCTTATTGAATGAATGTGAGACATCAGCTGGAGAAGGTGTTTGAACTTCTGAGCAAAACTTCTCAAACCTGGACCTATCTATGCAATTAGATGTGATTCCTAGGCTTAGGATACACAACACTCATCCAGCTGAAAATATCATTGGGGATGTATCAGAAGATGTGAGAACCAGAAGTCAGACTCACAATAGGAATGTATGCTTGTACTCATGCTTTCTCTCTCAAATGGAACCAAAGAAGGTGGAAGAAGCCCTCAAGGACAACAATTGGATTGAAGCTAGCAAGAGGAATCGCTTCAATTCAAGAGGCAAAAGGTATGGAATCTAAGTCCTTTGCCACCAGGTCAAGTCCCTATTGGCACCAAGTGGGTGTTCAGAAACAAAATAGATAATAGAGGTTTGATCATCAAGAACAAAGCAAGACTTGTTGTTCAAGGATACACACAGCAAGAAGGCATAGCTTACACTGATGTCTTTGCACCTGTTGCAAGACTTGTGTAGATGCCTCTCAAAGATTAACATTTAGTCTTTATTAGTCTTTGTAAAGTTTTGTCATAGTGTAGGGACTTATTGTGTAAATATATGTTCCTTATTTTGTTTTCTTTGATAGTATAAATAGCACAGATAAGGTATTGTGTTGGTAAGCACTTAGACAATTAGTTAGAACGAATTGTAACTGTTTCTCTCTACACTTGTACTTTCTATGCATTCTATCAATGAAAAACTATGAATTTTTCTGATTTGTTTGCATTGAATTGATTACTTGTGTTTGTTTTGATTGAATTGTATCACAATATCATCATAGATTGATCCATTTTGATCCTATCAAATGGTATCAGAGCTGTTGGCTCGGTGATTTGAGTTCTTCAAAGTGTAGAACTTTTGAATCACTTGAATCTGTGATTGATATGCAATTCAATCAAACAATTATTGATTTCAGTTGTGTTTCATCATTAGAAACATGAATTGAATCATAATTTGCATCTCAATTCGTTCAAAATCAGTGAATTTGTTCAAAACAGTATGCGAACCTGTTTTTCATTATCAAACTGAAATTCGATCAAAAAACTGAATTGTTGTTGTTGTTTGGTGAAATTGAAGATGAAGGACTGTTAATCGATCAAATTACAGTCTAATTGGAAGTTTTCAGAGCAATTCAACCAGTTCTGAAGATTTTCAGCAGATCTGAGTTCGTTTGAATCTGTTGAATTTGGCGCATTAGGTCAAAACACTACTGAAAATTGCCTAAGTGTTTGGGCGCTTGATAACTGTTCAGGCTTTTAACAACTGTTAAGGAGTTTTTGGTCTAGGCGTTTTACCACTGTGAAGGCGCATCACAAATGTTTGGTCACTTTGGTACTTTTTAGAAACTAAGGAATTCTAGCAATACAACTGTGTAGGCACATTTGAACTGTTTGGACGTTTTACAACTGTTCAGGCACATTTCAAGTTGGGTGTTTTTGAGAATTTTTCTAAGGCAATCCCTTAGACGTTTCAAAGTCAAAGAAGTTTCACAACTGTTGGGCGCTTCATCACTATTCAGGCGTATCACCTCAACACTTAGAAATTTTTTTTAAAAAATTTAAAAATTCAAAATATTTTCAATTCATTTTTAAATTCAAAAACTTAAAAAACAACAAAAAAAAAATCCTTTTCTAAAATAAAAAATATAAAATGGTGAAGTCAGAAGATTCAGAGAATAGAGTTCCTAAGCTGAAGAACAGAGCTGATTTTAAGAACCGGTCTCTTAGATTGAAACATCACCTTAATTATATTGACACTGACTTGTGGAAGCCAATAGAAAGAGGTCCTCATATTCCTATCACTTCAGATGGTCCTGATAGAGGGTTTGTCTACACTAAAGATTCTCCAGAACCATATCCCGAAGATGAGTTACAAGGTGATGATCTAAGGAAAGTCAAGAATGATATTAAAGCCTATTCTTTGATGTGTAAAGGATTACCACTTGAAGTCTAACTAGACTTGATGGATATCAAACTGGATATACCATGTATAAAGCTTTGAAGATAATTTATGAAGGTGGCAAGGAGATTCAAGATCTCAAGAAGCAGAAACTGAAGAGGCAGTTAGAGCTGTTTGAGCATTTATCTGGTGAAACTATAAACCAAATGATGAATAGATTTGTGCAACTTACAACTGAGATGTCTACTGTTGGCATAAAAAATGATCTCAAAGATCTAAACTTCAGGCTTCTCAATGCTCTTCCATCCTCATGGAAACAAACTATGACATTATTAAAGCACATTGAAAAATTTCCTATGGATCTTGATCTATTGATTGCAAAAATTGAGTCAGTGGAGATTGATGAAAGCTCAAGAAACAATGATAGAGCAACATCAATGTCTCAATACAAGTATGTTTCATCTCCAGCTAGCACTGTGGAGAATGCCTTTATGGCAAAGAATGAGAATTTACCAGAAGAAGAGGGTTATTTGTTTGTTGGAGCAGGGTTCTTTACAGATTCTTCATATACAAGTGCTCCTGCTTATGCATCTCAACCTCAACCTCAACCTCAACCTCAGTCTCCTCCTAAACCTCAAAGCTCTAAACCTCAAACTGAGACTCCATCTATTAACTCTGCTAAAACTAGCAAAGTTAAAGATGTCATTAACATCCTATTACAGGATGATGAGTCCAAATCTGCTTTTACTGCTTTTATGGCTAGTTTTCAAGTTTATCAAGGTAGTCATTTAACTCAATTAGATTTTGTTTTGCAGGACTTATTTGAAATGGATCCAGATGATTTGGAGGAAATGGATCTAAACTGGCAGATGGTGATGATTGCATACAGAACTCAAAAACACTCTTATGTCAACAGGAACTACAAGCCAAGTGCTAACAAGACTGTTGGATTTGACAAGTCTAAGTCAAGGTGTTTCAACTGCAATAGCTATGGTCACTTTTCAAGGGAATGCAAAGCTCCCAAAAACAAAGGAGGAAATTGCCAATCAAGTTCAAGTAATCAGAGGTTTCAACAATCATCTCAGAAGACATTCCAAAAGCCATACCAAAGCTTACCAATGCCTGAACTTAAAGATGACTCAAAAGCTTCTGAAGAACCCAAGAAAGCTTTAGTAGTCATCATCAAGATGGATACGAATGAAGTGCATATGCAGAGCAGTTTACAGCTGACTTAACCTCTAGTTTATCTCTTATTGCAGAAGTTCAAGGAGAAGATTGGTCAAAAGATAATGATCCAAGGCTAAATATGATTCTGAGAATGAAGAAGAAGAATACGATTGGAGTGATAAATCTGATCCTAAACAGGATTCAGAAGAAGTTGCATTGATGGCAAAGTCAGATCAACCAAAGGTTGAAAATTCATCTTCCAACTCTAAGATTTCTTCAACTAAATATCTTGAAATACCAGCTGAAGTAAGAAAAAAACTACGCACCAAATCTTGCTTTGAACATGTAGAATATTACCGAACTTACTCTTATAAAATCCGTGAAAAGCTTAAGCAAGAGGAATTAATGCATAATAAACTTAAAAAGGATCACAAAATATCAGATGAAAAGATCATTTCTCTACAAACTTCATGGAACAAAACCTTGAAAGAACTAGAAATTGTTTCCAAACAACTTAAAGAAATGACTAAGAACTTGAAAGAGGAGAAAATAGCACATGCTGCTACGCAAGTTGATCTTGCTTGAGTAAAAAGTTCCAAAATAATTATAGAACAACTGGTAAGTGAACGAAAGGACAAACAAAAAGCAGGCTTAGGTTTCAAACACGAACCAATGCCTGAATCTATAACTAATACTTTACCAGAGAACTTCAATACGCATGATCATTCTCCTGAAAATAAAGCAAAACTTAAAGCTTACCAAAACAAAAACAACATGATTTCTGATAATGAAGAAGAGAAAATCAATGTTGAAATCTTTGAAGAAAAGGATACAGAAAAGATCAAAAACAGTCATCCAATAAAAGTTAAATCATATGAACCACGACCAAAAAGTAAGAAAATTTTTGTTTCAAAAGAATATGTGTTGGAGGAAGTAATCATTAAAAACAAAGATAAGGCAAAACAAAAAGAAGAAACATCTGAAAATTCAAGCTCACATGACCAAAAAGATCAGAAAGAGAAAGAAAATGAAAAAGAATCTTCACTTGAAGATGTTCAATCTTAGATAAAATCAAATTCTATAAAATCAAGGAACCAAAGAAGAAGAAGAAAATTGACTAAAGATAAAACTGATCAAAATAAGAGTCAAGAAAATCAGACAAAAACAACAAATCAAGCAAGTCAATTTAAACCAATAAAATTTGTGTCTGCTGGTAATTTGAACATGAACTTAATTCAAGAAGTTAAACAAACTCCTAAGAACCAAGCAACTCTGATCTGAAAACAGGTTCAGATTCGAAGACTTCCGCTGACGTTAAACGATTTGTTTCTAAGGATTCTAAGAATACAGTTCATGTACAAAAGTCAAAACCAAATATACAAAAGAAAAAATTGCCAAATCAAAAACAAAATTTGTCAAATAAAAAACAAAAGATTAATTTTTCGACGCCTAAATCTAAACAAGGATCAAACGTTGCGTCAACATCAAAAGTGAACAAACATTTGTTTAATACACCACAAAGGTACTGTGAAATCTTTGACATGTATAATCATAAGACTGCTAAATGCTTTTTCAACAAGTACTGTCATATATGTGATAAGAAATCACTCAACAGCAGATTGTTATTTTAATAAGTATTGTACCTTCTGTGATGAAAGAATTCACAATACAGAAAACTATTACTTTAGAAAGAGTTCGCCAAGGAAGGGATTTACTAATACACAATTGAGCAAAGGTTATGTTAATCCTCAGTTTAAAAGAAATCAAACTGTCAGTTTTCAAAGATTAACTAATCAACCTTCCTTAGGCTTGAGATCTTTCAAAAGAAATGACTCTGTGAGACCAAAATAATTCATTCACGATCAATTCATTCCAAGGTCAGTGAGAATGAACAATAAAATTTTTTTAAAAATTGGTCAATTCAATGGTATGAATTTTCTTAAAAATGATCAAAAATTTATGAATCATAGAATTGGCAATTTCATTAAAAACAAGCCGGATGTGAACAAACTTCATTTTAAACAATTTACTATTGTTGACAAGTTTGACAAACCTAAGACCATCTCGGCTTGGGTTGATAATTCAACTTAACTGTTCTTGAAATGCAGGTGCGCCCGAGAATACCAATTAACACATGGTATATGGATAGCGGGTGTAGCCGGCATATGACGGGCAATCATGCCTTACTTCAAGAATTTAAGTTAAAGGATGGTACTCACATCACCTTCGGTGGTGATGCGGGAGGAAAAATCACAAGCTTCTGCTCACAGTTTAACTTTAATTTGTTAAACGTTTCCCAAATTTATGATAAATCATATTCTGTACTTTTTGATGATTCTTATTGCTATATTTTGAAGCCAGGTTTTCAGATTAGCAAAGACTGGGTGGTTGTTAAACCTGTTAGGGATCGAGATGTATATAAGCTGGATATGTCTCAAGTTGATCCATCTACAGAAACAACTTGCCTTATTGCTCAAGCATCAAATGATGAAAGTCAGCTTTGGCATAGACGTCTCGGGTATTCCAACTTCAAGAATATGAACAAGCTTGTAGCAGGAAATCATGTTATTGGCCTTCCATCAAAGAAGTTTGCCACTACTGATCTCTGCTCAGCATGTTTAAACGGGAAGCAACACAGAGCGTCTTATAAGCCCAAGCAAATAAACTCAAATTCTAAACCTCTCCAGATGTTGCATATGGACCTTTTCGGACCAACCAACATGAAGAGTATTGAAGAAAATCTTATTGTTTAGTTATCATTGATGACTTTACAAGATCTTCATGGGTTTTCTTCTTGAATGCTAAATCTGAAACGGCTGAATTATTAAAAGAATTCATCACAAAAGTTTAAAACCAATTAGAACAAAAAGTAAAAATAATAAGAAGTGATAATGGAACGGAATTTAAAAATGCTAATATTGACATGTTCTATGCAGAAAAAGGAATTGCTCATCAGTTTAGTGCTCCCAGACCTCCACAACAAAATGGAGTTACTAAAAGGAAGAATAGAACTTTGATTGAGGCTGCACGATCCATGTTAGCAGATGCGAATATTCCTATAACTTTCTAGGATGAAGCCATATCTATTGCGTGTTTCGTACAGAATCGTACTTTAATTGTGAAAGACAAACTAAAAACTCCTTATGAGTTGATGTTTGGCCGGAAACCAAACATAGATTTTCTTAAATCTTTTGGTTGTCCAGTTTTGATTTTAAATTCAAGTGATCATCTAGGAAAATTTGATTCAAAATCTAATGAAGGATTTTTCGTTGGATATTCATCGGTTTCAAAAGCCTATCGAGTTTATAACTCTAGGACAAATGTTATACTTGAAACATTCAACGTTAAATTTCTTAAAAATTCTTTTCCATCAGTTTCAAATGGTCCAGCTTGGTTATTTGATTTGGATTCATTGTCAAACTCCTTTCAATCTAACTTGTTTGATCAATCTAACTTGCTTGATTCTACAGGTAAGAAGAAACCTCAAGGAGATCTCGGTTCTTTCAGTGATGATTCAGATTCTGATGATATGGATGACTCAAGCCTAGATTATCCATTTTTCTCTTTTGTCAAAGATTCAATAATTTGTTTTGATAATAATGATGATCTCTCTCAACAAGATGAAGATCATTCCGTTTTAGAAAATCAAGATGTTTCACAACCTATTCCTAATGATGGTATATAAATTATTCAACCTGAGTCTGGAACGTCATCTATCTCTGGTGATGTAGTTGGTACCGGTAATCTTGATTACTTCATCAACTCACCAACTCAAGTGCCCAATTTCAATTCACATTCATCAAACCTATTGCATTAGCTTTTTAACTTGAACCAAACCAATCTGGATGTTCATGTTCAAGGGAATGAGATTCTAACATCTTGTATTCACAAGAACCATCAAACGTCTCAGATTATTGGCCTGTTGAATGAGAGAACAACAAGAAGTAAATCAAAACAAGCAAACCTTGCTTATACTCGTGTTTTCTTTCTCAAATTGTTCCTAAAAACGTTACCTAAGCTTAAAGGACAATAGTTGGATTGAGGCTATGCATGAAGAATTACTTCAATTCCGCAAACAAGAAGTGTGGAATCTTATGGATTTACCTGAAGGAGAAAATGCCATAGGCATAAGATGGTTGTTCAAAAGCAAAACAGATGATCTAGGAATTGTTATTAGAAATAAGGCAAGACTAGTTGCACAATGATACACCCAAGAAGAAGGAATAGATTATGATGAAGTATTTGCTCCAGTTGCAAGACTTGAGTCAATTCGTGTCTTCCTAGCTTATGCATCATTCATGAAATTCATGGTGTATCAAATGGACGTGAAAGGTGCTTTCTTGTATGGACCAATCACTGATGATGTGTTCGTAAAGCAACCTCCGGGTTTTGAAGATTCAGAATTTCCACATCATGTGTACAAGCTTAGCAAAGCTTTGTATGGTTTACATCAAGCCCCTAGAATCTGATATGAAACATTATCACAGCACTTAATCCAACATGGATACACGCAAGGGAAAATAGATCTGACTATGTTTATCAAGAAGGATGCTAATGATCTTTTATGTGTACAAGTGTATGTTGATGATATCATATTTGGTTCTACAAGTCCAAAATTGTGCAATGAATTCGAAGAAATAATGAAATCTCGATTTCAAATGAGTTTTATGGGAGAAATAAATTTCTTTCTTGGACTTCAAGTCAAGCAATCTGCAGATGGAATATTCATAAATCAAGAGAAGTTCATTGACAAATTCTTGAAGAAATTTAAACTGCAAGATTGTCAGTCCATAAGAACTCCAGCTGACGTAAACACCAAGATTGAGCCTGATCCAAAAGAAAATCTATAGACCAAACTTTATATAGATCTATGATTGGTTCATTGATGTATCTTACTGCATCTAGACCTGACATGATGTATGCTGTTTGTGTCTGTGCCAGGTATCAATCAGACCCGAAGGAATCTCACTTAATTGCTGTCAAACGCATATTCAGATATCTCAAAGGAAAACCGGCCTTAGGGTTATGGTATCCTTATGAAGGAAACTTCGAGTTATATGGGTATACTGATAGTGATTATGGAGGATGTTGTCAAGATAGAAAATCAACTACGGGTGGTTGTCAGTTTTTAGGACCCAGATTAGTCTCATGGCAATGTAAGAAACAAACAAATGTCTCCGTTTCAACCCCAGAAGCTGAGTACATAGCTACTTCAGCAGGATGTTCTCAAATCCTTTGGTTCCAAAACCAACTACTGGATTACGGGTTCAACTTTTTTAAAAATCCAATTTATATTGATAACACTGCTGTTATGTTCATTATAGCTAATCCTGTCCAACATTCAAAAATAAAACATATCAAGATTCGATATCATTTTCTCAGAGATAACTCTGAAAAAGGTTTAATCATTCTGATTCAAATTGCAACTGAAAAACAGTTGGCGGACCTTTTTACTAAAGCCTTCTTATCAGGACGGTTTGAGTATTTGGTAGAGTCAATTGGTCTTATTAACCACATTTAAAAACTAGTGTTTGAGCATTTCAGTTAATTGAGTCTAAATATGATCAGAACCCTCCCTTACCTGAATAGGACACATCAAGAGAAATTGCCAATGTTAATTGCCTGATTGTATTTTGTGTGTGCATGTTTCTTAGAAAAAGCAAAACCAAATACAAAAATAGAAAATTGAAAAATCAAAAGATAAAAATATAAAACAAAAACTACAAAAATAGAGTTTTTCTTTGTTAATTCATTATTTAGGATGAATCTGTCTTTGCAATATGTGAGAAATGATAGATACATTAGTATGATCAGTTGCATACTTCACTCGATAATAAAGTCTGACGTGATCAGATATGATGTGCAAGTAAGTTCATACAATTAGACTGAAAAAGTAAATTCTTGTGATTAAACTAAATCACTCATGCATTCATGTCTCTGTATCTTAGCACTAATGAGTAGTGTTGATTTCTCAAATCGATTGCTTGTTAAGACATAATCTCACACCTGGCGGTGATATGAATAACCATTGAGCTCTAATTATTTAAAGCATCTAACACTTCTCTGTTATGAGTCATCATAGACCTGAAGTAATGAGATATCCTTTGTTGTAAGTGATTACAGACCTGGATATTCTCACTAATGCAACAAGATGCCAATGTGCACAAATACCAAATGAGATCTGGTTATAGTATATGTCAGGTTAACAAGTTGAGAACAGTGAATTCTTGTATATCTTTATGAGAATTAACCTCTCTAAGTCTAAGTGTGACTGCATAATGTCATATCTAATTATACCTTAAACAATCCAAGAATTGAAAAAGTAAGTGTGCTGAATATCTTGCTAAATGCACTCATTTTCTGTCCTTAGATCTCGTGCCTCCTTTACTGCAGAAATGCTGACCTGGAACACACTTGATTAGAATTTATTCATTGTCTATGACTATCCATCAATTTTTTTAGTTTATTGTGTGATCTTAACTGATATGATCTCACTGCAGACATTGATTCAATTATAAATATTAGATTTTATTCTTATTTAATTTTGATTTTTGCATGTTTTCTGTGTGCAGGCATATTAATAATGATTAGTGTGATCTTCCTGTGACAAATTCAAGAAACTTCTAAGTTTTGTTAAACTTAAAAGTTTAGGGGGAGTAAAAAGAGTAAAAAGAGTATAAAGTAATGAATACGATGATGGAAAGGATATCTCTAAGGAAAGCCTTGGTGTATGCTAACATTGTGAAAAAGGATATTAAAAAGATAGAGTTCATGAGGATATCTAGCAAAGGGGTTTTAGAAATTCATTGTAAAGATAACCCAAACCCAATAGAATTTTATGCTAACTTGGATATTGCAGGTCTATCAAAGGAAACTTTGGAAGTAATGAATAGATGGAGATAAAGACGAATGAAGCTAAACCGGAGCAAGGCATCTTAGCTAGCAAGTTCAAGTCGGCTATTACTAAAGCTCTGAGGGAACAAGAACTTTATAAAGAGAAGCCAGTATTCAAGATTAAAGAAGAGCCTTAAGACTTCTTTGATTTATGAAGACTGAAGACAAAGAAAAGGCATGGAGACTGAAGATAAAGACAAAGAATGAAGATTGAAGAAGATTAAAGATTGAAGATAGAAGATATGAAGACAAAATATTGATTTTGAAGACTGAAGACAATGTCAATCTTAGGGGGAGTATTGTAGATGCCTCTCGAAGATTAACATTTAGTCTTTATTAGTCTTTGTATAGTTTTGTCATAGTGTAGGGACTAATTGTGTAAATATATGTTCCTTATTTTCTTTTTTTTGATAGTATAAATAGCACAGATAAGGTATTGTGTAGGTAAGCACTTAGACAATCAGTTAGAACGAATTGTAACTGTTTCTCTCTACCCTTGTACTTTCTATGCATTCTATCAATGAAAAAGTATGAATTTTTCTGATTTTTTTGCATTAAATTGATTACTTTTGTTTGTTTAGATTGAATTGTATCATAATATCATCACAGATTGATCCATTTTGATCCTATCAACTTGAAGCTGTGCGAATCTTCCTTGCTTTTACGGCCTCCAAGAACTTCACAGTCTATCAACTTGATGTCAAATGTGCATTTTTGTATGGGAATATAGACAGAGAAGTCTATGTGTATCAGCCACCTGGATTTGAAGACCCACAGCATCCCATCTATGTGTGTAAACTGGAAAAAGCTCTTTATGGGCTGCATCAAGCACCTAGGCTGTGGTATGAGACTTTGTCTTAGTTTCTCCTCAAAAACGGCTACACCAGAGGCACCATAGATAAGACATTGTTCATAAAGAAATCTGGGAAGGACATGCTGCTTGTTCAAGTCTATGTCAATGACATCATATTTGGTTCCTCAAATGACCAAATGTGCAAAGACTTTGAAAGCATCATAAGAAAGAAATTTGAGATGAGCTCCATAGGAAAGATAAATTTCTTTCTTGGATTCAAGTGAAGCAGATGGAAGAAGGATTCCTTATCAATCAGTCTAAGTATGTCAAGGACATCTTAGAAAGATTTCAGATGAACGATTGTAAGACAACCAAGACACCTATACCCAGAAATCACAATTTATGTCCTGATTCTGAAGGGGAAGATACTGATCAGCATCAGTACATGGCAATTATTGGATCTCTGATGTATCTCACAGCTAGTAGACCTGATATCATGTTTGCAACCTATATCTATGCAAGATATCAGGCTGCTCCCAAGGCATCTCACCTAATTGTTGTCAAAAGGATTCTTAGATACCTCAAAGGAGTTCCCAAACTAGGTCTCTGGTATCCTAAGAATAAGGATTTCAATCTCTATGGGTACTCTAATAGTGATTATGGTGGCTGTAACATTAACAAGAAATCCACATTAGGAGGATGTCAATTTCTTGGTGGAAGATTATTTCCTGGCAATGCAAGAAGCAATCATATGTCTTTACATCAACTGCTGAAGCTCAATACATTACTGCTACGAGCTGCTGTGCTCAATTGCTATGGATTCAAAATCAGATGTTAGACCATGGATTCAGCTTCATAAATACTCCTATCCACATAGACAACACGAGTGCTATTTCCATTACAGAAAATCCAGTCAATCACTCCAAGACAAAGCATATTGACATCAAGTATCATTTCATTCGAGATATTCATGAGAAACACTTAATTAAACTAGTAAAAGTTAATTCAAATGAACAATATGCTAACTTATTCACCAAAGCCTTTGATGAACAAAGATTTAAATACTTAATCACAGCTATTGGGATGATTAACCTTGACTAGTTTATATTTGAAAACCTTTTAAAATGTGTCTTGTTTATGTTGTCCAATTACAATCTAAGCCCTGTTACTAAAGTTTTTCTTCTAAGTGGAAATTCTTCTGAAAAGAAATTTACTCTTGGAAGACATCTTTATATCTTCCGAAGGTAAATTCCTTCACTTTAGTATTCTCTTCCAAAGAATTTTTACCCTCGGAAGCAAATTTGATCAGAGATCAAATTTACTTCCGAAGGTTATTAACTCACTCTCGGAAGAAGTCATTTCTCTGGAAAGCAACTTTTCCTTGTGAAGAAAACTTTTACTTGTAACGGAAACCTTTGGGCCCCACTGTGTAAAGATTAAAATCTTTTTAGAATTTTTTAAATTATCTACCTTGCCGCCGTACTCAAGTACACTCCCAAACTGTCTTTCACCTTACCGGCATGGTCTTTTACCCCCTATTTAAAACTTCCGACTCTCTTTCTTTACCCTTTTTACCACCACTGAAACCGAACACTCCCATTATCGTTTTCACTCTCTCACAAAATTCCTTCAATCCAACCATACTTTCTTACAATGGCTCTCAATCCTCATCATAATCAAGTCGCCATCCTTGACTCTTCTAAGGATGTTGACTTTGCCCCCATCATCAATTTTATGTTTCACTCCACATACTTCACCGCCCTCACCGTAAACCCCATCATATACTCTAATCACATGAACGAATTTTGGGCAAACGGTCGTTGTGAAACTCTGAACGATGAGAGGGTCATCAGGTCGAATCAACGGACAAGAGATCATCATTTCTGAATCTACCATCAGGGAGCATCTGGAGGCTTCATGATGAAGGCGCCTCGCTGAATCCCCAAATCCGAGCTAGAAAACACATATACTCAGATGGGATATGGTGGTGATGTGCACAAGTCCACTGTCTACAGTTTAACTGCTCTTACAACTGGAAATTCTTGTTGCACATCATTCTACACTTCCTATCTAACAAATCAGGGGGTTGGGATCAAATCCCATATGATCTAGGATGCTAGTCCATGGAATGGTAAAAGGCCTCCGCTTCAAACTATTCAATGTTTGTGCTGAACATTTTGCAAGCAAATCTTACTCGGGATTCATTTTTCATGTATCCCCGGTTCATTCAACATATCATAAACTGTGAGCTGGACCAGAGTAGACTACAACATAAAGACACTCTCATGGTCTTACACATGAGGCCAGTCATCTTCAAGACCTTAAAGAAGGTGTCCACCAATTTCAGGGGGGAGATTCACTGATCTTCTCTCAGGTATGCTTAAGCCAACGGCTCCTGGTGACATCCCTGCAAGCCCAAGCAGGCGATGAACCCACACCAAACTCCCCACTCAAATGCCAACTACTTCTTCCCACGCAATTAAATTTACATACACCAGACGTCCCAAGCGAATCAATCTACTCTATTGATCAGGTCCCCCTGTTTACACACCAAAAAGGCTTGAATGGAACTCAGGGCTCCCACTCAGCCAGAGGTCACACCTTCCTCCACCATCGACCTCAATATCAGTGTTGAGTCTCCTCAGTCTCAACCTGATGCCCAAACCCAAGTCATTAGCTCTCAGGGTGAGTCCCAACACTCCCCTGAGCAACCAAAAAGGGACTCCACATCATTGGCACATTGCTATTACAGAAGAGCCATTCGGAGCTAATCAGGTCCCGGGTCATTAGAATTAACCTCTCTACCCTTCACTGAACCTTTTATTCCAACCTGATGAGGATATTTGTTCCGTCAAGGCCATGTTGTTGATCTACAATACCTTTTTCAAGATCAACTGAGCCCCATGGAACCTCTAATATCTAGCTAACATCAGTTCAGCCAAACTGAGGCGAGTCCAACTGGTGGGGGTGACTCATGTAGTCTCAGCCGCCACTACTGAGAGTGTCTCACTAGCCTCTTAGGAATGGTGACATCAGTGAGACTGAGTCTACGACAACCTTGCCAATTGATGTTTCCAAAAGGACATCAGTAGGGAAGGGTATCCAGGGCGCCAAGAAACCATAACTGGTGGTGATGATGAACATGGGTAGACTGCAACTCATTATTGAAGACCTGATTTCTAAAGTCTCAAACCTTGAATCAATGGTTAAGACTTTAGAGGACAGGTCTGCCACTCAGTAACTTGAGATTGAATATCTCAAGGCTAAACTAGTTAAGACACATTGAAAAGTCTATCAGGCACGTACCTATTCCGGTTCTTTAAGTTCTTCCTCTGGCTCATCTACTTCTCAAGATAATTCTACCAAAAAAGGGGAGAATGTCCAGAAACAAAATCATGAGGAACCCACTTACCCCATAGCAACAACCTCTCCTGATGCCTTATCTATCTTTTACCCTAACTGCATCACCCTACAACAGTCTTCCCTCAACCAGCCCCCATACCTTTCAAGTGGACCAAAGGATGCTCATAGATCTCAATAGGTTTTCTAACCAAATTCTGTTGAGGCTCCTCAATTAAACAGCCCTTCCCTGATCTAGCTATTGCCTACTTTGGACTGAAGAGCTTTAAAGGCTGAATGCACCACCTACCTCTAAAGAGGAAGTGGTCAACCTAAGGTCTTTACTAACCAAGATTAACTTCGAACGGGATTACAAGACTGATGGCCCAGCAACTGATTTGGATGGGACATGTGATGCAGTTCCAGTTACTTTCGAGGCAGAAATCCAAGCTGCTGAAGGAATAATTGGACTGTCTTCATTATCTAGTGATCTATTTTATTCATAGAGGCAATCCTTGAACTAGCCTCTAAGATTAACAGTGAGGACTTCCTTACAACCCCTCTCTTACAAGAACCATCACTTCAAACACCCTCGCTTCAACCTGAATCTTCTGAACCTGAGTTCCTAAAGGCTGAATCTTCCTCTGATCCTAAGGGGAAGAGAAAGCTTACTGCTGAGGAGCTACTAAAAGAGGAAAGACTGGAGAAGCAAAAGAAGAAAGGTAGACTTGATACTGGAAAGTTGTTGGCTGCTAGTAGCAAAGCAGCCCAGCGCCTAAGCAATCTCAACAATAAAAGGAGGGTGGAAATCATTGGCAGGCTCATCAGCCTGGGAGTGGCAATAAAGAAACTCTCTACTCCCAACTGATGAGCTTGTGAAACTAGAAAAGGCAACCTTCTGAATAAGAAAAAGAAGAAGCAGCAAGGTTGGCCAAAGAGGAGGAAAGAAGGAAGAAGAAAGAAGAAGAAGCCATGGAAAAGGGAGAGATGGAGTGAATAGCCTTTCTCTGCAATAGAGGCTATTCTCAAGAGGAGCTAGCACCTCACCAAAATGACATGGATCTTGTTTCTTTTTCACAAGAGACAGATCTAATCAACAAGGAGAGGAAGAAGGCTGCTAGGGAGAAGTTGAGAGAAAAGTCAAAGAAAGAGGTAGAGGGGAACTTCCAGCTACCAAAAGGAAGGAGACAAGGATTGGATGAAATCCTATCTCCAAGCTCACGGCTTTCCAGCAGGCAAGTGGGTCCCATGCGATCAAGACCCTACAGCGACATGTCAGCGACATCAAAGCTGACATTCGCTTAGGAAGAAGAAGCAGGAGGTTGCTCAAACTCCTAGTGTTCAGAGGATGGCCCCAAACCAACACCCAAACCACTACCCCAAAACACAACCTACACCGTCTCCCTTCCACATCAAAACAGAACCTTTCATCCTGAACCTTCTCCATCAACTTACCTAGACCATCACCCAGTGCATCCCACCAACCACCACCACCACCTATCCTATGACCCAAAAACAACAAAAGACCCACTCAAAAACCAAACCATACTCTGATCCATCAAAACCCCTGACCTTGAAAGAATTCAAGGAGATAAAGAAGAAGCTCACAAATTGCACACACTGAGCGATATCTCTTGTGAGGAAGAGTCTATCCAGCTACTTTCATTTATGACTCTTCCATTTCCCTCAGAAGAGATGCATTCCTTTATCTTCCTAGAGGAACACTAGACCAAGCTCTTCAACTTCTTGCAATAAATTCAGATACTCTTAATGAAGTAGAGAAGAAGTTAAGAAGAATGCTGGTGATTCTGCTAGACACTAGGAAAGGGGACAAACTTCCAACAAAACCCCTCTATCGTAGAAAGCAAATTTTCTAGTGGAGGTTCGATGAAGATTCCCACAGCTTTGCTGTGGAAAGGGAGAATGGTAAAGTTACCAAGGCTGACACTTCATCTCTGCTATATTCCAGCAGATTTGACATTACTGAGTTAGCATAGAAACCATTCTCCAATCCCTCCAACTCTGAGATAGCTGCTCATATCAGAAATCATTTAAGCAGCCTTCATCTAGCCGAGCTCACAAAGAAGGCCAAGATTGAAGAAGAGTTGAAAAGGAGAGCGCAGGATGCTAAAGAAGGCACAACTACAAAAGGGAAGACCTTTCTACAGATGGTTGAGGGCTCTACTTCAAATCCTATAGTTAGATGGGAATATGACTACTTTTCCCATTAACTAACTATCTTCAGAGGGATACAGCAAAGAGTACATGTCATTCAGAGCAATCGACTGGATTTATTATCTATAAATGACCTGTACAAACTCCTCACTACCACATTAGGAAAGAACAAAGAGACAGATAGATATTTGCTTTCCCTGGTGTTGAAGGCCTTGAAGAGCAAGAGGATGTGATGTTTTGGTAGCATTAGTCTAGGGGGAGTTTGTTGGATCATATAAGGCTGGTGCAACCAAAACAACACTTAGAACAATTTTGTGTACAGTTGAAGAAGAAGTCTTCCGATGACAAAACTACTCTTCCGTAGGTATATGTCAAAGATCTTCCGAAGCATTATGTCTGAAGAGCTTCCGGAGGAAAACTAAGTCTCCGAGACTAACTAGTTTCCTTCTGAAGTATATGAAGAACTTTCGAAGGATAGAACAAAGTCTTCCGAAGACCAAGCAGTTCTCCTTCCAAAGTATTCACACTTAGAAGATCCAAGATAAAGTCTTCTGAAGAATAAAGTCATAAAGACCTGTAGAAAATTCGAAGAAAATTTGGAAGAAGTATAAATGGCCTCGAAAGAACTTATTCTTCCGAAGCCATTTAGCTTCAGAAGAATCAACTATGAACCGGTGGACAAAGTATGGTCTCTCTGACAGACTTTGATACACCGCATGGTGCTTTTCCTAACCCATGTAGTTGACCATACTTTAATCCACTGTTCACCTTTTCAACTTAGTACATATACCATTCTTAGTTGGTGCCAAAAGGTAAGTCATGGACCTGTCATGACTACCTGATGTAGGATATTATTTTATCTTAGATACTTTACTTCTAGCAATGTAGTATTTGTTTAGTGTAGATTCCAGCTGGTTTTCCAAGTATAACGGCTGTAGATAGTGTATATATGTTTCTCATTGTAACTTATGTAGAATGATCTTAAGAGTCTTGTAATACTGAGTTGAGAAGTAAATATACAATTATCTTGAAAACCATTCTCTTGTTCATTAACTTCATATATATTATAACTTTAGTTTGAGATTCTGTGTTTCATCGATCAAGTGAAACTTAGTGAGTTCTGTGTTTAGAGTTAAAACCGATCCGCAGTAACTATGATGCATTAACCCTAACAAAGAGCTTTTGTTGATCTGATAAAGTTTATAAGGATAAAGATAATGTATTAAAGCTTGAGTAGCTACTTTACTCACCATATCTGGCCATTGTCATGTGAGAATTTGTTCTAAGTATGGTCCAGTGCATTTAATAGTTGTGTGAGTATGATCCTTCTCCGTAGGTGAATTGGCTATCCGAACATAATCCCAACTAGAAAACCATTATATTATCTCCCAAATCTGATTTGATTACCCAAAGGTGACTTGGTCACACCAGCATGTGAACCTTATTAGGAATCATGTCAAGTGTTGACTACTCACGTATAATTGTTCAGCCGAATCTAACCCTTCACCCAAAAATGGTCTTTTTACGCGAATGTGATTATGGTCACCCACACCTAATAAATAACCCATATTAGAACCTTCTACGGCATCTACTAACACTTAGGCTCATTCTAGAAACCTAACTATAGTGCACATATTAGTTCACCCATAGGTGGTTGTTCACCCGTATGTAACCCAATCAGTAGAACCTAATTTGAGATAGCCATTCTAGATATGTTTACCTGAATGTAGATGTTTGTCCGAAGGTGACTTGTTCACCAAATATAACCCTTTTACCTGTATCTAACAACACTTAAAGTATTTTATAGAATATCATCTAAATTGATTGAAAGTTTCTATGATTAATGTAGCTTACATATATGTAACATGATGTAAAGTCTATAATAGTATGAATAGTGAAGTACTATAAATAGTATAAAGTTATGGAATGTTAATGATATAGCTAAAGTATGTAATGAATGAAGTAAGTTAAAGAATCATAGAATGATAAAGTTGTAAAGAATAATTAGTGTTATAACAAGGAGTTAAAGAATGATAAATAGATGGCAGTAACTAAAAATATAAAAAGGCACCAAATGCTAAAGTTTACATTAAAATCTAAAGTATAAAGTCTTGCAAGCCGAACAACAGTTTGTAATTTGTTGCCTTCCCCCACACGCTAAAGAAGAATTGTCTTATGCATTCTCACCTGTTAAATGAGATTTGACTTGGCAATCTCACGCACTAAAGGAGTTTTGGCTTGTGCACACTCACATCAATAAGGGTCTTGGCTTATGTTTGCTCACCTTGACAGGACGTACGTCTAGTGTATGCTCACCCGCTAAAAGAACTTAGCAATTCATTGCTTGCTTACAAGCTAGCAGTGCTTTGTACTTGTACAAGCTCAATTATAAAGATAATGTTAAAGTTAATAAAAATGTTATAGTCTATTACTTGTTAAAGTTTTGATAGTTAAAATGATAGATTAAGATAAAGTGATAATTTATAATGAAGTAGATGATAAAGCTAAAGAATATCAATAACTAATATATTAATTGATTTTTGCTAAAACAAAAACTAGAACTCACCGAGCTTCATGGACTTTTGTATACATACTAGTTTCACAAGTATGATGATTAAATAAATGATGTGGTTTGGTATGGATTGTGGAGCAAATGATTATCAGAAGACTAGTATTATGTTTAAGTAGAATTTAGTTAATGTTTTTTATGTAATAGTTGTAGACATTAAAATTTTAAAGTTTGTCAATTATGTATTTTTGATCTTCAAATCCAACTTTGAGGTTGTTTGGAAAACAGGAACTTAAAGTATATAAGTGGGAGCTTTCATTTGATAACGCTTCCCCTAGATAGAGATACTATTGGGGATCCTTAAGGTGCAAGTACCCTAACTTGAACTCACTCTTGCATGACCTCTCATGGCTTGGGCAACAAGCCTTACAAACACCCTCTAATTAATGCTTTCTAGCAATCATTTTTTATCAACTTGTTACTAGGGTTAATGTATAGTTCGGGTTGTTTTGTCTAGCCTGACAACATTAACTACTTTGTTGTCGTACCTAGGAAACAAATAAGTTTTCTAAGAGACTCGATATTTGTTTTACGTGACTCATTTTGAACACAAATCATTTAGCCACCACTTACTTCATTTTCTTCTTCTTTGTTTGCCTCTTCTTCTTTTTCTTTTTGTGTTCTTACATTATTGCTTTTTTTTAAGTTTTAATAGTATTTCCTTGGCCCTACTATAGGTGTGGAGTTTTGTTAAGTATGTATGTATGTTTGTTTGTTTCATTATATTGGAAATTGTACTTTAATTTTAATTCTTCCTTAAATCTTGTATTCTAATTTGATTATAAAAGGTGTTTATGATAAATTTTTAAATAATTTCCCAACAAATAAATTCTCACCTTGTAAACAGGTTCAAAGCCACCTTCTCCAAGCTTATTTGCATCAGAGAAGCCATTTGTGGAAGCTAAGATTCTTTCAAAGTCAAAGAAAGGTGCACCTATGGATGGCTAATCATTTTTGTCTCAACGGAATGGATCTAATAGTTGCTGCACTTGCCTCACACTTTCAGTAAACTGATGAACAGAATCGTTGTCTGTGCTTCCTGTAAGAGAAACCTATGTAGCTTAGACATTATAGTGTTTTTCAGTCCAATTATATTTAGTAAAGAAATATTGTTTAAATGAAGAAATTGGTTAAAAAGACAAATTAATGTTCTTTTGATTGGTTTTTGGTTACCTTTTACTTTCTTGGTATTTATCCTCCTATTGTGGCAAATGAAGCAATACCACATAAAAACAAAACTCCAGGACTCACAACTGCAGAAAGAATGATTACTTGATGGGATAAAGACTTTGAACTTTTTCTATGTTCATTAGCAATTTGAGAGCTTTGAATTCCTGAAAAAAATTTCACTAAATTAATTAAGGAAGATACTATTGTAGTTAATACAATCTTAACCAATTTAAATACGTCAACTTAAAACGACATGATTAATATACCTACTTTTAATTTTTTAAACATAACAATAATACATGAATAAAGTTTATAAGCTATATTTTTATAGAAAATCAAGTTTAGGAGAAAACCATATTTTTATAAATAATAAACTAACAAAACTCTAAGAAAACACTAGATTTTAAAATATATATGAGGGGCTTCAAAGAGATTCATATACAAAATCTAGATCTAGAAACAAAGATAACACAAAGAAAAACAGTCAACAAGAAACTTGTAGATATAAATGAGTCACAGTTACATAACATAGTACATGATTTTGTCATGTGATCGATCGATTATCTGGCAAAGGGCTTGTACTGGTTGAGGTAAGGAGCTGGAGAGGAAGAGTGTTTGCGATTTTGATATAATATGGTTGACTTATGTGAAGAGAGGATATATATATATATATATATATATCTAGATATATATAGAGAGAGAGAGAGAGAGAGAGAGAGAGAGGATGGTTCTGGTACAAATTTCTATACTACCTAAAACTAGAGAACCGATCTGTGCGTGATTAAAATATTGATGGTAAGATTTAGAAAGTCGTTAATCTTTATGGTCTAATATTAATAAGAGAATAAGAGCAAATAATAATTAATGCTAACTAAAAAAATAAACATAACATCCACTAATTTTAAAATTTTAATGTGTTGACTTTTTTCAAAAAATAAAGAGTAGTTCCATCAATTTTTAAAACTATAAACTTTTATATAGTTTATAATTTAAAAAATACCATAAAATCAAGAATTTTTTATCTTAATATATGTATAATGTTATATATTTTAAAAAAATAACATGTTTTTAAAAATTTCCAAAAGTAGCACTTAATATCTATATATATATAAATGGTGCTACTTTAGTAAAAAGTGCACTTAATGAAAATAACACTTCATAGTTTTAAAATGACACTTAATAACAATTATGTTATAGTTTTTTTAAGAGTATACTTAGAGGTATAAATAGACCTGATACTATGATGTTAGTGCTTTTGTTATATAATAAAACTGATAATACGAAAATAGCACTAATACTATGATAGTAGCACATTCGTTATAAAAATAGAACTGATACTATAACGTTAGCACTTTTGGTATGATAATAGCACTAATACTACGAACATAGCACTAATACCGTGATAGTAATAGAATTATTATAAAGATAATTACATAAATAATTGATTAAATTGATTTGGGTTGATTGGTAGAACAAAAACGTAACCGAAACCACTGACTAAGTGCATTTTGTTAGGGATAATACTTAAGAATTAGAAAAGAGAATTGTCTAAATTACCCTTGATGAGTTATGATTATTAAATACACACGGCAAATTATTATCGGTTACTATGGTTTTTACGTAAAAAAAAGTTTGTATAGAAACTTACTCCTAAATATATGTGCGTGTGTGTCGAAAGATTCAAATGAGAGTTCTTATTTTTATGAGAACCCCTAGACCTCATGAAAAATAATAAAAACCATTATTTTATATTGATACCTATCATTATTATTAAAATAAAACACTATTAAGCGTACTTTTCTGTTTTAGTTTACATTTATTAGTATATCGTAACACCCAAACTTCAAAAGAAAAAGAAAAAGGTAAAGAGGATGGTCTAATAAAGTTAAGGGACCAAAAAGGTAACAAAGGGAAAGGTGTGCCCATGTGTGGGTATAAAAGAGGAGGGCCGCCCCTCACCCTCACTTCCATACACCCAAATGATTCTTCAAGCTAGAGAAAGAAAGAACATTTTGGTTTTAGAGAGAGAAAGTGATGAGGATATTACCCCAAGGTATGACTTTTATCAAGCTTTTTCTTAGATCTCGGCTAGATCTAAGCTCTAATGATGATAGCATTGTGTTTCTTTGAGTAAAGTTTAAAACTTTATGTGTGTATGTATGTAGATCTCAAGTTTTATTCTCTGTTGTAGGGATTTGCTTGAAGATGTCAAAAACTGAGTTCTAAGTTCCCTGATTTAACTGTTTTATCTCCTTTTAGGGCTGATATGCATACCACATGTTAAAATCTTGCTATACTTATGGTTTTATAAATAAAGATGGTATTTTACGTTCAAAATGATGATTTTGGTATGATAAATAACTCAAATAAGTGCATGTTATGTTCTGGTGATGAATCCTAGCTATAAGAGGCCTAGATGTGCTATTAGAATCATGATGCATGCATTAATGTGATGGAAATGATAAAATAGAATGCAACAGTAGGTTACTTCACTCGTATTGACTAAGTAAGTCATTCGCATTAATTACTTCACCTGCATTAACTAGTAAGTCATCCAACTTTAATTACTTCACTCATATTGACTAGTACGTCATCCGCATTTAATTATTTCACCCGCATTGACTAAGTAAGTCATTTGCATTAGTTACTTCACCATATTGACTAAGAAGTCATCCCTATAATTACTTCACTCGCATTACGCATGATACCCTTATTTGGTTACTTCACCAGTATTGACTAAGTAAGTCATTCGCATTTAGTTACTTCACATGCATTAACTAAGTAAGTCATCCAACTTTAATTACTTCACTCGTATTGACTAAGTAAGTCATCCGCATTTAATTACCTCACCCGTATTGACTAAGTAAGTCATCTGCATTAGTTACTTCACCCATATTGACTAAGAAGTCATCCACATTAGTTACTTCACTCGCATTACGCATGATACCCTTATTGGGTTACTATATCCGCATTAAAGGATAATTGGAATCTTTTTATCATGAATTCGAATGAAGTGTTGACCAGGGATTTGTTGTCACAACTGTTTCATTGTATGATATCTTATGTGATTTATTATACATAAAGTGATATTTTATGTCCCTTATTACCCGATGAAATGAATAATGTTATGAAAAGTATTGTATGTAACTAGTGGAACATCAATAACTAAAAGAATGATAGAGGAACCTAATGAATATTACCACGGTCCCTAATCATGATGAAAAGCCTTGCAAGCACAAAGGGACTTCATTCATGAGCAGGCTTCGTGCCTTGTAATGTAGATCACCTGTTGGGGGTTAGCTAGCTTTATATGTGTACTGGGAGGGATTGGCATGTGTGTCAACTGTATGTTGAGCTCTTGCTTTGTGCAAACCCAATTTATAAAAGAGAAAAGATAATAAACAAAAAAGAAGATAATGAACACTATAAAGGATGTTCTGAAAGTCAATTAGACTAATATGAATGCTTAAATGTGTTCATTAAAGAAAGTTAATAATATATTTTCAATATATTAAAAAAATTTAGAACTCACTCATCAATGCTGACTTTGTATGCATATTAGTTGGCTAGAAATTATAAAAGCTGAAAATGACATGGGGAATAAGGCTACTTGGCCAGCAGAGATTGGCATCCATGTTTATGATAGGATGGTTTAATTTGAGAAAACAATTTTAATGATTTAAATTAAGGGCAAATGCATATTTACGATTTATGCTATGATAAGAATGATTTAAGTTTTCCGCTGCCATGTTTTTATTTAGTAATATATTATGTAATGTTTTCTCCTCTGAGCTGATAGACTAACTATAAGGACTCTCGGGTTTGGGGCCTTACATATATTTTAAAATTTTACACATGTGCATGCTTTCCATTTACATGTGTAAGTTTTTTCTATTTACAAGTGTAAATTTGTAAAATATATAAAACATGTAAATAATCATATTTAACTCATTTAATGACATTATATTTTATTAATAACGATAGTATTGTAGCTTAAATAATGATTTTTATTGTTTTTCATAAGTTCTCGCAAAATTTAAGATCATCTGAGAACTCACAAATATCATCAGAACTACGAGAACTTCTATAAGTTAAGAACATGTTGTGTTTATAAAAATTGTGCTGGTTGTTTTAATATTTGTGATGTCTAATTGAATTTTATATTATGTGTTATAAAATTTGTGTTGTCTGATTGAATTTTATGATATCCAATTGAATTTTTATTATGTTTTTAAATTTTTACTTTTGTTTTGCACTAGAAAAATCTAGTTTTTTTAGTGAGTGGAATTAGTTTAGTGTTGATAATTGATCCTAACTATAGGTCGATTCAATTCCAACGCCGCTAGTTGAGTTCAATCGAAGTTTATTTGAGCCAATTTTGATATGGTTAAAATCATTCTTAACATACTTTGTTTGGATTTGAGTTTTTGGATTGTATTTAGTTTTGTTTGGATTGTACTTTGTTTGTGAGTTCGTACATGGTTGTTTGGATTTGGATTGTATTTAGTTTTGTTTGGATTGTTCATGGTTTATTTGAGAATATATAGACAATTGATTGGTTTTTGGATTGTATTTAGTTTTGTTTGGATTGTACCTTGTTTGGATTTGAGTTTGTACATGGTTGTTTTGGTTTGGAACTTCTCATTTATTGTTCAATATGAAATGATATTATCAATTTGATTGTTGTTGACACTTGTTATCTTATGTTGGGCTATGTTATGATCCATTGATGGAGAATTCCATTAGAGATTCTCTTAGACTCCAATGTGTTATGAAGATCTTATACGTCGCATCCTCGTGTTTCTGTTAGCAGTAGGGGTGTGGCGACATCTATCTATTATAATAAAAGAAGGTTTAGGTGGACACTTGGCACAATTATAGACCTCCTAAGTCTATTTTTTTTTTTTGATTTTTCTCCTATTAAATTATTAAATTAACTACTATGATATTATTAGATTCTTTGTGATTAAAATTAGTTTTTTAATTAGAAAAAATGGTTTTTTATAAATGTAATTTTAAAAGAAATAAATTATTATAAAATAAGTGTTCTCTAGTAATCAAACTTCATTATAATAAGGAAATGACTGGGTTGAGAATAAGATTCTCGGTTGATGTGACTCACCTAAGATCGAATATGTGGACTGAGTCAATAATATAGCAGGAATTACTATATTAAAGAACATTAATTGCTGTAGTAAACGCTTGAATTAAGAGAAGCAAGAACAGTAGTAAATGTTGTAAAATATTGGGATATTACTGCTGAAGTCAAAACTTACAAAGTAGGGTATGTGACCCTATTATAGGCGTATACATTGCCTGTACAAAAGACTAAACTAACCCTGATCTATACAAGTGAATTAGTCTAAGTACAAAATATATATAAAACAAGTAAGTTGTTCATCCGATTAGTTTATGCGGATGAACAAGTCTTCATCAGCATTTGTTGTTTGTAGTCAGCATGTGTAGCTCACCGCATTAGTTCATGCGGATGAATAAGTCTTGTCAGCATTACTGTTGTTCATTCCCATGGACTAATGCGGTGAACAATCTTTGTCAGCATTTACTGTTGTTCATCGCATGGACTAATGAGGGCATGTGAACAATCTTTGTCAGCATTTACTGTTGTTCATTCGCATTGGAATGCCGAGTGAACAATCTTGTCAGCATTTACTGTTGTTCATCCGCATTGACTAATGCGGTGTGAACAATCTTTGTCAGCATTTCTTCAGTTCATCCGCATCGACAAATGCGGATGGGGTGAACAATCTTTGTCAGCATTTCTTCAGTTCATCCGCATCGACAAATGCGGATGAACACTTCTGTTCAGCATTAGTTGTCTTGATCCGCATTTGTTAATGGGGTGACCAAACACTTGTCCGCATTTGTTCACTAGTCATCGTATTAACAAATGCGGGTGCTTTATACTTGTCTTTTCTGTCTTCTGTTGTCTTCTGTTATTTTCTGTAACTAATGTTCTCCAACTGTAACTAATGTTCTCCAACCAGAACACCTCTAACCACTTCTTGAGTTGGCAAGTATGATCCTTTCAGGGTCTAACATACTCCCCCTAAGGATTGTACTGCCCTAGGTTTCCTCAAGATGTGATGGAGTTGGTGGTTGTGAAGATTCTGGTTGTCTTCTTGGATGTCTTCTGTTGGACTTTGGGGATAAAGTTGCAGCAGCTTCTATTTGGATTGTAGGTTGTACCATTAGGGATTGATAATGGCTTGATCATATTGGAAAAGTCTTTTGCTTTTTCATCTTTTCTCTGCTCAGCACATGTATCTTCATCTCACTCATGGTGTAGATAGCAGCAGGGGCATTTGTTTCAAAGAGATGGGTTCCTAAACTGAAATGGAAGATAACCATCTCTATGAACAGCAATGACCCATCAGCATCAACCTCTAACTTGACAATATTGCCCATCTGCATTGGCACCTTTCTCTTCTTCCTTTGTTCCCTTTTATTGTTGATTCTGTCAAATGCCAGCTTCAAGATCTTCACACACTTAAACATAAACTCCAGATTATCTTCAGCACTTTGTTTTTGAGGGCTCTGAAAATGTCTTGTGAAGATATAGTGTATGTAAGACTCATCTAGCAGTCTGACCTCATATCCACTGCAAATTCTAATTTCAGGGGCTCTTTTCCTCCCCATGTTCTTTCAATCACAAGCTCATAAGTTTCTTCATCATAATAAACATTAGAAATAGGCTTTGACTTATGAGAGCCTGTAATCATCTTTCTTTTTCAGACTTTCAGTTGGCTTTACATACATTCAAGGAATACTATTTCTTCTGCTTCTTTTTTCTTCTTTTGACGTGGTTGTTGAAGGTCTTGTCTTTTCTTGTGCAAATGGCTTTCAGATTTGAATTTATTAGTTTCATTTAACCTTCAAAATATCAGCAAATTCATATCCTCTGTACATGCCAGCAGGATTCACCAGATCAAGCTCAGCCAGTTCTTCAGATCATGAACTTTCATGCATTGACTAAGCTGTATACTCAGTGAAGAATTGTACCAATCCTGATATTCCATTCACCATGAACACATATTCCAGTCACTGTCATACTTCCAGGCAATGATTTAACATCAGTCTTGCCACTTGGAGTAGACACCCCTCTAATTTATTTAGCAGTGGTTAGCCCTTCTTGGAGTTCGAGCTGAGAAGGCTCTATAAACCACTCTGAATTCTTGTGTAAGATAGGGGCCAAAACATCTTTATCTTTAACTGTCAGCTGCACATCTTGTGCTGATGTTCTTGTTCTGGCTTCTGGGCAATTACTTCTCTTCTTCAATTGCCTGAAATCTGTCTTTCATGTCATTTATCAATTTTAACATTGCAGCCCTTAGGGAATTGGTCTTCATGTTACCAAGTTTTCTTTTTATAACCCTGTTTGTTAAGATAGTCCTTTATTTCCCTATCAGACATACTATAGGGATCAGGAAACATAGACTGTTCAGCATCTTTCTTATAGTTTTTTGAGATGGAAGTTGTTGTCTTTTTCAGCCTTTTTCTTTTCAGAATCTTTCCTCCACTCATACTCTGTTACATATGATGGATCCAACAGCTTTTCTGTCTCTTTACTTCTTCTACAATCTCATCATAGGTCATGTTGAATACCATATCAGCTTCATAGCCATGATTGATCAGATACATAGCATGAATCATTAGATCATCTTTTTGGCCTTTTCAATGATGCTTTCAACAGATTGCTCATAATAGCTGGCTGGTCACATCATCATGTGTCTTTTGTTGTTTGTTCTTCAGAGTCTTCTTCATCCAGCATTATCACTTCCATGTATGCTGTAACTCTTTTTCAGCCTGCTCATGTTCATCCAAAAATTCAGCAATTGCTGCCAAACTTCTAGGATCATCTTTGGTTTTCTTTTTAGGTTGTTCTTTCTCAACCATAGGAAGTTTTCCTTTTGTCTTTTTCTGACAATACTTCCTTTTTCCTGTGTATTTCATCACTTTTGATCCTGATGATGAACTTCATCAGTTTTGGCCTGTTGTTCTTATTCAACAGCCTTAATTTCAGGAGTGATTCTTTGCTGTTCAGCCTTAACAGCTTCTTGTATGTTTAATTCACAGTTTCTTTTTCTTTTAACTCATCACAAGTCTTTTAATTAGACTTTGTTGTTCAACAGTCAGCACAACTGCAGGCACAGGCTGCATTCTTAACTCTTCTTCAATTGGCACAGGTTTTGAAGGAATTACTACAATAGAATTAGAGGGGGCCTTATGTATTTGATGTAGTCCCAAATCTTCATCTATGATTAATTCACTGGAAGAATACCTGTCCAAGTCATCAATCAATTCTTTCATCATAGTAGCATCGCAATGAAGTTTCAGAATGAACCATTATTTCCCACTGGATTTCCCTGACTTCTTCTTTTCCTTGTTTTTGTTGTTGTTCTGCTACTTGTTGTTCATTTTCATCACTAGATTTCTCATCCTTTCTTTTATAATTTCATCTTTCAATTTCACAAGGAGTTAGTTCATCACACTTTTTGTTAATTCATCATTTCTTTTTGTGAGCTCATCATTAACTCATTTTGAGACTCAATCAAGTTTTCTTGTTCCTCCATTGCTTCTGTTTGTATGGCAACAGTTTCAACAAGCCCATACACTTCCTCTCTTTCCAATTCCAAAGATGATTTTAGTTTACTGAGTTCATCATCCTTCATCCTCATCTCAGCTTCATACTTTTCTTTTGACTCCCTAGTCCTTTTTTTTTTCATATAACTCTTGGAGTCTATCACTGAGTACCCCTGACCTCCTATTTAATGTATTCTCCAGTCTAGACACTTTTGCCATCAGTTCAGATTCATCTTATCTTCATCATCTGGTCTGTTTATTTCTGATTCCAAAGCTCTCAGAAGGAGCATCTTCAAAGACAATTTGTCTCTGTGGAAGAGTGCAAACTGTTGATATCTTCCTCATCATCAGATGATTAAGAAGAGTCTGTGGAACTGGTAGATTCACCAGAGCTTTCAACTACAACAATAGCTTCATGTGCAGGCTTTCTTGTGATTCTTGATGAGTATGAATAGGAGAACATGATTGTGGGATAATGGGGTCAACACTAAAAGGGGATAAAACAACAGCTTCTTGTATTGTTTCACAGAGTGAGGATCACCAATCAAAGGTGACACTGGTCTAATGAGTTCTTCAGCTTCTGCATGCTCATCAACATGGTGTTTGATCATGAAGTACCTGCTCCACTAATTGTTTTGGAGCTTCTTCTTGAACATTCACTTCATGAATTGGTTCCTCATCAGAACATCAGCTGCCATTTCTTGTGCAGGTTCCTCAATAGGACATCATCATGTAAAACAGGTTCTTGTTGTTGTAATTGTTCCTCATCCATTGGCACATCATTTTAGGGATCTATTTGTTGTTGCATCCAAGGTAAAAGTGGAAAGAAAGTACCACTATAGAAATTTCTTGATCTCTCTTCTTGATGTACTTTAAAGATCTTGCATTATAATGAGGAATTTCAAGAATAGGGCCTTCTAAAACCAGATCAGGAAAGGCTTCATTAATAAGACACTGAATGAATCTAGGATACATTAGGAACATGATCCTTCTCCCCTCTTGAATGTTTGCCATCATTCCATTAAAGACATAGGCTGAAAGTTGTAGGTCTGTTAGAGCAGAGGGCACAGACCAGTGAAGATATAGTTAATGGTATATCATTC
Source organism: Flaveria sonorensis (assembly GCA_025506505.1). Lineage (NCBI taxonomy): Eukaryota > Viridiplantae > Streptophyta > Magnoliopsida > Asterales > Asteraceae > Flaveria > Flaveria sonorensis. The sequence continues at coordinate 34,176,493 of CM046434.1, forward strand.
CACCCAGTTTTTCTTTTAGATAAGCAGTGTTGGATATAATGAATGAGAAACCTTCACTGCAAATCTACCAATCCTTTCACTATCTGTTTTGGCTCAAATCCACCCTCATATCCAATGTTAGCAAAGAATGACATTATCTTCTTCATCGAATTCAGTTGGTGAATCAGGTTCATCTTCAAATCTCAAGCATCGTCTTATTGTTTGCTCAGAGATTATTATTGTATGGTCAGTAGTTATTCTTCCTGAAATTACTTTTTCATCATTATCTACTACTTCTGCATTACCCCAAATGATTGATATAGTTCTCAAAGATCACTGGTCTAACTGTAATGGCATAGGCCACTCTGGTAGTGGTAATAAATCTGATCATGTCTCTAAGACCTTCTGCTTCATGGACATCTGGATTAAGAAAACCACTGACATTGTGGAGCTTGCTCCAAGTCAGGTTAGCCATTATGTAATCTTACACAAAGAGGATGAATTAGTGAGAATTGTGTGTGATTTGTTCAATTTGACTTTTTAGGACAAAAATGAATTCTGGTTGTTATTGTTACATTAGGTTATTTGATCTAATTTTGATTTTTTTATGAATAACGATTCAAAATTTTGTTTTCTTTGGGTTGGGTTACACTGATTTTGATTGTGTTTTAACAGGTTGTTTTGATGTCAACATGTTATAAACCAGTATCCCCTGTTCATCGATGTTTTATGTGTTCTAGAACCACATGAAATCTTTGATGTTTACACCGATCATTGGTTTTAATGAACTCTGTCATTCATCTAATCCAGTGTTCTTGAGTGTATTTAAGCATTCGCAAGATTAGGTTCCATTTCAAGAATTTTGTTTGACAGTCGAAGTATGTAAGAAATTGATAATCACCTTTTAGTTGACAATACTTCGATTTAAGACAATGTTGTTTGTTTTGATGTTGGATTTGAACAAAATGAAGCTTGATTAGTGTATATTTGAACTCAGAAGAAGAACAGTTTCTGGCACTCGACTCACTATAAAAGTTCACTCAAAAATTTGAAAAGTAATAAATAACTCACATTAAATGAGTATTTTACTACATTTCATAATTTTTTACAAAATTTACAAGTGCAGAAAATTTTACTACTGTAGCAAATGTGGTTACAGAATTTCAATGGGCGCATTCACTGTAGCAAATGCCTATGATCAATTCAAGTTTCACAGCATTGTAACAAATGCGGAAGTGTTAATTTTATCTATCCGCATTCATGGTAGCAAAAGCGAATGGACAAAGTTATCAGCATTTATTATATCAAATGCGGGAGAACAAATGACTTGTTCGCATTTACTGAGACAAATGCGGGTGAGCAAAGTTAACCACCCTTGAAAATGTTGAGTTAGGCTGTCCGCATTTACTGTAGCTAATGCGGATGAACAATTTGTTATCCGCATTAGTTACTTGTACAAAAAACAGTTACCCGCATTGGTTAAATGACAGGGTTACCTTCACCCGCATTAACCAATGCACTTACCCGCATTAAATTTTGTACTTGTCAAAAATTAATGTTTTTGCAGTGGCTGAATCTGATTGGTTTGTACAGCTGCTTCTGATTTTATGAAGATGAGTCTGCATTTTTGTTGTTTTATGAAGATTTTTAGATTCTGAGATTGTCAATTCTTGCTTGAATTGTCATGTATCTTTGATGTGACACAGATTCCCAATTGACTAATTTTGGACATATGCATCTTCTGAAGCTGATTATGGAGTTATTTCCATACAGACACAATCAATTTGACAAAGTTGTCAATTTAATGTTTGCAAATTTTTATTTTTGTAAATATTTCCTTTTAAAATTTTCTACTCTTCCTAAAGTTTATATCCATGCGCGATAAAAACTTTAAATAAAATTTATAAAATTTTAGGACAATATTTCTGAACTGTTTAATTGTTTTGCACTTTTTGTTTGAAATTTTGGGATCATATCAATCTTATCTTTCATAAGTGCAAGTTGTCATGAACTTATTGATTGAAGGTATGTTTGTCCTCTTAAACTCATGCTTGGTCAATATTGTAACGCATGTGATTTTTATCATGTTTTGATTTAATTAAACACTCAACACAACCCTCACACTCATAAGCATAGCAAGATCAACTATCTTCATGTACTGTATGGTAGAACTTTTTCACAACTTTTAATACCTGGTCATTTAAATTGTGAAGTCTCATTCATTTTGGTAAGGGGGATCCACTTTGGGATTCTTTTACCTGATCCTTATTTTGTTTGATCCATATTGGGATTCTTTTTGCTCTTCACTTTGGAAGATGATCCACTTTGGGATTTTTTTTGTTATATTCTGTTTTATTTGTCACCCATATTGGATGTGTTCCTCATTGGGAATCTTTTTGGATCTAGACATCAGCACTATGTGTTTGTTTCCTCAGGTCTTTGCTCAGCAAAAAGGAGAAACTGATGTGAATAGATTCATAAGGTATCATGACCCTGGTGTGTTTAGGTTACTACATATACATACACTTGGATAGGATAATACTTACATGCTCATGAGATGATGCATTCGCATTTTGAATGTGATATTTAGTTTATCACAACATTTATCTTCTATTCCAAGTTGAGCCTACCCACATATCAGGTAAGTCATGTCAGTCTTTCAAGATATTGAATTAAGCATAGTGAATGATATAACGACTATAATTATATCATTTCCCAAAAAGTACAAATCAAGGACTTCAACAAAAATTGATTTCTTTTGTAATTTTGTGAATTTTTTTGATGTTTTTGTAAATTTTTGTGATGTTTTTTACTCACGTTAATCATGTTCGATTGATTGGACTAAGATTCAAACCGACTTGGGTCAAATGTCTTAGTAAATAATCAGCTACTGATTGTCTGTGTTTAACCTGAATCAGCTTGATTTAACCTTTTTTAGCACAGTCTCTCAAAAAGTGATATCTAATTTCAATATGTTTTGTTTTTGAGTGCTGAACTGGATTGTTTGTTATGAAGACTGCAGCAGTGTTGTCAATATGGATTGGTGTTTACAAGAAATACAACCATAATCAAGCATCTGGTTTTGAATCCAGAGACTTGAGTACAGCAGCTGATTCGCAATATATCCATCTTCAGCTGTTGATACAGAAACATTGGTCTGTTTCTTGCACTGCCATGACACCAGTCTGGACCAAGAAATTGACAACCGCCAGATGTGGATTTTCTGTTGAAATTTCATCCCCCGTAGTCACTGTCTTTGTATGCATAGAGATTGAAGTCTCCATCCTCGGATACCATAGTCCAAGAGCAGTTTGCCCTTAAGATATTGAATATCCTCTTGACTACATTCACGTGAGATTCTGTTAGATCTCGGAATAATAGGTCTAGATCATTTTGTATAGGCTTTAGAACTTTAATCAATACATGTATGAATATTTTAATTCATATGTATATAGTTAACCCATAGTGCATTGATTTATGTGTATGATTACAGGTACTAACATTACATTGGTCAATTTCTCTGAAATGACTAATGTATGAACGTCTACGAATGAACATTTTTGTTCTTCCGTAGATATCTTTCTTACAAGACATTCATCAAAAGATCTTCTACGGATGAATATGGTATTCACTGATGACAACAAACCCACCATGAAGAAACTTAAGTGAAGTACCTTCGGGAGAACAAGTAGCTGCTGAAGAACAAAGTAGCTGCGGAAAACAGACACGTACTATCTCATACAGTGTTTCAAGTCAACAAGTCAATCACAGACTCCAAGAGAGTCGTTGTTTCCTACACAGAAACAAGCGTGTCTATAATTAGAGTCCTAGGTTTCACATTAAAAATAGAGAGAGACGGCGACAAAAACACCATCAATCGTTTCTCACGATCACCACAAACCCTAAGGCCCCGTCACAGCAACAACTCAACAACCAAATCATAACAAAGCATAGCACAGAATTTTGTTAGCAATTATTGTTGATTCTTATGTATCCATTAATGTTTTAATGAATTCGTTTGCTTTCAAAACATTATCATGCATATTGTTAGATATCGTTTGAGCGCTTATTATTTATTTCTCTGGCATCGATATTATTTGTTAATCCATTAACAACGATTATGGAATTCCTCGCGATCATTATTCGATATACAATCTAACTGTTGGACCAAAGAACCAATGAGCCTGATCAGAAAAACCTTTAAGTCCCACAGACATTACAACAACTGAAGTAGTCTGCAACAGCTGAAGACATCAACTGATAACAAGGTCTGAAGACAAAGTCTGAAGTGGAAGAGCTGAAGACAAAGTCTGAAGTGAAAAGCTGAAGACAAAGTCTGAAGCTAAGAACTGAAGACAAAGTCTGAAGACAAAAGCTGAAGACAAAGACTGAAGACCAAGTTTCAGATGTTGTCACAACAGCTGAAGAAGACCTCTTCAGTAGTTGTGATGTTTCCTTTCAGTAGTTATATTTTCCTTTCATTCTTTTGTAATCAGTAGTTTTTATTTTTCTTGTAATCAGTACTTGTAGTTTCAGTAGTTTTAGTTTCATCTTGTACTTAGCATACTCTGAGATGTTCTCAGTTGTTGTGAACATTCTCAGTAGTTTGCTTACTTTCAGTTGTTTGTAATATTCTGTTAAATGTCACTATCAAGTGACATCAGCAGACGTCACATTCCTTTATATAAGGAATGTTGACCTAATTGTAACCTGCGAAGCTTAGCGGCCGCCATACCGAAGCATTTGTGCATGAATGATATTATCCCTTTTGCAGAAAACCCTCTTTCTATAACCGTGTACTGTTCCATTGAATATCTATTGTGTTCTTGCTATATTTGTCTAATTCTTGTTCTAATTCCGCTGCAATTCAACTCTAATTGATCAAACTTAGATCGCTGATCCTGTCAAATGGTATCAGAGCAGGTTAATCATTGATCGGTTTAACAATTGATCATTGAAACTGCTATTTCGATATCTAAAGTTTGATCGAATTAGCATATTTGCAAGAATTGGTTATAGAGATTGATCTTCTGCTGCTTCTGGTTATTCAATTTGAGTTTCTTCTTGGTTCTATTGAGTTTGTTGTGTTTTTGTGCTAAATCTGTTGAAACTTGATTGAATTGGTTTGAATCTGAGAATGACTACTCCATCTAATGACCCTCACAATACTGGCTCCTCAACCAAGCCTCCGATGCTGGTTAGGAGTGAGTATAACATATGGCAACGAAGAATGCTCCATCACCTGTCTGTTAACAGTTCAGGTTGTTGGACATCTGTGGTTCACGGTCCACACAAGCCTATGGTGAACAATCCGGAGACCAACCAAATGGTTCCGAAGAAGAAGGAGCAATACTCAGATGAAGATCGTAAACTGTTTGAGATTGATGCTAAAGCCCATGGAATTCTGGCCATGGCACTGCCTAATGAAATCTATTCTGGGCTTATGCATCATGAAACTGCTCATGACCTCTGGAATGCTTTGAAGGAACAATTCGGAGGAACTGATGAGGTCTTAGCAAAACAAGAGAAATCCTCGCCCAACAATATGAGACATTCTCTCATAGGAAGGGTGAGACACTGACTCAACAGTTTGAGCGTTTCTCCTGCTTGATCTCTGAGCTGAAAATGGTCAAGCATGAGTATACTAACAGCCAGATGAACAACAGATTCCTCAGATCACTGCCTGAGAGATGGGACACATACACCATTGTCCTACGCTCCAGTGCAAATCTGGATAGCCTATCTCTCACCCAACTCCGGGAAACTGCTTACATTTGAAAGAGATAAGAGCAAAAAGAAACTGGCATCATCAGGAAAGCTCACTGATGACTTTGTACCAGGGAACACTGCCTTGGTCGGTCATGAGTCAGAATATGCTGGATCAGAAAGCCATTATGATGAGCATATAGATTTCTCTTCAAACAGTTCTGATCATGCATTTGTTGGTGTTGACAGTCATTCTGGGTGTAATAGTGATAATTTATGCTTTATCATGGATGATTTGATGGGTATTGCTGATGATGATTTAGAAGAGATGGATATTTTGAGCCAAATGGCCTTGATCAATATCAGATCTCAAAAGTTCTACAGAGAACTGGTAGGAAATTTCCAGGACTCTCTGGCAAAACCAAAGTTGGTTTTGACAAGAGTAAGTTGAGGTGTCACAAATGCCACAGGCTTGGGCACTTTGCAAGAGAGTGTAGATCAACTGGATCTAACTCCTCTGCACCCTTTGTGACCTTTCCAAGCAATAGTTCACAAAACAAAGGGCAACATCCTGCTAGTTCTGGTCATCACTCACAACCTCAATCTCCTGCATATTTTGTCCCTCAGGGTCCAATGCCATATCCATATCCCTGCTATTACATGCCACAGCCAAATCCAGTTCAAGTTCCTATAGCACAACAACCTCAAGCCCTACCTGAGCCTCAACCATCTCCATCACAATCTCAACCTCATCACAGCTTCTTCACACCAGGAGTTGTTGACTGGAGCAGCTTACCAGATGATCTTTCTGGTTCAATGAGCAATTATTTGCTGGTGCTGGTCAACATGGTGGTGAACATCCTTTGGGAATCTTGCTCTCATGGCCCTGGAGTCTACTGAGGGTTCCTGCTCCAATGCATCATCTTCACAGGTAACCCAGGTATCTTCTGAGGCTAAAGCCAAGTTATGTTCTGAATCATGCATAGCTGCCTTTGTCTCTATTAGAGAGGCAAATGTAGCTTTAATCAATCAAAATCTTGAGCTTGAGAAAACTATTTCCAAAAGAAAGCTGAGTATGAGTCTGCTCTTAATGACAAAATGATGAGATTTACAAGCTTAAATGCCAACTTAATGATGAAAAGGCTAAGGTAGAGGTCATACTTGAGAACCACAGAAGTCTCAAGAGACACTTGCAGCTACCCAAGTTGAGTGTGACCGCTGGGTAACATCCTGCAAGGGATTTGAAATGCTTCTCAGCAAGCAAACAGCTTCAAATGTGAAGTTTGGAATAGGTTACAATCATACTGCACCACCTACTGATTTTACTTCAAAATCAATAGTAAAATCTGAAGGTGAAAGTAATTTCCAAACCACATCATCATGTGATTCATCCTCAAATGATAATACAAAATTAGAGGATGAAGTCAGTGTTAAGATCTCAGCAAATCAATTGCCTGATGGTTTAAATGCTGATAAACACATGAAGCTGAGCAATTCAGATGTTGTCCCTCAAAGTACTCCAAGTACTGAAGGCAAGTCACAACATCTGAAAAGCATTTCAATCTGCTGAAATAAAAGGATTAACAACTGCTGAGGAATCTATCATACGGTCTTTCAGGACGGATAGAGAACAGCTGAAGAACAAGTCTTCAGTTGTTACCGATCCTTCAGTACTTAACACAAGTACTGAAAGGAGGAAAGTACTGAAGATCACACCTTCAGTAGTTTCCACTTCAGCAGTTGATCAATCCAAGATGAAGAATAAGCCATGTGAAATATGTGGTAAATTCAATCATCTATCTGATGAATGCTGGTACAAAAAGGGTTCCAAACTCAACAGAGATAAGCTCATTAAAGAAGAGATTAATAAAATGAAAAATGAGTTTGAGACCAAGTTTGTACCACAGTCATCTCAAACTGATAAACCCAAGGCCTCACCAAAATCCAAAAGAAGGATGGGGTTTATCAGAAAACAGCTGATAGTGTTCCTCATGATAAACATCAGACTAAGTCTGTGAATTTCAAGAAGGAGGAATGGTGGGTCACAGGAACTCATCAAAAACAAGTACTGATGTGTCAAATGACTGAAGGCTTTAGCACAAATCAGACACAACTTGTTATGATGGTTCAGCATTTGTTGGGGAGAGTTAACCAACTAGATGCACCTGTGATCAAACCACTGAAAAGGAAATCCAAGCCCAAATCTAAGAAATCCATTTCAGCACCATCTCCACCTTCATCACTGTTAATCATGAGAAACAAGTTATGGTTAAATCTGTTGATGAAAACAGACCCAAAACCAAAAAGGTTTGGGTCTCTAAAGCTAACTAGTTTCTTATGATAAATGCAGGGTTCTTCAGCATGCCAAAGAAGCATCTGGTATGTAGACAGTGGAGGATCTATGCATATGACTGGGAGCAGTTCTCTTCTTAATGACTACTCTCAAGGAAAGAAGGGATTTGTCTCATTTGGAAATGATGCTAAGGGTTACATCATCGGGAAAGGATTTGTGTCAAATGGAGAAATCAGATTTGATGATGTTAACCATGTGGAGAATCTCAAGTATAATCTACTGAGTGTCAGTCAGATGTGTGATAAAGGGCATGTTGCACTTTTCACAAGCCAGAACTGCCGGATTCTGTCTTCCAAAGTTCTGAGGCTGATTGACAAGGTATTGGATGAACATACTCTCCTGAAGGCCAACAGGATAGGAAGTATATGCCTTGGATTTGTCAAAGAAGATTGATTTAAAAGGTCATCCTTGCCTGTTCTCCAAGGCCTCTCCTCAGGAATCTAAACTGTGGCATAGAAGGCTGGGTCATGTTAATCTCAAAAACATGAATCAGCTGATCCACAATAGTTTAGTGAGAGGTCTACCAATAAAGGAGTTCCACTGTGATGAAACCTGCACTGCTTGTTTAAAAGGAAAACAACACAAAGTTTCATTCCCTCCTATAGAAGAACCAAAGTCCACTGCCTGCTTGCAATTACTGCACATGGATCTCTTTGGTCCTGTGAGAGTAATGAGCATGGCAAAGAAGAAATACTGTCTGGTAATTGTGGATGATTACTCCAGATTTGTATGGACCTTCTTCTTGCATTCAAAGGATGAGGCTGCTCAGACAATTATTAACTTTGTGTTGTATGTTGAGAAGCAGTATTCCCTATCAGTCAAGTGTATAAGAAGTGATAATGGAACTGAATTTAGAAACCATACACTTGATGATTTCTACCTTTCAAAAGGAATCAAGAGGCAGTATAGCATCCCAAGGACTCCAGAACAAAATGGAGTAGTGGAGAGAAAGAACAGGACCCTAATTGAAGCTGCAAGGTCCATGTTGGCTGACTCTGGTTTGCCACTGACCTTTTGGGCTGAAGCTGTCAACACAGCATGCTATGTGCAAAATAGAGCTTTAGTGAATCAGAGGTTGATGAAGACTCCTTATGAAGTTCTACATCATTTGGCTCCTCTAATTTCATTCTTCAGAGCATTTGGGTGTCCTTGTTACATTCTCAACACAAAGGATCAACTCCAAAAGTTTGATTCTAAGGTGGATGCAGGGTATTTTGTTGGGTATTCATCCACTTGCAAGGCTTACAGAGTGTTCAACTGCAGAACAAAGATGGTTGAAGAAACCTTGCATGTGAAGTTCAATGAATCTCCTAAGGACAAAATCCCACAAAACCCTGTGGAGTTGTTTGATCTGGACATACTGCAATATGTTCCTTATCAGCCTCCAGCTGTTGCAGATCATGTGAATTCATCACCTTCTGCAGCTAGTCATCCATCTGGTGGTACTGATGTTGATGATGATCCCAGTACTCACCTATTCAAGTTTAGTGATCAACTGCCTGAGTCTACTAAACTTGATGTTCCTGTAGCTTCAGTAGCACCATCCACAACAAATGCTGATGAGATTTCTGAATCCTCTACTTCATTTGACTTGCCATCTAATACTTGGTTTCAAGAATCTGGATCAACATCTGTTGCTGCTGAGCGTGCTACAAACACTTGCACAGATCTCATAGTGTACCAAGAGCTGAAGAATCACCCAATGTCTCAAATCATTGGTGATATCAATGCTGGTGTCTCAACTAGAAGTCAATTGTCCAACTTCTGCTTCTATGCTCTCTTCATCAGTCAGCAAGAGCCAAAGAACTATCATATTGCATTAAGAGACAATGGATGGGTTGATGCCATGCAGCTTGAGCTTCTTCAGTTCAAAAAGCAGCAAGTGTGGGAACTGGTTCCTCTACCCCCAGGTAAGTGTGCAATAGGCACTAAATGGGTGTTTAGGAATTAGGAATGAAAATGCAAATTGTCAAGAAGAACAGGGGTTGGGTTTTCACAAGAAGAAGGTATTGATTATGATGAAACCTTTGCCCCTGTAGCCAGACTGGAGGCAATTAGATTGTTCTTAGCCTATGCTGCATTCCACAATCTTAAAGTTTTTCAAATGGATGTCAAAAGTGCATTTTTATATGGTAAATAAAAGAAGAGGTTTATGTGTGTCAACCACCAGGTTTTGAGGATAATAAACATCCTGATTGGGTGTATAAACTTGATAAGGCTCTTTATGGGTTGAAACAAGCTCCTAGAGCCTGGTATGAAACACTGTCAAATTTTCTTCTTCAGAATAATTTCACTAGAGGCTCCATAGATAAAACTTTGTTCATTAAGAAAGTGGGTCAGCATAAGCTCCTTGTTCAAATTTATGTTGATGATATTATTTTTGCATCCTCTGATCCACAGTTGTGTGATGCATTTACAAAGTTGATGCAACAAAAATTCGAAATGAGTGCCATGGGAGAATTACAGTTCTTTCTAGGTTTGCAAATCAAACAAAAGGCTGATGGAACTTTCATTCATCAGTCAAAATACACAAAAGTCTTTTGGAAAAGTTTGATTTACAAAACTGTAAGCCCTGTTCTACTCCCATGTGCAGCACCACACAACTGGATGCAGATCAGAAAGGTAAAGCTGTTGATGAAACACTTTACAGATGTATGATTGGGTCCTTGATGTACTTAACAGCTTCTAGACCAGATATTATGTTTGCAACTTGTGTTTGTGCTAGATTTCAGGCTGCTCCTAAAGAGTCTCATTTGATTGCAGTCAAGAGGATCTTTAGATATCTGCAAGGTACTCAATCTCTAGGTCTTTGGTATTCCACTGGGCACTCTTGCAAATTAGTTGCTTTTTCTGATAGTGACTATGCAGGGTGTAAATTAACTAGAAAATCAACTTCTGGTGGATGTCAATTCCTAGGCAACTGTTTGGTTTCTTGGCAGAGTAAGAAACAAACATCTGTTGCTACATCCACTGCTGAAGCCGAGTACATTGCTGCTGCAAGTTGTACATCTCAGGTACTCTGGCTTCAGAATCAATTATTGGATTATGGCATTACAGAGACTAAGACTCCATTACTAATGGATAGTGCTTCAGCTCTTTGTATTGTCAAGAATCCAGTCCAGCACTCTAGGACCAAACATATTGAGATCAGACACCATTTTATTAGGGATTGTTTTGAAAAAGGTCTGATTGATCCAAAGTTTGTTCCTAGTGCTGATGAGCTTGCAGACATATTTACTAAGCCTTTGGACAGTTCAACTTTCCAAAACCTAGTGTTAAGGCTTGGTATGCTGCAGCTAGAATAAGTGACAACTACTGATGATCTCAGTCAACAAGTACTGATGAGCATTCGTATACTATTGTCACAAATAAGTACTGATAAGTTCTTTTATCCTCAGTAGTTTTCATAACTACTGAAGACTAAATTACTTAAAAGTACTGAAGTACTCTATCTGTTGAAAAGAACTGATGTGGTTACAACTACTGATGTAGTTACAACTACTGATGTCAGTATAACAGATAAGTACTGATGACCAATGAAACGTCTGAAAATCAGACAAAAAGTCTGATAAGTGTTGAGGTCAGAATGAAACAGCTGATGAGCTAAGAATTGACGACAACAGCTGATGAGAAACTTTTCTCTTCAGTTGTTTCTACAACTGCTGTTTCACTTCATACAACTGAAGCCAAAACCATGTCTTCAGTAGTTTTACAACTACTGATGACTAACACCAAATCTTCAGTTGTTTACAACACCTGAAGCCAAAACCATGTCTTCAGTAGTTTCACAACTACTGATGACTAATACCAAGTCTTCAGTTGTTACAACTTCTGAAAGTTAAAACCAGGTCTTCAGTTGTTTTCAAACAACTGATGACAGCACCAACACTTTCAGTCGTTTTATATCAGCCTTTTCTTACCCTATAAATACCTAAACCTACTTTCAAACGTTTCATTAGCCGTTTTATGTCCTTCACTCTCTCAACAATGGCGACCATGAAACTCAAACCCAGACACAACTGTGTTGCCTACCTCTCGAATCGGCCTTTTGGAACAAATTTGATAATGCCATCGATCTTATGGTAGATTCCCAGTACCGAACCGCTTTTCTTCTGAATCCTACCATATACCCCGATTCCCTAAGCCAATTCTGGACCAACGTCTCTGTGCAAACTGGTGAGAATGATAGCCAAATCACTCTCCAGTCGTTGGTTAACCAGAAACAGGTGGTCATCACTCCAGACATCATTCGACAAACCCTAAATCTACATGATGCCACCTGTGTCACAGAATACCCGAAAGGCACAACTGATATGTCTTTCATCAATAACGGGTATGAAGGAGACTTAAGTGCTACCACCATTCTGAAGAAGCACTTCCATGATGCTGAACGTCTTATATTCCACATGGTGAATGTCTGCCTTGCATCAAAAACCTCCTCATGGGATCAGATGTCCTCCCGATGGCAACAGGTATTATACTCTATCTTTGAACGACAAAATCTAAATTTTTCTGAGATAGTTTTCATGGAACTAAAGGATCTGGCTTTGAAACCTGTGGCAAACAGATGGATATTATATCCCAGGTTTCTCATGGCCATAATTTTAAATCAGCTAAAATCAGACGGCCTTGTTGGCCTTGGAGTCCCTGCTCCGGCTGTATTGCCTGAAGTATACTCCAGGCACAACTCTGACCCTACACTGAAAGGGGCTGCCCGGCTGCTAAAACCCAAGCAGCGGGAACCCACAGCCTCCACTTCCAGATCCAAAGTCCCCACCAAACCCAACACCAAAAAGCCCAAAAAGGCTACTCAGGGAGATGAGTCCCCTGAGGATGCCCCTGTACCACCAATACAGGAAACACTTACTGGTTCTAACCCCCCAGTAGTGTCAAAGACTCCACCAGCCCTAGCCGCTCAGGCATCCTCTCAACAGGATCCTGATGCAACCATAATTGGGGATACCACAATGCTGGAACCTATCTCAATTGAGAAGGTTACCATTGAAGAGCACCAGTCACCCCGGTGCAATCTGCTTCAAACCTATCTCCAAATGCAACCGCCCCTCAAAGCCCAACCATTATAGTTGCACAAGTGCTGAGTCAGCTGCATTCCTCTCCTCCTCCCCAGAAACCAATTACAATGGGGAGAACCTCAACAGCTGAGGAAGAGGACCAAAATGCTGCTGATAACCCACAGCACAGGGGTTATAATGTTCAATCTCCCCGTGTAGAGGAGGAGGTTAGAACATCTGGTGAGGCTGCCACTTCTACTGATTCAGCAAATGAACAGGATGCAGTTGGTAACATCTCTAAGACCTCACCAGAGGCAACTGCCGATGAAGGACTCAGTCCTGAGGCAGGAAGTCCCCAGAACCAAGAACAAGGGGCACATGCTACAACTGATCTACACTCAGGGCATGTACATCCTGATTCAATCAGGAGGTCAGGTGATTCAGCAAAGACTGATGATGACCTGGGCTTTTTCTTCGATGTCTTAGCCCATAACACAATCCTTGAGGCTGAGGTGAGCAGACTCAAAGAACTGCTTGCCAAAATGTCTCAGGATCAAAGTCCATCTGCCCCAATAAACCCACAGATGGCACCTTCATCTGAAGGTTCACCAAACACTCAGCCACTACACTCAACTGAGCCACCAGCCACTGCTTTTGGCACCACCTCTCAGGGACAGAACCCCTCTGAGCAGATGGTTGCTACCTTTCAACATTCCTTACCTCTCATCACTCCCATCATCAATGAGATTGTGCATAAAGCCATTGATGAGAGGATCTCCTCAAATCTACAAACACTTGTTGATGATGCTGTGCAAAAGAAGCTTTCTGCCATTCAAACCCTGAACCCAATGCACCCAAAAAGGGGGAGTCTAAGGCAGTGAAAGAAAGAAAGAGAAAGAGAGTGGAAGATGAGAAACAACAAGAGAAAGAAAAGGAGTTAGAAAAGGAAAAACAGCTGATCACATACAAGAGAAAGAAAAGTGCTGAAACTCAAAAGCCTGATGAAGAGAAATCATTGGAAGATCTGGTTAAAGAAGCTGATGAAGCTCACAGCAGATCAATGGACAGAATAATAGACCAACTCTTCAGACAGGGCTTTGATACAGCTACATTAGACACTGAGATCAGAAGGCTGGAGATTAAAGAGATACAAGAGAGATGGGCCAGTTACAGTGTGATGGAAAGGGAGAGGTTGGAGATAATGATCAGGTTTATTGCAAAATACTTGGGAAGATCATTAATTGAGATTAAATCATGGACCAGAGACAGTATTCTGGCAATAACCACCAGAATCTGTGCTTCTGAAGCATTCAATAAGGGGTTGATTATCGAAGCCTTAGATGAAGCAGGTGCTGGGAAGAGAACTGATATGGCCAAGCTTTCCAAAGCCAAACTTACCACAAAAATGCTAGATCAGCCTTCCCAAACTCCCACTCAAAAACAACCAACCCCACAACTCTCCAAACCAATCCCTAAACCTAAACTTAAACCAACTCCCTTACCCCAAAAACCACCTCAAACCACATCCAATGATGCACCCAGAAGGAGGAGAAGGGTGTTGAGGATGGAAGAAGAAGAAGAAGATGATGAAGAAGACAGTCTGCCAATCTCTGCTGTTCTAAAATACCTGAGCCCAGAAGTCAACAAATGATCACACCAGACTTTCAGAGGCAAATGGTGAAAGTTAAGATTGAAGAAGAAGAACAGCAGAAACAGCACGATGAGCAACTTTTGAAGATGGTTGACAAAGAGTTTCCTCAGTCATCATCTATACAAGCCATGAAGAAACACGCTCAAAGGCTGTATGCTCTCAGGCATACCTTTCAATATCAAAAGGAGAGAGTAAGGATTTGGCCAGACCCCAGGGTTAGTTCTAGAATTCATAAGAAATCCATACCAAGTAGATACAATGGCCAAGTGAGAAAGACCATAGATGCTGTTATTATGTTGGCCATTGTAGTCTCACCCTGGGAGATACTTGAAGACTTCAAGAGAGCCTACAAGTCAAAGATGACCCCTCAAACTCTAATGGAGAACAAAATGGTCAAGAAGGGGTTGTTATACAAGAGGCTTGAAGAGATCAAGAAAAATGAACTCCAGTTGTTATTAGAAGGGACTCACCCAGATGAATTTGCTTACAGAGAGATAACAACTGTTGAGTTGAAAAATGGAAAGACAGTAAAGTACCTATCAGAGTACTATGGCCCAGAGTTCTTCTTCGAAGGAGAAGCAGAAGAACTCACTAAGGAGGAACAAGTTGTTCTCCTTGAGGCCTACGTCAGAGAGTCTTATAGACTCATCAATGGGAAGTAGGTTTCATGGTTGGGATAACAGCTCTGTGTCCAGTTCCCCAAGACAGAGTTCCCTTCCATCCTTTGACATTCACATCTACTGAAACCTGTTCCCTGGCCTGTGCTTATCTGATATCTCTGAAGCTGATCAAGAGAGTATTTCTGCCAAGAATAAGTGGGACCTCAATAAGCTTAAAGGTTTTGGCTGCATTGGTTCAGGGGGAGTTTGTTGGACCAAAAGAACCAATGAGCCTGATCAGAAAAACCTTTAAGTCCCACAGACATTACAACAACTGAAGTAGTCTGCAACAGCTGAAGACATCAACTGATAACAAGGTCTGAAGACAAAGTCTGAAGTGAAAGAGCTGAAGACAAAGTCTGAAGTGAAAAAGCTGAAGACAAAGTCTGAAGCTAAAGAACTGAAGACAAAGTCTGAAGACAAAAGCTGAAGACAAAGACTGAAGACCAAGTTTCAGATGTTGTCACAACAGCTGAAGAAGACCTCTTCAGTAGTTGTGATGGTTTCCTTTCAGTAGTTATATTTTTCCTTTCAGTTCTTTTGTAATCAGTAGTTTTATGTTTCTTGTAATCAGTACTTGTAGTTTCAGTAGTTTTAGTTTCATCTTGTACTTAGCATACTCTGAGATGTTCTCAGTTGTTGTGAACATTCTCAGTAGTTTGCTTACTTTCAGTTGTTTGTAATAATTCTGTTAAATGTCACTATCAAGTGACATCAGCAGACGTCACATTCCTTTATATAAGGAATGTTGACCTAATTGTAACCTGCGAAGCTTAGCGGCCACCATACCGAAGCATTTGTGCATGAATGATATTATCCCTTTTGCAGAAAACCCTCTTTCTCTATAACCGTGTACTGTTCCATTGAATATCTATTGTGTTCTTGCTATATTTGTCTAATTCTTGTTCTAATTCCGCTGCAATTCAACTCTAATTGATCAAACTTAGATCGCTGATCCTGTCACTAACACTGATAATTCCTTATTGCGATCCTTGGATTCACAGATTCCTTGGGATCTGCTTGATACCTAGCACATACACAAACACCAAACATAACATCAGGTCTCTAGCTATTAATACATGAGTGAACCAATCATGGATCGATAAGAGTCTGATCCGCAGATTTGCCATCTGCATTTGGGCCAATCTTCACTTTTGTATCAACAGGAGTTCTGATGGACTGACAGTCTACAAAGTGAAGCTTCTTTAACATGGATTCCACATATTGACTGTTGATGAAGATTCCACTGGAGGTTTTTTGTACTTGAAGACCTAGGAATAATGTGAGTTCTCCCATAGCACTCATCTGAAATTTTGAATGCATAAGATCTTCAAAGTCTTTGCAGAGTTGTTTGTTGGTGAGCCAAATATGATATCATCCATATAAATCAGGACAAGCAGCATCTCATTCCCTTTTCTTTTTCTGAATAAAGTCTGGTCAATCTTCCCTCTTTCATAACCATGGTCAAGAAGAAAGGATGACAGAGTCTCATACCATTTTCGAGGGGCTTGATGTAAACCATACAATGCTTTGTCAAGCTTGTATACCCTGTGAGAGAAATCAAGATCCTCAAAGCCTGGTGGTTGACTCACATCCAGAATGCACACTTCACATCCATTTGATAGACAGTGAATTTCATGGATGCTGAGTATGCAAGAAAGAGACGTATTGCTTCTAATCTGGCAACAGGGGCAAACACTTCATCATAGTCTATTCCTTCTTCTTGTGTATAGCCCTGTGCTACCAATCTTGCTTTGTTTCTGAACATCCCTCTGTCATCAGTCTTGTTTCGGTACAGCCATCTGGTGTTGATAGGGTATTGACCTTCGAAAGATCCACCAGCTGCCATACTTCCTGTTTCTTGAATTGTAGCAATTCTTCCTGCATTGCCTCAATCCCGCTATTGTCTTGAAGAGCCTCTTTAATGTTTCTGGGTACAGTTTGACACAGAAACAAGAAAACAAACAGATGTTTGCAATACTTGACTTGCTTCGTGTCACCTGCTCGTCTAAATCACCAATAATGTTGGACACTGGATGATTCTTGTGTGTCCTGGTAATTGGAATCAAATCACCAGCAATGGACACATCAAGATTGGAGACATTTAGATCATCTTGGTGAGAGGCATCTTGTTGTTGTAGTATGGGAGAGTGATGACCAGAATCAGAGGGTACAACATCTTTAGCTTCAGCAACACTCTGAATACTCTCATCATTTTCATCTCTGTTAGTATTAGCTGGTGCATGAGTTGGTTCTGAATGTCTCACTTCACTTGAAGGTTCAGCCGAAGGAGATGGCATTGAACTGCAACCAGCATCTGTTGAGATACTGTCATTTTGTGTAACTTGCCGGATAGGATCAGCTTGTAAGGGCACTTCTTCATTGTCTTGATCAGTAGAAGGAGGGATCATTAGTAAGTCTATTCTTCTTTCAATTGACCCTGATGTTCCTGCATTTGACAAATTGAACTGATCAAAAGATCTTGTAAATGAATCAATATCAACCAACCAGTCAGGACCATTTGATGGTTTGGGAAACGAATACTCATTAAATTGAATATTTGTTGATTCATCAATGATGTTTAATCTAGGATTAAACACTCTAAAATCCTTAGACACTGAGGAATATTCCACGAAGAATCCCTCGTCAGACTTAGGAGCAAACTTTCCTAAATGGTCTCTGGTGTTCAATATTGAGACAGGACAACCAAATGACTTCAAAAATCCAATGAATGGTTTTCTGTGAAAAAGAAGTTCATAAGGAGTTTTATTATGTTCTTTGATTATCCGAGTTCGATTTTGCATAAAACATGAAGTGTTAACTGCTTCTGCCCAAAATGTAATTGGTAGTTTTACATCAACTAGCATTGTTCTTGTTGCTTCAATTAGTGTTCTATTCCTTCTTTCAGTAACTTCATTTTGTTGTGGAGTACGAGTTGCACTGAACTGATAAACAATGCCTTTTGTTGTGCAAAATGAACTCATGCTTTCATTTTTAAATTCTGTCCCATTGTCACTTCTAATAGATTTTACTTTTAAATCAAGTTGATTTTCAATTTTGGTTATAAAATCTATTAGGATTTGGGGCGCCTCATTCTTATGAAGTAGGAAGAAGACCCATGTGATCGAGTAAAGTCATCAATGATCACTAAACAATAATGCTTCTTGCCAATACTCATGACGTGAGTCGGCCCAAAGAGATCCATATGAAGTAACTTCAAGGGACAATTGTTAGTGTTCATAAGTTTTGGCTTATAAGATGATTTATGTTGTTTTCCTTTAAGACACGCGGTACAGTGGTCAACAAAATGAATTCCTTTTGAGGAGACCAATTACATGGTTCCCTTTGACCAATCTATTCATATTATTAAAATTCGTGTGTCCTAAGCGCCTATGCCAAAGTTGTGATTCATCAAATGATGCTTTCGACAATAGACATGTCTCTTCTGATGGACGAGTAGAATTAAGGTTCAAAACATAGGTGTTATTCTTCCTCGGAGTCTTCAAGACAACCTATTCTTCAGGAATATGAAATCCTGGTTTCAAGATGTAGCAATAGTGTCAGTGAAATGAGTAGAATATTTCTTGTCACAAATCTGGGATACACTGAGCAGATTGAAGTTCAGCTGCTCGCAGTAATTGACTTTGTCAAAGCTCAAAATCCCATTTGTCACTAAACCTTCTCCAGTAATTCAACCGCCCTATGAATCTCCTCCAAATGCTACAGTAGTTCCTTGAATATGCTTGAAGTCATGAAGGAGGGAACTGTCTCCTGTCATGTGTCGGGAGCATCCACTGTCCACGTACCATAAGCTATTGGACCTATATGAATGACCCTACAAGCACAAAAACACTAGTTAGAATGAGGAACCCAAGCCATAATGGTCTTGGGTTGTCCCTTTGCATCAATCACTGTTACCTCTTGTATTTTCCTCTTGTTTGTGTTTTAGAGGAGGATGATTTCAACCCTTTTCTATTACTTCTTTGAAGTTTGATTTCATCAATTTCATCTGAAGTGTTAGAAGAGTATACACATCTTTCCTTTGATTTTTTGTGTAAAGGTTGAACAGATTTTTGCTTGTCAGAAATCACTTTAATTTTATATTTTTGATGAGACTTCAGTGATTTGTTCAGGTTTGTTGGACTTTTGTGTCTGACCTTGTCAGTTGGAACCGATGAAATGGGCTTGTTTTGTGAACTTTTCAATCCTTTTTTATTAAAGTAACAATCAATTGTATTGTGATTGGTCATATCACACAATGAACAATATTTGTTAAAATGACAGTTTTTGTTGAGTGATTGTTCATGTCACAGATAGAGCAGTACTCAGTGAAGTAGCACTCATCTGTTTTGTGATTGGTCATATCATAGAATTCACAATAAATTTGATTATCCTTTAATTTTGAAACAGAAGTCATATCAGTCTTTGGAGTGCCAACAGATTGTTTCACAATTCTGACTTGCTTTGTTTTTGTGGACTGATGATGCTTCTTGCTGTATTCCCTTATTTCCCTATCGAATTGTTCTACCTGTTCTTTGTTAAAGATATCAACCCACTTCCTTGTTTGATATTTGATGAAGATGGTGAATCATATTTCACTTTAGATTTTTGAACAAAAGTGGTTTTTCCTTTGATAACTACGGGAACTTTGGTTTTATCCTTGAAGTTCTATGAAACCCTGTCTGATTTGCTTGAATTTTTAGGAGATATGATCTCATAATCAGATCTGCTTTCAGTAGATGGTTTCACTGAGCATTCAGCATGTGATTCACTTTAAGATTTTGAGGAACAAATTTTACATAAGGCACAATTGATTTGACTAGGCTCTTTGGTTTCTTGATAACCACAGGTTTGTCTAAGCACTCTTTGATTTTGATAGGATGACCCAATCTGATATTATCCTCATCAGTTTCAATGTAAACACCTGGTTTGTTTTGAGGATTTGTTGTTTGAGAAATCATTGATTTGGTTTCAATAATTTTAGATTCTTTTGTATCTGATTGAGTAAGTGACTCAGGAATAACAGTGTAGTTATCATTATATGGAGGAGGACAAGTTTTGTAGCCTATCCCAGTCATATCTTTAGCCCCTTTTTGAGACACAAGTAACTCTTGCAGCTTGACAGATGAGAGCTGAAACTTTTCAAGTTTCATTTCAGTAGCTGATTGCTCAGCTTTTGTTTTGGTCAACAATTCAGTTAACCTCTCATTTTCAGCCACAAGAGTGTACTTTTCACCATGGAGTGTTTCCATGTCAGACAACAGAGATTTGATTTTAACTTCATAAATTCTCATTTCGTGTTTTAACATCTCTGATTTCACCTTTTCTTCTCTTATTTTATTAGCCAATTTGTGATTGTGTTCCCTGTAACCCTGTACTTCTAGAACACATTTTTCAGAACATAGATTGGATTTTACCTCAGATGGCATTGGGCTTGGTCCATCATTGATATATGCCATAAGTGCATGATTCTAAAACTGTGGTTGAACTTCCTCAGCATACACGCTCCAATCACAAACTCCATCTTGTCTGATGACAAGTGCATTTGAAGTTTGTTGATTACTTCCTTGAGATTGATGAGTCAGCAGAGGTTGTCTTTACTGAATTGGCTGTTGCTGATTTTGTTGTTGTTGAATTGGCTGTTGCTGATTTTGTTGTTGGTGTGGATAAGAGTTGCTTGACTGAAAGTTGGTGTTGTGTTAGAAGCATGCTGGCCATGTGAGGGTCTTTGAAAATTGTTGTTGCTTCTCTTGGGAGAGTTACATTCCCGAGAGAAATGACCACTCATTCCACAGTTAAAACACTTAACTTTGGATTTGTCATATCCCAGCTTTGTATTCTCATTGAGACTCAGTTTCTTCCCTTTTCGAAAGAATTTCTTTGCTCTCATAGCAATCATGGCCATCTGCCATTGTAAATCCATTTCTTCAACATCATCAGGATCCATTTTTCTAGATCTTCTTGAATCAAATGAGCTGATGTGAGCCTCCCTCCAAGGTAGGGTTCAAAGCTAGCAACAAAGGCATTGTAAGTTGCCTTTTGTTCTTCAGAGTTTTGCTCATCATGCATGTTGTTAGGAGATACAGTGGGTTGGGCAGAAGATGGTTGTTTTTGAGGTTGTGGAGCAGCACAAAATCCTGTTATTCTTGTTTGATCTCTTGATGACAGAAAGTCTTCTTCTTCAGTAATAAAGGCATTTTCAACAGAATGAGTTTCAGATGGAAACTTGTAAGCCTCAATGACTTGAGGTCCACTCAGATTTCTGCTCCTTTTATCAAGTTCAAGAGCCTCAATTTTTGCAATCATGATATCCAAGCTAGTACTCTCCAAATCAACAGTATTCTTTAACATTGTAACATTCTGTTTCCAGCTTTCAGGCAAGCTGTGCATCATTTTCTTGTTTAGTTCCTTCTCCTTGTAAGTGACCCCCATAATTTCAAGGTCTTTTACAAGTTGCACAAATCTGTGAAGCTGTCTGGAGATAGACTCTCCTTTGGTATGATGAAATGTCTCATACTGATTTATCAACTTGTCTTTGTTAATTTCTGTAACTTCACTGCTTCCCTCACACATAATCTGTAGAGCATCCCAGACACCCTTAGCTGTTCCATATTTTTCTAATCTTTTCAGAACATCCATTTTCAGTGCTTGTGTAAGGATGGAATAAGCTCTAAGATCAATCTTGATTTTCTTATATTCTTCATCATCAAGAGTTAAATTGGGATCCTCAATGGGAATTCTTGCAGTTTTGTACTGAGCAGCTTGATCAGCATTTAGAGACAGTGGAATGTAGGGACCTTTGCAAATAGATATCCAGTAGTCAGGATCTACACCTGTAATGTAGTTTCTAAACGAATTTTCCACTGCTTAAACTCATATTTGTGTTTAAGCATAGGAGGTTTAGATGCATGACCAATTTCAGATTATAGGAATCCATGTTAGTTAAATTGATTTTAACTTGTTGAATACTGTTTTAAGTTGATTTTAAGTTTGAATAATGTGTTTTTCTTCAAATCTTCTGTTTTCGATCAAGAACAGGTCTGTTAAGTTTAGATCTGTCGATTTGAAGGAGTTCTAAGTTCTTGATTTTGTGTTGTTGGGTTCGACAGCAGCAGATCTGAAGATTTTGTACTTTGTGGTGTTCGATTACAGTATGTTTGTTTATAAGAAGAGTAGATCTTGCTGATGAACAACTCAGTCTACAGTTCAATCGATTTTCACCCAAAATCCAAGATGATTCTGTGATGAATTCAAGAGCCAAGGCTCTGATACCAATTGACTGGGTTTGAGAATAAGATTCTCGGTTGATGTGGCTTAACCTAGGATCGAATATGTGGACTGAGTCAATAATATAGCAGGGAAATTACTATATTAAAGAACATTAATTGCTGTAGTAAACGCTTGAATGTAAGAGAATTATGAATAGTAGTAAATGTTGTAAAATATTGGATATTACTGCTGAAGTCAAAAACTTACAAAGTTAGGGTATGTGACCCTATTTATAGGCGTATACATTGCCTGTACAAAAGACTAAACTAACCCTGATCTATACAAGTGAATCTAAAGTACAAAAAAATATAAAACAGTGTAAGTTGTTCATCCGCATTTGTTTATGCGGATGAACAAGTCTTCATCAGCATTTGTTGTTTGTAGTCAGCATGTGTTTGCTCACCCACATTAGTTCATGCGGATGAATAAGACTTGTCAGCATTTACTGTTGTTCATCCGCATGGACTAATGCGGGTGAACAATCTTTGTCAGCATTTACTGTTGTTCATCAGCATGGACTAATGCGGGTGAACAATCTTTGTCAGCATTTACTGTTGTTCATCCGCATTGGACTAATACGGGTGAACAATCTTTGTCAGCATTTACAGTTGTTCATCCGCATTGGACTAATGCGGGTGAACAATCTTTGTCAGCATTTCTTCAGTTCCTCCGCGTCGACAAATGCGGATGGGTGAACAATCTTTGTCAGCATTTCTTCAGTTCATCCGCATCGACAAATGCAGATGAACACTTCTCTTCAGCATTAGTTGTCTTGATCCGCATTTGTTAATGCGGGTGAACAAACACTTGTCCACATTTGTTCACTAGTCATCCGCATTAACAAATGCTGGTGCTTTATACTTGTCTTTTCTTGTCTTCTGTTGTCTTCTGTTGTTTTCTGTAACTAATGTTCTCCAACCAGAACAACCTCCAACCACTTCTTGAGTTGGCAAGTATGATCCTTTCAGGGTCTAACAGAAATTTTAAAAAATGACACTTTTTAAATGGTTTGTTATGGAATAAAATGTTTAATTTTAAAAAAAATAAACAAAAGGAAGTTAAAAACAAAAGTTCAAAAAATGATATTATTATTTCATTATTATATTCCTTACTTATACGTAATTTCATTCATATTTTATCTCACAATATTGTTCTATAAGTAAAAAAATTTCTTTATTAATTATTTAATATTTTATGTATTCAACCCGTGTAGTACACGAAGTACTAAGATGGTATACAAACATATATAAATATACAAATACATATACACATATATATACATACATATATATACATATGAACATAGGGGAGGGATCTGTAAGGTTATATTAGAAGGCAGATGCAACTAAAAAAGCCAAAACAACCAAGGATCTTCCTGCATACATGGACTAATGTACAAGGTAGAAGTTGCTTCGGAAGTTTTACACTCATCACATAAATTATTCTAAGTGTAAAATATTCCGTAGCCAAAGTCCAAATCTTCCGAACCCAAAGATGAAGTCTTCCAAAGCTCAAAGACAAAGTCTTCCGAAGCCAAATGAAGTGAAGACTGATTTCTTCCAAAGACAGAGAGGACATGCTTTCTCTGATCTAATTTTTCATAAAGCTGACTTACTTTTCGCTGTAACTCTGAAGACTTACAACTTATACTAGTTGGTGAAAAGGTCCATGCTTTTGTAAACTGTAGTTATGGTCTTGGGTCTGTAACTTCCTACTTTGTACCTGTTATCCTTTTTATAATATAAAAGGATGTGAGCTATAGCATGTCATAGTCACTAGTCATAAGACAATCTGCCTTTAGACTCTACATTGATCTTGTTGTCTAGATTAGTGTTTCCAGCTGACTTTCATAGTATGGACGGCTGTAGGATGTAGCATAAAGTATCTCAGGTCCTTGTATTTCTTTTTATACTTTGTAACACTTGTAATAAAACTTGAGAGCAATATATAGCATCCTTGAAAACCATATTACTCTGTTCTTATTCTTAGTTCTGTCTTATTGTTTAATTATGTTCTTAGTATCATTTATATAAATCTAGTTTTCTATTTGATCTGTTAAGTGTTTTAACACTCTCCTTATTGTGAGACTGATTGTATTGATCATCTCTCAACCGGTCCTGCATGATCCCTTAAAAACCATGTTATAAAGAAAAACCATTGAAACCAGGGGTTATTGTTGATCTATGAAGAGGATGAAACTACCGAAAACTCAAGAATTCAACATTTTTTGTCAACTGTCGATTTCTGCCAAGTGCTAAATCAACTGCAGATCAGCATATGCTGAATGACTGTCAATTAGCATATGCTTAACCACTGGTGTCAACACTTATCTGATGTGCTGCTGATCGACTGCTACTGATCAGCATTAAACTCCATGAGCTGCTGATCAACTGTTACACAAGACAAGACTGTCTGTATTGATGGTTGCTGTGTTCTACATTTGGGAGACAACATAGTACTGAAGCTGTCTAACGTTGATGCGTCGATTGTATGTCTTGGTATACATTCTGAACATAGGATAGTTTATTCTTATTGTTTAGATTTCATAGTATAAAACCCTCATACTTGTATAGTAGAGGCAAGCTTTGTTAAGCCACTTGTATATCTGCCGATTGTAACTCTTTGTACTCAGTTTTAATTAATTAAGTGAATACTTTGAAAGAACAATTTATGCATTTATCTGTAGTCAAAGTATTTTTGTTTGTTTGTAAGTGATTAATTTAGATTTTGCATTTGTTAACTACTTATCAAATAGAGAAGTCCTGTTAATCAATAACCTCGATTCAATAGTTAACTATATGTAAGTACATGTTACTAAGTGTAAAACTATGAGTTACGTATATGTAACTCATCAAGTTACGTATATATAACTTGTTTCGTCATCATCGTTGTTACTTGGGATTGAATTAAAAAAAAATATATAAAAATCTCAAAAAATAAGATTGAAGTTTACTTAAATACACTTTAAACAATTAAAAAAAATAATTTATAAATTATGTGATTGGGTAGAACTGGTTTTTACGGTTTTTAACATATATATATATACACACACATACGGAACTTGTTCACACATACACGCACCCAGATATATGTGTATATATGTGTATATGTATATATAATTTCATGAAAAACATGAGAAATAATACCATTCACATTTATAATACTTTCGTTCATGTTAACCTTTTTTTCAGATTGAGGAATTCATTTTGTTCAATCTGTTCTCGTAAAATAGTGGGGATTACAAATATTCCTCCTCACACGTATGGACTTTGTATCAAATAAAAATTCATTTAAATCCAAGCTGTAGAAAGTAACATGTATCATTGATCTCACTATATCTATGGTGAACATTGAGGTGCAAGGGAAATCACAAATAATAAGAAGTTAAAAATGGTTCACAGGGTAAAAGCATAAATAGCAATTATTGTTCTTTTTTCGTTTTGAACCTAATTTCATCCTTTTTAAACTTGAATATGTTATAATTTGTTTTATTGTTTAAAATATGATACCATAAAATGCAGAAATTTAATATGTTTACTTTTAGTATTTTGTCATATAACTTTTACAAAATGAATTTTTATAAGAAAAAAGATTGATTCACTTTGCGATAATAGTGTATAATCAGAAATTATAACTATGTTGTTGTTGAGATGGTGTTGATGTTTTTGTGTGGGTGGGTGCGTACCCATGAATGTATGTGTGTGTATATGTCAATTATTTACGTATTTATTGTTATTTTATCAGTAATTACTTTTGTAGGTTATGTAATATTATGTGTAATTATAGGAATTTTTATAAACGCATACACCTCGTCCCAAATGAACATCTCAAATCATCATAACTTCCTACACTTTTGACACTATAAACACTTTCTACGGTAACTGTCCAAATATTTTGAATAGAAAAGTATATTTTACCACCTCGCAGGTTTTCAAAAGAACTATCACTCAGGATTTAGCATACGTTAGAACCTTAGCTTACATACATACATACATACATCCATGCATACATCCATGCATACATGCATGCATACATCCATGCATACCTCCATGCATACCTCCATGCATACCTCCATGCATACCTACATACATACATACATACATACATACATACATACATACGTACGTATGTACCTACGTGCCTAAGTACGTACCTACGTACGTGCCTACGTACCTACGTACGTGCCTACGTACATAGATACATGAGATTAGTTTTTAATTTCTCAAATTAAAACTGTTTCAATGATACCCTCTCTCTTTCTCTCTCTATATATCTCTCTCTCTATATATATATATATATATATCTATATATATATATATATATATATCATAAATTAAAAATTTGTATATTTTGAGAGTAAGGAATAGGTAAATGTCTTAAAAGTTAAAAAAAAAATCATTTGCTTATATGCTCAACAATTGAGTGGGGTGTTGGGGCATTGGTAAAAGGTGAGTTATCATCCCAAAAAATTCTACGTGTTTTCTGTTCGAAAGATTGAATATGCTAAACATATAGCGACAATTTGTCTGTTGTTAAGTTTGACACCATGATTATAAGAAAGTTGGAAATAAAGGTGCTTGCTTTGGACATAATTAACTCAAAAGTCAATAATTTCTTCTTAGTAGGACCGTAAAGTAAATTAATATACGAATTCATTTTCAGATAACTGCCTTTATAAATCATTACGAGGAACCAATTAAAAGTTAAGACATTGATAATGATAATATAAACTAAATGAAAGAAAGTCTATCTATCTATAACCTATAATAAAAGAATAAATATTTGTTCACATGGTATTTAATTAGGTTATGGACGTAGGCGTCACGTAGACAACGACACTTGTATTCGCCTACTTTAATTTGGATTTTTTAATTTATAAGAAACATATTCTTTCCAACAAAAATTAATATAAAACTTATATTAAACATATCCTTTATAAATCATTACGAGGAACCAATTAAAAATTAAGATATTGATAATGATAATATAAAACTAAATGAAAGAATGTGTATCTATCTATAATCTATAACCTATAATAAAAAAATAACTATTTGTACCCATGGTCTCTAACTAAGCTATACACGTTAGCGCCACATAGACAATAACACACGTATTCGCCTCCTTCAATTTGGATATTTTTTTTTAATTTATAACAAACATATTCTTTCCAATACATAATATGTACTTCATACATATATATAAAAAGTTTTAATTATTATAGATTATTCTTAGAATGATAAATTCGTGTAGTAAACTATTATTATTGTTTTATTAACTGGTTTCTTTAATAGTATCTTTTGAATTGCACATAAGTTATATTTACTTTGATAACAGAAACTTTTAAAATTTTAAAATTATAGATCTATTCATATTTTCTTATATAATAAAACTAGATTTATCATAATGTTTTAAAAATTATGTTAACTATATACTTATGTTATTATTTTTGTGACTAATTTTTTTCACCGACACATAATAATATCTTTTAACACATCTAAATTTTCGTTTATTTTACTTATTATAATTTTAATACTTATCTTTAATTTTATACAAACTAACTATTATTTTAATATTTGTTTATATGATCATTATTTATGTACAAAAATATGCTTTAAACTATTGCTTTATAATAAGGGATTGTCAAATTAAAAGTTAGTATTAAAAGTTAGAGTTTTAGTCATGTTGTTTAAATATATTAATAAAAAAATGAACAAGACTACAAGTGAAGGGCTTGACATTAAGGTTATCAAAGGCAAAATTATATTATGAAGCAATATCGTGGCGCATATATACATTCTAAGAATCAGCTTGACACCCCTGATAAGAAGAGTTCTTTTAAATTTAAATGAAGATAATTTCCGCTTGTCGTGTGTTTTATGTGGCAATCAACAATAGTCAACATCATTCAGTTTTTAAGGTTAGCTTATACTTGAAAGATAATGTTTTTATCCATGACCAACTATATGTTCTATTGTCGAGAGTTAAAAGTAGAGAAAACTTAAAACTATCAATTTTAGTTAAAGACGAACAAGTCACAAATAAAACTTCCAATGTTGTCTACAAAGATGTATATGTATACTTATGAACACTTGTTCTATTTTTAATTAGTCTTTGTCTTAAAGTCATATATTTTTTTTCAAATTTTGTATTTTTATTTGACTTATTTATTAATGTAATATGTGATTTTTTTCATTTAAAACTGTTTATATTTCATTTTTCATTTATCGAAACTATTAAAATGATAGTATATATACTAGTATTAAACTCTCATAACCTTCGTAATGTAGTTTATATGTTCGACCTGTCATATATATCATATTATAAATATAAATTTAAGTTCACAAATCTTATTTTATCTTTTTCAACTCGTATAACACACGGGTCACTAAGCTATTAATATTATATAAGATTTGGAGTATTATATTATACACTTTAGTAAAGGGCTATTTGTTCGGCCGGTGGATTTGACCAAATCGATCGCTACTAGTGCACGCGAGCTGGTTGTAATGAGTAGTAATTGATGCAACCATATATTTGTGTCCCACCCATACCAAAGTTTGTAATTAACTGTATGTGTTAAGGTGGTGATGGACTAAAAAAAATGTATAAATACGTAAAGAGAGTGTGAGTTAGCTCATCAAAGGTTAAACGAAGGAATTGAAACCAGGAGTTGAGTGTGTCTAAAATATTAATAAAAAGGAAAAAAGAAGGGAAGCAGTATGTGTGTACCTGTTGAAACAGGGTTGCGGATTGAAAAAATGTGGCCGCTAACGCCCTCACCAATTTGCACATCAACAAGCTGGAACCAGCACTCCAAATCCAGCAACCTTGCTTCCCTCCGGGAACACCGGCTAGAACCAGCTCCTCGTTCCCAGCACTATTATACGAATAAGCTTGGCAACAGTCCAGACCCAAACACTTTTCCTTACATTCTGCTTCACTCCTGGACTCCCAAAACGTCTGAAAAGTTACATCAATCTTCATGATCTCCATGCTTAGAAAACTAGTGTCGTTGCCGCTGCAGATACTTGACGTCCTTTTGCATACTTTTTCCGTTGTAGTAACATCAGAAACAAGCTCAAAACCAGGCAAACACTTGCAGAGCGAATTGGTAATATTGCAGCTGCTATTCGGGCCACAAGCGTTGTATTTGGCGCAATAATCCTTAGGCTCAAGACCAGTTCAGAACCCATCTTCTGACGGTTAAATCCCAATAATACAACTGGATTTCACCGGAGCCATTCATGACCACCCTGGAGTAAGTTGATGGCGTTTTGGTAGAATTTGATGAGGATAGCAAGTGAAGGGCAGCGATGGGCATTTTGGTAGGGTTTATGTTGCTTTCTAGCCCAAACCCGCTCTTCCAATGAAGCTTTTTCCCATTGAAAACGGTGTAATTGTTGTATCCGAAAACTTGATCTCTGTGGAACACGAAATTGCCGGTTGCAGGGTTGTCACGAGTTTTCCATGAAGTTAGTTTCATAGTCTTGTCCATGCGCATGCCAGGAAGGAAAGTGTCGGTAGGGAAGCTAAAACTAGACCAGACGGGGTTCCTGATTCGTCTACTAGAACCAGGCTTCCTCCGTCCAGCATCTTTAGGGTCCTCGACCCTGAAAATGTAGATGTTGATGTAGGCATACGAGTGATCAAGTACTTGTTAAATTTGTCTTTCACCACAAGATTACCATCATCTTCAATGGTGAGAATAGCGGAATTGATGAGACGGGGTTGTCTCGGTTAGCCACCCACACGATTGTCTTCGGGTCCATGTAATACCAAATCCCAACATACCTTTGATTTCCATCGTGGCTCCTGAAAAATCCCATTTCAAAGATTTTTCCGGGTGAAACGAGCGTGTCATGATTATCATCTCTGATTGACCCGTTTTTCGCTAAACTGTGTCGTGATGCGTGACACCGAGGAGATGATATGAACACGGAGAGAGCGGAGACGATGAAAATGGTGATGTTAAGGAGAGTCTTCTTGGAAAATACCAGGATATGATGTGGGAGATTATTAGACGGTAAGACACAACTTTGTGTTTTCTAAACATGCCCATGTGAGGATTTGTATGTATTCTTTATTTTACACCCTAGATCATGATGGAAAGGCAAAAAGTTTCACCGAACGATTATAAAAAGAACGTGTTTTCTACTTCCATACACGTTTTTTCTATTTATTATTATCATCGATATTATTAATTAAAGTGATAGGGGTAATTTAAAAAACTTTTTTCATATAATTATAAAATAATGTAAGAATATATGTATGTATGTTTTAAGAAATAACACAGAAGACAAACAACGATGCAGACAGTCACATGGAGAGCACGTGGTTGGGAGGCATTACAAGACATTTTAGCGAAAAATGGGTCAATCAGAGATGATATAATTCTTCATTATGTAAGTTAGACACTATTAGAATTTTCTTTACTTAAAAAGACTTGGGCAATTATATGTATTTCTAATTTTAATTTGATTATATATTATTAGTTGTATCTCATGCTTTTATAGTTTGTACTTTTGTGTTTTTTTTTTTTTTTTTACTTTTAACTTAATAGTTTTTTTCTTTTACATTTATCCATAACATTTTTTTTTTCACTTTAAACTTTGATCTCATATAATTTTTAAATTTTACAAATTTTCCGTTTTTACGTTTTGGTTTAAAATACATACGTAGTTCAAAGTTTTTACCTCTTTTTTTCTGTTTAATGGACGCGTTGTGTTTTACGTTTCAGTTTAATTTCTACACGTATTAACACGTTGCAACGGACGTGTATGGTTCAATGATTTTACGTCTAATTTTGATCCGGTTAAAATTTTTTCATTGTTATTTCTTTTGTTTTAAAAGCTTTTCCGGTGTTGGTGGTCGCTAGCGACGGTGTGACATTGCTGCTACTTAACACGGTTTTACGCCCTTCGCAATGCGTGAGGTTTAATACTAGTTTTTTTCATTTTATGACTATAAATGGTTTTGGTATCCTTTTGCTTTTACAAGAAAAAAAATACGATTTTTATATATTCGTTCCAATTTACAAATTGGACTCATAAGCATTTATAAGTCTAACAAATATTGATGAATCTAAATCCAACTGTTACATGTTTGTTATAAGATATTTAAAGTACTATTGAATCCAATTCAATCAATATAATGGTAAATCATATGAAAACACTCAGACTTCAATATTCAAGTCACTACACTAATAATAGTTTCAAGTTATACGACAAGATTACTAGAAGCAAAATCTGAAGTAAACATAATCTAACGATTGTCTTGAATCTTCATATATCACGGTGAAGTGATCTTCAAATCTTGGTTCTTCAATCTCTTCATGTGCATCGTACTTCAACTGCAGACAATTTGCAACATATAGTGAATAATTAATCACTAAGGAAACAAAATTAGAGAACTAATACAAGAATACATTACGAAGATGTTTATAAAGCATCCATTGGTTGTCTTATTAGTTCATTCTTTCCGGAAATAATTTGTTCGATAATCTTATTATCGAAATCTTTGTTTTTAGTGGTTTCATTTGCTTTACCCTTCCCTTTTGTCTTTCAAACATTCACTATCCTTAGAGAGCACCAAATCATAAGCAAGATATTTGTCATGTGAAACACCATAGTCAAGAAGGTTGTCAAGATGTGTTATCATATTCCATGAATGTCTAGAATTTAAACATTTGTAAGGGATCATATCTCTTACTTTAGCATAAGGTTTAGGTTTAGGAAGATGTTGTAATCTAATCTTGAGTTGTTTGATTGTCTCACAAGATAACAAAGTCTGATAGTCTCTTTCGAGGTCAAGAATCATAGCAGAGGCGAGAATTATTAATATATTACAATCCTTTTTATTAATATTTTCCCACACATTTAAGACAAAATCTCCTATGCCACCAGGTGGTTTCTCAGGCACTGGGTATTTGACAATATGCCATTTGTCATTCTGTTTGTGAATTTCTTGACCCTTTTGTATCAGGTGAAAAAGTTCGTCTCATTAAGTGCTTTATAGTCAAAAGTTGACCAAATTGACTTGTCTTTGCTGGTTTTAAGAAACATCTATAATAAGATCATTTTAATTTAGTATTATAATCAAATAGTTTTAATTATTTATAGCCTTTTAATAAAAATATTTATTAAACCTTTAGGATCCATGGTTCATCATACTTATACAAGGTAGGTTTGCCAATCACATCAATTATAGGATTGCTAGATCTTATAGGATCAATTAGACAAACTGTTTGTCATTTTAATACGTTTCATCTCATGTGTGCCTCATCTCACTTGTGGTTAGCATGAGCACTTTCTACAAGTTTGATTGATCGGTTATTCACTTTAAGACTTGTGTGAACTGACCCGTGACTCAAGATATCACGATTCATCTTGTAAGGAATACCTACCCGAAATATTCAGTCTAAACATACCTGACAAGTGCTCCAAACGAACAACATGTAACTTATCTTTTAATAAAAGGACTTTTATTGTTTTGTTTTAACGTTTACTACATACTTATAGATGGTTTCCAATTAAATAACTTGATTAAATCTACGTGGGTATAAACGCACAAGCAATTTTAAGTAATAAACTGAGTCACTAGGATTGTTCAAAACCCGAATAACCTATTAGTGTTTTAGACTTGGTCGGAGAGTGACAAAACTAAAGAACTTGTAAAGTAATATTAGAAGATTATAAGGCTGATGCAACCAAAGAAGCCAAAACAACCAAAGATCTTCCTGCATGCATGCACTGAACGTATAAGGTAGAAGTTGTTTCGGAAGTTTTACACTCTCCACAAAAAAATACTCTAAGGGTAAAATCTTCCGAAGCCAAAGTCCAAATCTTCCGAAGCCAAAGATGAAGTCTTCCGAAGCTTCAGAGACAAAGTCTTCCGAAGACAATTTGCTATGAAGACTGATTTTTTCCGAAGACAGAGAAGACATGCTTTCTCTGATCTACTTTTTTATAAAGCTGACACACCATTCGCTGTAACTCTGAAGAGTCACCAACTTATACAAGTTGGTGAAAAGTCCATGCTTCTGTAAACTGTAGATTATGGTCTTTGTCTGTAACGTCCTACTATTATACCTGTAAACCTTTTTATATTAGAAAATGATGTAAGCTATGGCATGTCATAGTCACTAGTGAAACGGCAATCTGCATTTTGACTCTACATTGATCTTGTTGTCTAGATTAGTGTTTCCAACTGTCTTTCTAAGTATTAACGGTTGTAGGATGTAGTATAAAGTATCTCAGGTCCTTGTAATTCTTTTATGCTTTGTAACACTTGTAATAGAACTTGAGAGCAATATACAGCATCCTTAAAAACCATACTTCTCTGTTCTTGTTCTTAGTTCTGTCTACTTACTTCTGTTCTTAGTGTCATCTTAAACAAACCTGGTTCCCCATTTGATATGTTAAGTGTTCTAAAACTGTCCTTATTGTAAGACTGGTTGTATTGACCACCCTTCACATGGTCCTGCAGAACTTGTATTTTCTAGGCTTACTCCCACTTGCTTTGACATCTTTTCAGGTTTCCTAAGCATGTCGTCTCTTGTAGTCTCCAATCTTCTAGTCTTGTCTTGTCTAAATTTTGATTATAACTGAATTAAAATACAAGCTATTTTACTACAACTTGGCTTTGAAAACAGCTTCAAACCCAATACAACGATACAAACTTCTAATTGAAAAACAACAACCCAAACACAACATATGGTTCGACTAGACTCAATGTGCAATAAAAAACATCTATATATAATACTAAAAGAGTAACTTAGGGGGCCACTTGGCGCATTTCTAGTCCCCCTAAGTTTTTTTTTCCCGCCTCTATCTCTGTAAGGTTTATACCTAAAGGCTGATGCAACTAAAGTAACCAAAGAAGCTCTCAGCATGCATGTATGAAGTACTGAGTGAAGTTACGAAGACAGAGAAGACATGCTTTCTCTGATCATCTTTTGATAAAGCTGAACAACTTTCTGCTGGCACTCTGAAGAGTCACCAAAAGGTTCATGCTTTTGTCAACTTTAAATTGTGGTCATTGGTCTGTAACTTTCTACTTTTGTACCTTTTATCCTTTTTGTAATACATTAGGATGTGAGCTATGGCATGTCATTGTCACAAGTCAAAGGCAATCTGCCTTTTGACTCTACATTGACCTTGTTGTTGTCTAGATTAGTGTTTCCAGCTGGCTTTCAAAGTATAGCCGGTAGTAGGATGTAGTATAAAGTGTCTCAAGTACTTGTATCTTTCTTTAGGCTTGGTAACACTTTTAAAAGAACTTGAGAGCAATATACATCATTCTTGAAAACCAATATCATCTTGTTATTGTTCTTGTTCTGTCTCATACTTGCTTGTGTTCTTAGCATCATCCATACAAACCCGGTTCCCTATTTGATCTGTTAAGTGTTCTAACACTCCCCTTATTGTGAAACTGTTGCATTGACATCCTTCAATGGTCCTGCAATTGGTATTAGAGCATTTTAGGCTCTTGATTGTAAGATCTCACCATCTTAAAATCCTTTGTTTCATAAAACACTTAACAACTCAAATGGCAGCTCTTACTATGGCTGATATGGAAACCGATACCATGACAAAATCTCCACTGATCACTCCTGATGACTTTGATTCTTGGTGTCAAAGAATCGAAGGCTTCATCAAGTCTCAAGACAGCAGGATGTGGGGATCCGTTGTCTCCGGACCTCATGTACCATGCACCACTTTAGCTGCTGCTATTGGTGGCATGATACCAATGGAAGTGGCTGACTACTTAGAGGAAGATTGGAAGAAGATTGATATAGATCAGAAGGCCATGACCGCTCTCCAAACTGCTCTTCCAAACTCTATCTACAAAGGCTTCAAGAAGTGCAAGACTACTAAGCAACTATGGGATGCACTAAAGCTTATGTATGAGGGGTCAAATGAAGCATAAGAAAACAAGAAAGACCTCTTGAAACAGCAGTTTGAAAACTTCACCTACAAAACAGGTGAAACCATGACTCAACAATACTTCAGGTATGTTGAGATTATGAATACTCTAATGGATATTGTAGTAAGTCTTGAAAAAAGGGATATTGTGAGGAAGTTCATGTCTGCTCTTTCTAGATAATGGACACACTATTATGTGGTCATTAAAAGGACTACAAACCTAAAGACCCTTACTCTCACAGAGTTATATGGTATCCTCAGTGGATACCAGATGGAGATGAACATGCAAAATCCATCTGGCAACTCCTCCAACAATCAGCAGAGTTCAACCCTCTATGTGGTTGAAAAGGACTGTAGAGAACCACATTATCATCTTCTCTGCTACACTAAAAACTCATAAAAGGGCCCTTTCATCACCTTCCCAAAGACACCAAGGGAGAGCTACTTCCAAGGAAGCCCATTCCAGGAGACAAGCTCTCCTCAAGCCTTTGTATCTACTAATGAAAGCAGTGGCAACTTTCTCTTCACTCTTGAAGTCTTGGACTGTATCCATCCAGATGATCTGGAGTACATGGAGATAGTTCAGCAAATGGTTCTTCTCACTCGCAGGGCCAAACAGTTCTACAATAGAACTTGGAGGAAGTTTCCCAGTAATGCATCCAGTGGAAAGTTTGGGCTGGATAAAAGCAAAATAAAATGTTACAACTGTAACCAAATGGGACACTTTGCTAGGGAGTGGAAGGCACCAAAAACAAATGGTGGCCAAGCACAAACCAAGCCGAACTACACTGACGGAACTCCAAAGACTGAGAAGCCAAAGCAGCAAGCTTCAGTTGCTGTTGAAGAAGAAGGCTTTGTTTGGAGCTTTTAAGTTGAAGATGCCTCCCCAAACCAAGCACTAATGGCAGATCATGAAGAAGGCAAGTTATTAAAACAACTTTGCACCTCTGAATGTATTGCTAAAGTCAATATATATAGGTCATATAACTTGGAAATGAGATATGATCTTAAGTCCCTGAATATTTTAAAAGCTGATTTTAAAAGTGCTGAAAATGATTATAAACTTAAGATAGAAGATCTAGAGAAAACCATTTCAACTCTAAAGCATGAGCACATAAATTACAGGACTCAAATTAAGGACCTTATTACCAAGTTAACTGAATGCCAGGATGAGCTTGTGATTAGCAAAGCCCGGGTAAAAAATGTGTTCTTGAAGAAGAGACCTTCAAGAATATTATATCCTTATCCTTGCATGCAAAGATTTGTTGTCAGAAAAAGCAGGGACTAGGATCTAATAAGATAGCTCCTCCACACACTCTACTATTTGTAAGATCTCCAAGGTATGGAACTTGTCAAGATGAGCTTCCCCTCATAGACCCCATTCATGAAAAGGATAAAGATGAAGAGGAGGTAGTGAAGGATAGATTTGAGATGAGTGAAGAAGATCATCCTAAGAAGGGTCACTATTCTCCTAACGAGAGGAAAGAACCAGGGTTGAGCAAGTCGAAGAGGAAGAACTTGATCAGAAATGCAAAGAGAAAGGAAAAGAAGGCTCAAGAGATCATGGCCACTTTCAACTCCAAGTAGAAACAAGTCTTTTTCTCTGCAGAATTTGAAGTGGTAAAGACTAAGGATACAACTATGAACTCTAGTACAAGGAGTTCTAGTTCATGTCCACCTCATCCCTGTGAAGAAAAGAAGGCTGATCAAATGTGCACCACTACTGCACAACCTGAACCATCCATTTCCAAAAGCAAGCATCACCCTGAGAAGCCTGCCGCATAATCTGTGAAGATGAAGATGGGAGTGGAAAGTGATCAAGCTCAGCTTTCAACACAAAAAAAGACTCTTAGAAGGAAGCAAACTGAATGTGTCATGTGTGGTAGTACTTCTTATTTTGCTAAGGATTTCATCTACAATCCTAAAAGTACTATCCATATGACTAAGAAGAAGACTTCTGAGAAAAAGAAGAAGAGAACAGCTTCAGAAGGAAAATCCATTCCTTTCGGAAGCTCCAAAGTTAAGTTGAAGACAAGTGAAAACTTGCCTTCGGAAGAAAATTTGGTCTCGAAAGAAAGGAATGCTTCCGAAGTACTAAAGTCTGCTGCAGTAAATGTAAGATCTTCAGAAGCCCAATCTCCAAAACTTCCAAAGTTATCAAAATTTCTAAAGTGTTGAAGGTCAAGTCTTATCTTCCAAAGATGGTGTGGAAGATAAAGGAATACCAAGTGACTGAAAGTTCATCATCAACAACAACTGATGATCCTCAAAGTCTGAATATATCATCAATTACTGTTACATTGTCTTCAATACATTTTGATAAGCACAAGACCAATGAGGTTTGGGTTCCTAAATATAACTAGTGGCTGTTCCAGGCACCATGACAAGAAATGGCTCTTGCTTCAAACTTAGAAAGAATTGATGGAGGCCAGTGCTTTGGAGGAGATTATGGAGGTTACATTACTAGAAGGGGCATGGTCACAAATGGTAAGCTCAGCATTGGAAAGGTAAACTTTGTTAAGGAGCTTGATACAATGTTCTCCCTTCAGGAAAAGTTTCTTGCTTTCTGGTCTAAGGCCAATAGTGTGATGAGTCTTTCCGCTTTTGCATAAAAGAGGTGCCATGTAGATACTTTAAAAAACATTGAATAAACTAATTAAGAATGATTTGGTAATTGGAATGCCAAAGAAAGAGTTTACAAGTGATGATCATTATTTTGCATGCTTGAAAGGGAAGCAACACAAGGTATCTCATAAGCTAAAGGAAATGAACTCATCACTACACCCCTATACTTGTTACCTATGGATCTTTTTGGCCCCACCAGTGTAATGAGTTTAGGAAGTAGCTCTCATTGCTTGGTGATCACAGATGACTTCACAAGATTAACTTGGGTCTTCTTTCTAAAAACTAAGGATGAGACCCTAAGATCTTCAAAAGCTTCATTCTGAAAATTAAGAATCAATATGATCACAGGGTCAAGATCATAAGATGTGATCAAGGAACCGAATTCAAAAATCAAATCCTTGACACATTTTGTAATGAAAAGGGTATTACAAGACAATATAGTGCTCCCAGGACTCGTCAGCAAAATGGTGTTGCTGAGAGGAGAAACAAGACACTTATTGAAGCTGCAAGAACCATGTTATTTGACTCTAAACTGCCTATCACCATCTGGGCAGAGGCAGTCAACACTGCCTGCTATGTGTAGAATAGAGTTTTAGTAGTCAAGACTCATGGTAAGACTCCTTATGAACTGTGGCAAAAAACAAGACCTTTTATTGGTTTCCTCAGATCATTTGGATGTCCTTCCACCATCTTGAATACCAATGATCAAATTGCCAAATTTGCTGAGAACTCAGATGATGGGAATTTCATTGGATACTCTTCCTAAGCTAAGGCTTATAGAGTATACAATCTCAAAACCAGAGTAGTTGAGGAGTCAGCCAATATGACCTTCAATGAGCACACACCCAGTATGAAAGGTTCTGGTTCTGATTGGCTATTTGATCTTGATTTAGTTACCAACTGTTCTAACAAATCTTGTGAAGATGTTTCAGGATCTATAGGTACCTCAACAACATGAGATTCTGATCCAAGATTTGGGTGAGAAGACCAAATGTTCAAACTATTTCAGCCCCAGTGGTAAATAGCCCTGCAGCTGGAAATCATGTTGCACAACCATGACAATTTTTCAGCTGATACATCTGAAATGCCTATAAATTATAGCACAGAGGCATAGAACTCAGATGAAGGAATTTTAATATAGGAGGAGATGGAAGTGGTGATAGTGATCAAGAATTCCTTGATGTTGATAACCACACCATAGAAGACAACATCAATGATGTAACACACTCATTGGATCAAGTTACTCTAGATAAGTGTGTTGATGTGGTGGATGATACTCAAGCACCAGATCTGAATTTCACCAATTTAGATCTGTCCAAGAACTTGCTGTGATCCCTCAATTGAGAATCCACAAGTTCTATCCCACCACAAACATCATTGGAGATGTTGAGACTGGGGTGAGAACAAAAGGAAAAACTCATGACAAAAATGTTTGTCTTCACTCTTGTTTCTTGTCCCAGATAGAGCCTAAGAAGATTGAAGAGGCTTTGAACAATGGAAGTTGGGTTGAAGAAATGCAAGAGGAGCTGCTTCAACTAAAGAGACAGAAGCTTTGGAATCTGTGTCCTCTTCGTCAAGGGAAGACTACTATAGGTACCAAGTGGGTATTTAGGAACAAGAAGGATGATAGAGGACTTGTCAATAAGAACAAGGCAAGACTAGTTGTTCAAGGGTACACACAAGAAGAAGGGACTGACTACATAGATCTTTTTGCTACTTGTAGCAAGACTTGAAGTTGTTAGGATATTCCTAGCTTTTACTACATCCAAGGATTTCAAGATCTACCAACTTGATGTCAAGTGTGCCTTTTATATGGGGTGATGATGAGGATTTTTTTGTCAAACAACCACCTGGCTTTGCAAACCTAGATCAACCTGATTATATCTACAAGCTTGACAAAGCTCTTAAAGGGCTGCAACAGGCTCCAAAAACGTAGTATGAGACATTATCACGGTATCTCTGTCAGCATGGATACAAGAGAGGACTATTGATGGAACACTCTTCATCAAAGGAATAGGAAATGACTTGATGCTAGTTCAAGTTTATGTAGATGACATTATCTTTTGGTCAACTAATCAGAAGCTCTACAAAGACTTTGAGAAGCTGATGAAGAATAGATTTAAAATGAGTGCCATGCGGGAACTCAATTTCTTTCTTGGAATTAAGTGAGGCAGATTGACAATGGCATCTGCATAAATCAATCAATGTATATGCAAGACATATTTACCAGATTTTATATGACTGAGTGCAAGGTTGCTAAGACAACCATAGTCGGAAACTACTCTCTAGGACCAAATCTTGAGGGGGAGTGTGTTGATGAACATCTATACAGGGCTATGATTGGGTCTCTTATGTAACTCACAGCCAGCAAGCTTGATATCATGTGTACTACATGTATTTGTGCAAGATATCAAGCCAACCCTAAGATGTCACACCTAGTTACTGTCAAGAGAATTCTCAGATATCTTAAAGGTGCTCCCAAATTAGGCCTTTGGTATCCAAAGAGTTTTGACTTCAAGTTGTATGCATATACAGATAGTGACTATATTGGCTACAATATGACTGTAAAGTCTACATCTGGGGGGTGTCAATAGAATAGTCTCATGGCAATGCAAGAAACAATCCTATGTATCTGCATCAACTCCTGAAGCTGAATACATTACTGCTACAAGCTGCTGTGCTCAAGTGCTTTGGATTCAGAATCAGATGCTAGACTATAAATTCAACTTCAAGGAGACTCCCATCCACATAGACAACAACAATGCTATATCTATTATAGAGAATCCTATACAGCACTCAAAGACAAAGCAGATAAACATCAGGTATCATTTGATTAGAGATAATTTTGAAAAAGGATTGATAAAACTAGTCAAAGTTAACACAAATAAACAATATATTGATCTGTTCACAAAAGCTTTTGATGAACAGAGATTTAAGTATCTTGTATCAGCTATTGGGATGATTAACATTGAGTAGAAATTTTCTTAAACTAAACTTAAGATTAATTTTAATAATATATGTGTCTTAAGTTGTCTATATCATTACCACATAAGCCCCGTTCACTTGGACCAGATCTCGAGGGGGAGTGTGTTGATGGACATCTTTACAGGGCTATGATTGGGTCTCAAATGTACCTTATAGCCAGCAGGCCTGATATCATGTTTCTACATGTATTTGTTCAAGATATCAAGCCAACCCTAGAATGTTACACCTGGTTGCTATCAAGAGAATTCTCAGATATCTCAAGGATGCTCCCAAATTGGGCTTTTGGTATCCAAAGAATTCTGACTTCAATCTGTATACTTATACAGATAGTGACTATAGTGGCTGTAACATGACTGCAAAGTCCACATCTGGGGGATGTCAATTTCTTGGTGGAAGGATAGTCTCCTGGCAATGCAAGAAACAATCTTGTGTATCTGCCTCAACTATTAAAGCTAAATACATTGCTGCTGCAAGATGCTGTGCTTAAGTGCTTTGGATTCAGACTCAGATGCTATACTATGGGCTCAACTTCAAGAAGACACCCATCCATATTGACAACAATAGTGCTATCTCTATCACATAAAATCCAGTTCAGCAGTCAAAGACAAAACACATTAAT
The DNA here is from genome assembly GCA_025506505.1 of Flaveria sonorensis. NCBI lineage: Eukaryota > Viridiplantae > Streptophyta > Magnoliopsida > Asterales > Asteraceae > Flaveria > Flaveria sonorensis. Next base: position 34,218,274 of record CM046434.1, read on the forward strand.
ATCAGGCATCATTTAATTAGAGATAATTTTGAAAATGGGCGATAAAACTAGTCAAAGTTAACATAAATAAATAATATGCTGATTTGTTCACAAAAGCTTTTGATGAGCAGAGATTTAAGTATCTTGTATCAGCTATTGGGATGATTAACTTTGAGTAGATTTTCACTAAACTTAACTCAAGATTATTTTTAATATGTGTGTCTTAAGTTGTCTATTTCATCACCATATAAGCCCAGTTTACTTTGGAAGAAAAATTTTCAAAATGATATTACTTAGGATCTTTAAGAACTTTGGATGTAATTTTCCCTCGGAAGACATCAAGTTTTCTTCGGAAGAAAATTATGTCTTTAAAACAAATAACAACTTTTGAAAATTAACCTTAGGAAGAAATTATGATATAACTTCCAAAGCTTACTTTTGTCACTAAGTACTTGTATGTACTGAATGACTCTTTTCTTCCAAAAGCAATTAAGTCTTGAAAGACTTATTATCTTATTGAATAAAATTTCTAACATTTGATATCTTCCGAAGCAAATCTATCTAAGAAGTAAAAATACTCTAAGTATTTTCTTCTGAAGCAAAATTCTTAGAAATTAAGGAATATCTTCCGAAGCCAAATTGGTTTCGGAAGTTTTTCTAAAAACCTTCTGAAGACAAATTACCTTTGGAAGATTTAGACTTCCAAGAAAACTAACTTTTTGGGCACCTTTTCTGAGGTGGGATCGATATTTGGATTTCAAAATTTATCCGATTGCATTAACTTTGTCTCAAACCCAAACAATATATATTTTGTACAATGGTTTCCCCTCTTTCACTATTCATCTTCATCTACTTCATTCAAATCCTAAATTCACCCACAAACCGACCTTGTTCTTACCTTCCTTCATCCTAAAGCTACTCCAAATGGCCAACCCTGATCCACAAAACTAGCCCGATTTCTCTAAGCAACTACACAGGAAACATAATCAAGTTGCTATGTTAGTGTTTGAGAAGGATCCTGGCTTCTCACATGTTTGCCGTTTCTTGGCTCTAACAAACTACTTCACCTCCCTCACCATAAACCCTCCACTATATGAAGATCAACTTTTAGAATTTTAGAGGACCTGCCAAGAGGTCATTATGGATGGGGAGAAGGCACTGTCTGCCAGAGTGCAGGGCAGGACAATTTTCATCACTCCAGCCACCATCCGTACTCATCTAAGGCTGGATGATGAAAAAGCCAAATTGTCATTCTCAAAATCTGCTTTAAACTAGTCCTTCAGGCATATAGATATGAGGGTGATTATTCTGTATGAACCTTTAAGAAGGGGAAGGTCTCCTCTAAATGGAAGTACCTCCTCCATGTGGTCATCCACTGTTTATCAAAAAAACCTGGAGGTTGGGATCAAATTTCAAAAGTCCTTTCCTATATAGTCCATAGATTGGTACAAGGGGTCAAGTTCATGTACTCACAATTTTTTAATACTAATTTACTTGCTAACTTGGACTCCTTAGAATATTATATGTTCTCTAACTATGTCCATTACATTTTTAACTATGAACTGGGCTCACAGTTGAGGGGAACAAGTGATATTCTTAAATTGGGACAGATGAAGCCCGACATCTTTAAAACAATAAGAAAGCCAACTGTTGGCTTCTCAGGGGTAGAAACAGCCCTAGTCCTAAAAATGTTAGAGCTCATTGCTCAAGGTGACAACTTAGCAACACAAGCTAATGTTGAACCCAAACCTTCCACTTCTGCACCACCCACACAACCACAAATTACCATCACCTACCAAAAAATCCAAGCGAACCCCTGCATAAACTACTCAGGATGTGTAGGCTCCCATATTTTCACCCTTACAGGAGGAAGTGGATACTAGAGCTCCCACTCCTCCTTAGGAGCAAACCACTCCCATCTCTTCAAGGATCAGTGCCGAGGTTCCTTATGCTCAGCTTGATGAGCTCACTACACAACACCAGCCTTAAGCCTTCACTTAGAGTCTTAAAACTCTAGTGAACAACCTTCAAAGGAAAGATACTATCCTCAGCCTCTAGACCTCAATCAACCCATACCCAACCTTGAATTTTATGATGATGAGGAGATGGGATTCAGTGAGTACCATGAATCTCTCTTCTCCACTCCTGATTAAAGAGAGATGAGTACTTCTGACTCACCCATGTCTAGCACACATCCTCTACCCACAACTATAGTGGATCTCCCTGAACCAGTTTAGGAGGTCCATATGGAAGAGGCTCTCACTTTTGTAAGTGATTACATCTTTAAGACCTCAACCATGGCCCAGACCATTGACACTTCAACTGAAGCTGTCATGGTGTAGGGGAAATCCAGCAGCCAAGAATTTAGTGCTGGTGATGAGGAAGAAGACTTAGGTCCTATTCTCCCATCCCCTAATGATTCTTCAACTAAAGATGAGGGGAGTCTGAAACTAAAGGTGCAACAACTGACTAAAACCTGCACCTATTTAGTCTCAAAGGTTAGTCACCTAGAATCTCAGGTGACTACCTTACAAAAGAGGGTCCATGACCAGCAACTTGAGATCATCAATCTCAAAGGCAAGTTAGCTGAGAGACCACTAAGGAGGACTCAACCAGAACCATAAGAACCTGTGGATGTGGTGGACCTAACCTCTAGCTCACCTATGCAAGAAAATAATGCTACCAAAAAAAGGAGAAAGTCCTACCTGCAATCACAGAACCTGGGATTTATTCTCAGAGCATGGACATAGAGGACTCACCACCCTTTCTTACTTTTGTCCATACTTAGCAACCTCCTCAAGTTCACCTTGATGTGGACTCGCTCATACAAAGTCTGTTTGAGGAGGGTATACCAAGGGCAATGCCAACTCCATCTCACCCAGTTAATAATCCAATTATAGGATGGAGATATGATGATTAGAGGAGAGCCTTGGTAATCCCTAGATCTCAAGGGCAACAAGAGATCTTCAACTTCAACACCCTGAGATTCTATGAGAGCACTTATCTAGTTGACGTCCCACTTGCCAACCCAAGTCAAAACAGGCAAGCTGCAAGGTTTATTGATAAGATTCAAAAAACGGTGATTGAAGAGTTCAAGCTGAGAAAAAGATGATATAGAGAGAGGCTAGCAGGCAAGACTATTGGTCAATTGGATGCTAAGGTAGACCCAAAGATCAGCTTTGAAGGGGAAACTTTGGGTGAAGGCCCAGTAGTTGAGCCTGTGAACCTCGAGATAATAGGAACTGCTTTAGCACCTATTACCCTCAGTGAGGCACCAGAGATCTTCAACTTCAACACCCTGAGATTCTATGAGAGCACTTATCTAGTTGACGTCCCACTTGCCAACCCAAGTCAAAACAGGCAAGCTGCAAGTTTTATGATAAGATTCAAAAAACAGTGATTGAAGAGTTCAAGCTGAGAAAAAGATGATATAGAGAGAGGCTAGGCAAGACTGTTGGTCAATTGGATGCTAAGGTAGACCCAAGATTAGCTTTGAAGGGGAAACTTTAGGGTGAGGCCCAGTAGTTGAGCCTGTGAACCTCGAGATAATAGGACCGCTTTAGCACCTATTACCCTCAGTGAGGCACCATTTGGTGAAGGTGTCTTACAACCTCTCTCTGGCTAGAGCTCAAGTGAAGAACCAAGCAATGAAGGACAAGTGTTGGGACGTTCTACCCAGACACATATTGAATTGATGTGGCTAGTACGTTATGATCCAAGTCGGGTCATACCCAATAACAAGCTAGACAAACACCTACAATATTTATTTTTGATATGATCATATAAATAATTATTGACACTTGAAGTATTTAGAAATTAGATTTCTAAATATTTGCACTAGTGTTTTGAATAAATTATATGGATAATTTATTCTAAAGAGAGAGTACTTTGTATTGTTATTCAAATGGTTGAACAAACAATACAAGTGTTTTGTCTGCATTTCTTTGTTACTCATCTGCATTTGGTGAATGCAGATGTGTTACTAAGGAAATACGGATGAATGTTCCTCATCTGCATTAACAAATGCGGATGTGCATTTCGGGAAATGCTGAAGGAATTACTTCATCTGCATTTACTTGTGCGAATAGCAAATGCGAATGAGCATTTAAGGAAATGCTGATGAAACTGATCATCCGCATTTACAAATACGGATGAGCATTTTTGGAAATGCCGATGGATTTACTTATCCGCATTTGAAAATGCTGATGTACATTTGGGAATTGCGGATGAAGTTTCTTCTTCCGCATTTACACATTGTGGTTAGAGTTGTTCATCCGCATTTACTAATATGGATGAATATTATAGAAATGTGGATGGGTTAAAAAGATGGATCCCGCCCACTTTTCTCTCAATCTGAAATTCAGTTTCATAGGACGTGCAATATATGATTGTCTTCAACCACTCTCTCTGATAACTTACAATACACACAAAGGTGCAGATCGGTGTTCCTGTAGATTTTCTCGATCGGTCGAGGAAAACCAAGAATTGAACCCGATTCAAGTGAAGAAAATCCATTACGGGTTTTAACAGATATATAAATTGGTTTGTATATATTAACTGAAACGAGTTTTTCATTCTATTTCCGCTGCATTTTCATTTTATAAGAATAAAGTGACTCTGTTAAACTTGTGAAAACCCAATAGTGGTATTAGAGCCGGTTATATGGATACATGTTTCATCTGGACTGAATTCTCGTTTTCTTGCTGTTATTCACCAACAGACCGAAAATTCAGGTGTATGTTTCCCCTTTTTTTCCAAGATTCTACTTTACATGCTTATTGTAATCTTGAAAAATTTAATCATTTGGATGATTTAAGTTGTTTGGACAAGAATCATGATATTCGGTTTGTTTATACATTAACCGAAATCAGTGATTCAAAGGGAAAACACTCGGATTTTGCTTACATATTTGGATATGTATCTTGATGATCATAACCTAGCCGAGACCTTGTGTTTGGTTATGTTGTGATTTGTATTTGATTATTCAATGGGTTGTAATAATTAAATTTATTTGTTCTTCCTATTGGCTATGTAATTTATTTATTTTCATTTGGTATGTAAAATAAATCGATTAGTTGCATTTCACTTTTACTAGAAAATGTATATAGAATATATAATTTTGTAAAAGAAGATGCAACAAGAATGTTTTTTATTTTGGGCCAAATTTATGCCCAAAGGGCTTCAGAGCTCTTAATGGGATTTAAGCCCAATAACCGAAAACATATTTTGAAGGCCCAAAGGGGTTTGGTGCAGAAATTAATTCCATTTGGAAGCTCAAATCGAATGGGTGAATTACAACACAAAGTGGACACTTGAAGCATTTGGATGCGGGATCAAGTGGGAGTTCACCGACACAAGTGTTACCCTTAGGAAGGACCTAATAACTCACTTGTTTCGGTCACAAGTGATTTAAATTAGTTGGCTATGGTTATGAACTTGTTGTTGAATGTGTTGCTTGTATGGTTGATTTAATTTATTGTTCATGTGATATTTGGATATACACTGTTAAACAATTTCAAATCAACAACAAGCTGCAAACGGTTCTTTTGGAAACATTAACATGGGTAATAAATGGTTTTATTAAGGTTAATTTTCGCAATAAAATGGGTTTTGTTAAAAGAACCTTGGAAATTGGTTTCACTATGTATCACACGCATTTGAATGCATGCGAATGTAAGGTACAAAATGTTTTCATAACTAGAATTAATGGAAACAAAATCCCTTTTAAACAAGTTTAACACCGTCCTTTTATACAACACTCGAATCACTTGGGAACTATTTGTGGGATAAAGGTCACCTAACCACATTTAGGGAACTTGTATGTTTGAGGTGGGTTTAACATATTTGTGGGATAAAGGTCACCTAACCACCTGTATGTGTAAACTCATACGTGTGTGTAAGTAGGATGACTTGAGTTGGAAACCATGGGAATAGGGTCACCGAAGCATGGCGTACAATGGTGTTGATGGGATTAAACATGCCGACTAAATATAAAGATGTTTAACAAACTAGAAGTTGCAAAGGGTTGCAATTGTCAAAAGTTGACTACCTTGTTAATTTAAATAATAGGATAAAGGTCACCTAACCATTATTTGAATGTAACATTGGATTCTAGATTTTAATTATTAATTGTCTATGAGACATGAAAGGGTATTAATAGTTAAAATGTTATTTTATAAATGCTAATATTGAACTTTTTTTATAATGTAGTAATGGCCTAATAATAACAACGCTACCCCCCGACCGTCCATAACCTATCACTGAGAACTATTCTTGAAAAGGATCGTCTAAACCATAATAATTTCATGGATTGGTTTCGAAACTTGAGAATTGTTCTCAAGCAAGAGAAGAAATCATACGTGTTGGACGATCCTATTCCAGATGAACCCAACATTGATGATGTTGATGCCTACGAGGATTGGGTTAAGCACACTGAGGATTCTATGTAAGTTTCTTGCCTCATGTTGGGAACCATGATTCCTGGGCTTCAAAAGGATTTTGAACATAACGGGGTATACGACATGATTACCCAGCTGAAGGAAATGTTCCTTCAACAAGCGAGGGTGGAGAGCTTCGAAACGGTTCGAGCGCTTCATGCATGTCGAATGGAAGAAACCCAACCCATCTTATGTGATGAAGATGAAAAGCCACATTGATAGCCTCAAAAGGCTAAATTGTCCAGTCTCAAAAGAGTTGGCCTTGGATTTGATCCTCAATGGTCTAACCAAGAAGTTTGAGACTTTTATCATGAATTATACCATGAATGGATGGGACAGGAGCATTGGGAAACTTCATGCAATGCTCAAACAGCTGAGGCAGGAAGGGTAAAAGGGTTTTACCAGTTCTCATGATCAATGAGGGTGGCATAAAGAGGCATCACCCCGAACCCAAGGAAAATGTTGCCAAAGGCAAGGGGTACATCAAAGGAAGGGTAAGGAAAGACTAAAGCGGGACCACACCAAACCGAGGCTTAAGAAGCCAGGTTACGAAGAAGATCCATGCTTTGAGTGTGGTGAGATAGGACATTGGAAGAGGAATTGTCCAATCTATCTTAAGGAGTTGAAAAACAAGAGGGATGCTGGGCAGACCTCAGGTACAACTTCATGATCCATATTGAACTTAATGTATTTCTTCAAACAAATGGGTATTAGATACCAGATGTGGAACTCATATTTGCAATTGTTGCAGGGGTTCAAAAGAAATAAGCATTTTAAGAAGGGAATACTAGTCTCTATATGGGCAACGGAGCAAAGGTTGATGTCGAAGCCCAAGGAGACTATATCTTGAAGCTTCCAAGTGGTTTTGAAGTCATTTGAAGAATGTTTTGTATGCTCCTAGTTTGACTAGGAACATAATTTATGTTTCCCTTCTAAAACAATTGGTTATGTATTAAAGTTTGTAAACGATGGTATTTGTGTTTTTATGGATGATATATTTTATTTTAAGGCTATGCCTTTTAATGGAACTTAAAATGGGTTAAGTGAATTATATCTTTGGCATTGTCGTCTTGGTCACATAACAAGAATCTTATTCAAACATTTCAAAGAATGGTCTTTTGGAAGCACATGAAGGGTTCATTTGATAAGTGTGAATCTGTTTACAAGGAAAGATGACCAAGGAACCCTTTAGTGGTACTAACCAAAGGGCAAAAGATTTATTAGGAATCATACATTCAGATGTATGTGGTCCTTTTAAAGCATGACAAGGATGGTGAAAGATACTTCATTACCTTTATCGACGATTATAGTCGTTATGGTTATGTCTACTTGTTGAGACACAAACTTAAGTTATGTTTTTCAAGATTATCTTAGGGGTTTGTGGCTTGTCTCACAGCTTGCTCCACCCGGAACCACCACAGCATAATGGGTGTGTCTGAGAGGAGAAACCGAACCCTATTGGATATGGTTCGATCTATGTGGCTAGAGGCACACTACCTCTGTCATTTTTGGGGTTTCACATTGCTCTCCCGCGGCCCGTATTCTGAATATGGCCCCAACCAAAAAGTGGATAAGACACCTTTTGAAATATGGCATGGAAGGGTTCCATCGTTATCATATTAAAGGTATGGGGTTGTGAAGCTTATGTTAAGCAAAACCCCCAAACAAGTTAGAAAGCCGAATCCACTAAGTGTATCTTTGTAGATATCCCAAAGACTCGATGGATATTACTTCTACAATCCAACAGAGCAAAAGGTAATATTGCTCGAAAGGCTGAGTTCTTGAAAAATATTCCTTATGGAAGGAATACCGATAGAATAGTGGAACTTGAAGAGGATCAAGAAACACAAGCCGATACACATTTGGTTGATACTAGCAATCATCAAGAGGTTGTTGATAATGATCAAGTGGTTGATCAATACAAACAAAACATTCGCAAGTCTGGTAGAACTAGCTTTTCCACCCGAAAGATATGGATTTTCATGAATGGATGCTATGTAGTTGACTCAGATGAACCAACTATGTACCATGATGCAATGTCCATTTGGATTGTGACAAGTGGCTTGAAGCCATGAACGTAGAGATGCAATCCATGTACGACAACCAAGTGTGGGAATTGGTTGTGCCACCGCTTAACTCCAAACCGGTTGGATGTAATGGGTTTTCAAGAGAAAACCGTATGCATGGAAACTGGATACTTATAAACAAGACTTGTAGAAAAAGGTTCACTCAAACTCAAGGGGTTGATTATGATGAACCTTCTCGCCTGTGGCAATGCTAAAGTCAATTAAGATATTATTTGCCATAGCTGCATATTAATGACTATGAGATTTGGCAAATGGATGTCAAAACTGCTTTCCTTAATGGACATCTTGAAGAGAATGTCTATATGGTTCAACCCGAAGGTTTTGTCGATCCACAATATCCTACTAAAGTATGCAGTTAAGAAATCAATCTATGGATTAAAACAGCATCAAGAAGTTGGAGTGACGTTTTGATGAATGGATCAAAAGGTTTGGATTCATCAAGAACCCTGATGAAGCTTGTGTATATAAGAAAGCTAGTGGGAGCATCATCACATTCTTAGTATTATATTTGATGATATATTACTGTTTCGAAATGACATTCAACCTGGAAGGTGTTAAAACCTGGCTTGGAAGTTGTTTTTTCATCAAAGATCTTGGTGAAGCCGCCTATATTTTTGGGAATATAGATCTATAGGATAGATCAAGGCGGTTGATAGTTTAAACCAAAGTGCATATATTGATAAAACCTTGAAAAGTTCAAGATGGAGAACTCTAGAAAGGTTTGGTACCTATTCAAAGAGGGACAATATTGAGTGTATCTCAATGTCCAAGCTCAAAGGATGCAGAGAGGATGAAGGAAATCCATATGCATCTGCTATAGGATCCATCATGTATGCAATGATATGCACTAGACTGGATGTGTCATGCACCTTAAGCATGACAAGCAGATATCAGCAGAATCTGGGAAATAGTCATTGATGGCTGTTAAGAGTATATTGAAATACCTTAGGAGGACTAAGGATATGTTTCTAATATCAGATCTGGTGAAGAGGAACTCATTGTGAAGGGTTACACGGATGCGAGTTTCCAAACTGATCGAGATGATTCTCGATCACAATTGGGGTATGTCTTCATTATGAATGTAGGGGCCGTGTCCTGGAAGAGTTCAAAGTAAGATGTGGTAGCATTGTCCACTAGAGAATCAGAATACATCGCCGCTTCATTGGCAACACAGGAAGCTGCATGTTGAAGAAGTTCATTGCCGATCTAGTGGTTGTCTCTACCATTCACGATCCCTTAGAGATCTTTTGTGACAACGAGGGTGCGATTGCTCAAATCAAGGAACCCCGTGCATATCAAAAGACAAGGTACATTGAGCGAGATTCAACTACATAAGGGATGAAGTTGAAAAATGAAAGATATGTATTCGCAAAGTTCACACACCGATCAAATATTGCGGATCCACTCACGAAGCTCCTTGAAAGGCCAAAGCATGAGAGTCATATATATATATATGATTATGATACTATGAGTTATGTTCCATTTAGAATGTTTAAATCATGAATATATTTATTATTCTAAATGTCCGTAGTCAGTCATAGTTTGGGAACAAATATGAAGTAAGAATATATGAACATGGGATTGATATATTCATAAGGTATGAATATAGAGCAAGAGGTTGCTAAAGGTCATAAATATTTGTGGGATACAAATATTGGATAGACCCGCTCTCAATTTTACTGCATGAAATTATGTAATTGATCATAAGTAAATTGAGTAAAGGCGAATATCGTTGTATCCTATGACCTGAGATACATATTGGGTTTCGATATTCACCAAATATTATACTTGATCTAGTTCTTCGCTATTCTGAAATAATGATATGTTCATGAGGCTAGTTTCAGGTGTGATATAAGGTGATTGTGAGAAACGTATATAGTCAAGATGGGATTTGTTCCTCTTATTTGTTGAGAGTATGATGTCTAAGGCCTGATTAAGTTAAATCAACAGAGAATGATCATTTTGTGTCTCTGGATTTAACATGACATCTGTAACAAAAGGATAAATGATAGATTCACCTAAATCATTTCAAGTAAGGGACTTGAGGAAGATGATGTAATTGAATGGCACTTCATCATGCCTATTAAGGGTAGTAAACCATTGTTAGGCGGTATTTACTGCTTGCATCAATTCTCTATGTATCTTAAGTGGGAGATTGTTGGGAACGGTCTGCCCAAGACACATATTGAATTGATGTGGCTAGTACGTTATGATCCAAGTCGGGTCATACCCAATAACAAGCTAGACAACACCTACATATTTATTTTATGATATGATCATGTAAATAAATATTGACACTTGAAGTATTTAGAAATTAGATTTCTAAATATTTGCACTAGTGTTATGAATAAATTATATGGATAATTTATTCTAAAGAGAGAGTACTTTGTATTGTTATTCAAATGGTTAAACAAACAATACAAGTGTTTTGTCCGCATTTCATTGTTACTCATCCGTATTTGGTAAATGCGGATGTGTTACTGAGGAAATACGGATGAATGTTCCTCATTCGCATTAACAAATGCGGAATGCATTTGAGGAAATGCTGAAGGAATTACTTCATCCGTATTTACTTATGCGGGTAGAAAATCGGATGAGCATTTAAGGAAATGCTGATGAAACTGATCATCCGTATTTACAATACGGATGAGCAGTTTTGGAAATGCTGGGAGGCTTATCCGCATTTGCAAAATGCGGATGTACATTTGGGAATGGTGGATGAAGTTCATTCTCCGCATTTACAAATGCGGTTAGAGTTGTTCATCCGCATTTACTAATGCGGATGAATATGATGAAATGCGGATGGGTTAATGGGATGGGGTCCCGCCCACTTCTCTCCATAAAATTCATTTCATAGGATGTGCAATATATGATTGCATTCAACCACTCTCTCTGATAACTTACAATACACACAAAGGTGCAGATCGGTGTTCCTGTAGCTTTTCTCTCGATCGGTCTAGGAAAACCAAGAATTGAACCCGATTCAAGTGAAGAAAATCCTAGCAAACCTGGTGTTTTGTTGGAAGCTTGGGGTAGACAAGCTTGAGGTTGCTTACTTTGGAAGCTGCGATCAAAGATCTTCCTCCTTTGTCCCATTCGAGAGGTAGATTTTTAAACACCCTATGGTTGTTCGTAAGAATGTTTTTCATATAACGATCCATCACAGGTTTTAACAGATATATAAATTGGTTTATATATATTAACTGAAACAAGTTTTTCGTTCCATTTCCGCTGCGTTTTCATTTTATAAGGATAAAATGACTCTGTTAAACTTGTGAAAACCCAACACAAAGCTCTCTCCAACCTGAGTCACAAAGGTCTGTGAGTGACAAAGGTAAATACCAAGAAGACATACTATCATTTCTCAGTCATCCCAAATCAAGTTCTTAGTTCCCGTGAAAAATAGAATTTTACTAAAGAAAGTCTTTCAAATTATACTAGCAAAAATATGAGAAATGAAGTACCAAGAAAAATGCAGTGATTGTGAATGGTAGATAAGAATTCAAAATGTGGTTGAGATACCATAACCATAACCTGTTTATTCCACCTCAAATTAGAATTAGGAACAATCTCGGTCAGTAAACCAGATTACTGATAGGCCTCCTGAATTGTTCCTGCACTCATAAACAAATTAATTAGAGAGGGGGACCCAGGCCATCGTTGTCCTGGGAGTTCCTTTTTCATTAGTGTATGTAACTTTTTAAGCACACACTCTTTTCTTAGCTTCTTCAGCTTCACCTTCCTCTTGCTTTCCTTCATCCTGAACTTTACACCAGCTTTCACAATCACCAACATCACCAACACTCTCACCTTGAGTATCACACCTGAATTCTTTGAAAGGGTCAAAATCCTCAACAGATTCGTCATTGCTATTTCCACCTCAGCATCAATGCATGTTCACTCTTCTTCAGACTCTATATTGATCTTAGTACTTGAAGATACACCTCCATACATGCATTGATTGTACTCTCTTCTTTTCATATCTAAATCAAACGACTTCAACTTGTGATAACTTTAATGAGTTTGTAGTCAGCAAAATTTTTTTGCTTTAACAATCTAACTTGTGGACTCCACTGTGGAGGGGAGAGAGTCCAAAAGTTTTATGACTTGTTCATGGTTCCCAGCTGGTCATCATACTTCTTAAGATTGCTTGCCACCATTAGAAATCGATCAACAAATCAGATATCTTTTCATCTTTATGGCTGCAAAGAAATCAAACCAACTTTGTGCTGATATTAGATTATCAGATTTATGGAAATTAGCTACTTCTGAAGAAGACATTTTAGAAATGATCAGAGGCTAATTTCGCTGAAATTTCACTAAATTCGCTGAATTTTCACTAATTTCGCTAGAAAGTTCGCTGGTAATTTCACTCATAATTTCGGCAGCAGTTTCGCCCAGCAATGGCACACAAATGCTAGTTTCGCAGGGTAATTTCGCCCAAAACTACTTGAACTTTCATTCAAAGAACAATTTGGCAGTAATTTCGCTGGGATTGGCACACAAACACTATGAACTTTCTTTCAACACATGTACTTTCGCTGGAACGAGGAAACCAGATCCAAAAACCAAGAACAACTTAGTTTCTCTGAAGGAACCCTAGTTTCGCCAGGCGAAACTATGTAGTTTCACTGAAAGATGTTGTAATTTCGCTGGACGAGCTGTAAATTCGCCCACCATATCTGGACAGCCTTTTTCAGCACTAAATCAACTCAAACTCATCCAAATCTCAATGGATTTGAGATCTGATGATTCCTATAGCTTCCCATACCAAAATCAAGCAATCCTTAATCAATTTCCATATCCAAAACACTCAGATCAGATCGAAAATGAATGGAATAGTGACTTAGAACTAGAAAACCAAACAAAACTCAAATAATCAAGAGCACAATGCCTCTGATACCAAATTGTTGGTCCTTATTGATCATTGATACAATGCACTTGATTGACAAACACAAACAAATCCCACTGATAACACAAATATCAATGATATTTGTGTACAAAATAGATCAAACACTATAAAATAAGGATGAACAAGATGAACACTCAAGAACATTCAATAAAACCCTTGTTTGATCTATACTGATTTGCATAAGATATTGTTTACATGGAAACCCTCAAATCTAGCTCCTCCAAGCTACCAAAACCTAATTGTCACTAATCTGTATATAGTGCTAATATTCACTAATGACATATTAAGCCCCTAGACTTAAACAATTAGAGAAATTACATATAAAACATAAAAATGACTTAAACATAAATAAATATATTTTGTTGACACAAAATATATTTATTAACAATAAACTCCTAGTCATTTATATCTTCAGCATCTTGTCTCGGTTCTTCGTTTCGAACGCGTCTGTTTGCCATTTCCGATGACTTTGACCGTGACGTTGACCTTTGTTGACTTTGATTGTGTTGATAATATAGACTATCCTTATCAGACCCAACATGGTTGATGAAATTTCAGGAACAAACAGTGGTCTCAAACCACTAAGACTCAAGAACAAAGCTGATTTCAAACAATGAAAAATAATATTCAGAAATTTGATAATTTTTCAAGACCCAGACTTATGGACATCCATAACCGAGGGACCATTCATACCTGTGACTCTTGGACCTGATTACAACATACAAAAACCATAAGCTTGAAAAACGTAGCTGGTGATGACCTCAAGCAGGTTAAAACAGACATGAAAGCATACAGCATATTGGCAATGACTTTGCCATTTGAAATTTTAACAAGAGTTGAAAATTTCAAAACAACACATGAACTATGGAAGGTACTTCACACCATGTGTGAAGGAAGTGATGAAATCAGGGAAATCAAGAAAGAAAAATTAAGGACCCAGTATGAAACCTTTCACCACGTTCAGGGAGAATCAATTCCATAACAGCTTCACAGATTTGTACAGTTGGTAAATGAGATGATTGTCTATAGTCTCAAGTATAAATTTGTGGAGATCAACAAAAAGATGTTGCATACACTGCTAGAGAGCTGGACTCAATTAGTCTCTCTAATGAAAGCAACATTGGATCTTGAAGCATTGTCCCTAGATGCTCTAGTTGCTAAAGTTGAAGCATTAGAACTAGACAAAAGATCCAGGAATAACAGCACAATCAGACACGTAGAATCCTACAAGTTTAAGGAACTACCACAAACAGACAGTGCATTTTGACAAGCACTAGAGAAGATGAAGATGAAGAATTTTAGATAGAAATGAATCCTCCTTCTTCTCAGCCCCTGAATCATCCAGTACCGAACAGAAGTGTAAAAAGACTTATGTTCATGCTTCCTATGAAGCAACACCACAAAGCAAACATAATCCTCACATATCCGGTTCTAGTAAACAACAACAGCCAAAGAATCAAAAACATGCATAAATGTGAGAAACCCATAGATGCTATCACTATCATTCTACAAAGTGAAGAGCAGAAAGCAGCCTATGCAACTTTCTCAACTAGCTTTAAAGCATACTTGGGTGCAAGCCTCACACCATCTCAAATCATCCAACAGGACCTGGATGAGTTACCACCAGACATGGTTGAAGAAATGGATCTTCAGTGGTCTATGGCGATGATTGCCTATAGATCAAAAAGGTTTCTTTAGAGAAATAGAGGATTAAGCATGGACAAGAAAACCAAAATTGGTTTTGATAAAACGAAGGTGAGATGCTACAACTGTCAATTGTATGCTCATTTCTCATGAGAATGCCAACAACAACGAGTTGACAGGAACAACAATCAACCACAAGCATCTAGCAGCTACCATTCAAACAGATAAATCCCACCTTCAATCAGTATTCCAGCTGCACCAACTCCACCTCAAATCACACAATATAGTCCAAATCAACACTCCAAATCATCAGCAATGATTATAAACAAGATGGTGAGTGTGATTGGAGTATGTACGAGGCTGAGATCTAATTTCCTGATCAAGCACGCATGCATTGATGAAGTCAACAGATCCAAAGAACATGCAGACAAACTTTCCAAGAAAGTAATTGAAACAAACATTTTAAATGAATGTTTAAAATCTAAACAAAAACAATATGGAGCAAAAATTCTTTCATTACAAAATGATTTGGACCAATTAATGTCTGAAAAGCTAACACTAACAGCTCAAGTAGAGCAATTCTCTGAATCATTGACTTTATCAAAAACCATACAGGCTGAAACTGAAGTGAAACTTCAAAAAGTTCAGGTGAGCAACAAGATGTTTGAAGAACTTCTTGCACAGCAAAGGGCATTCAAAGACCCTTCAGGTTTAGGATATAATAAGGTTAACCCACCTTAAAATGAAATTATGTTCCCTTACCTGACTCCATGACAAACACACAGGGTGAGTCTCTTGACCCACATGACGGGATTGGTGATTCAAAACAATCATCATCATCATCATCATCATCAAAATCATCATTAACATCAAAAACACCTTTGATAAAATTTGATAAAAGCCAAGCACATCCACACATCAAACCAACAGATTTTTATCAATGAGAAAATAATGAATTTGATGAACAAACAACAGATGAAGATGATGTTGATCTTTTGTATGATGAGTCAGATCAACCAATTACTGAAACTATAAAAGTTTCAAGTGTGGTTGATACACCAACTAAACAAACAAAGCAGACAAAAGGTTTTGACATCTGCTCTGGTTGAAGAAAAGCTGGATCCTCCACTACCTCTCCTATTCTAACAAACAAAGGGAAAGGCAAAGCTCCCATTCAGCAAAAACAAGCAACTGTAACTTTTGACTTACCTTTATAATCAAATTTAAAATCAAAAGTTATAAACAAACAAGGCAATGCAAATCCAACATACTTTGAATGGGGTGATCAATACACTCACATCATTGAAAAATGCAAATATGGTAAATATTGCAAGTACTGTAACATGAACAATCACAGTACTGAAACATGCCATTTTCACAATTATTGTTCAATTTGTGAAAGAAACAATCATAGCACTGCAAACTGTTTTTTCAATAAGAAAAACAAAAATCAAAACAAACAGCTTCTAGTTAAGAAATCAACTGAGAAGCAGACAGTTGTTCCTAACAAGAACAAAGGAGGAGCACCAAGACAAACTCTTCATCAAAAGGTTGTTTTAAATAATGATAAAACTTTTTATGACAACTTTAAACAACCAAATAGGAGACATAAGTCTCAGAACAGACAACCATCAAACATTGGCACTCAAAGGAGAAGAGCTCAAAGTACTTCTCCCGATAGAGCCAAAAACATTAAAAAGAAATCCAGTGTATGACTAGATTTTCAAAACCATCAGACAATGCCACTTTAGAAGAAATATATGTTATGGGAAAAGACAGAAAACCCAAGACCATCTTGGCTTGGGTTGCACCATCTAACTAATTTCTTGTGATTTTACAAGGACATCAAAGAAGGCCTGACAACATATGGTATGTTGACAGTGGATGTTCCCGTCACATGACTGGCAATTGTTCCCTCCTTAGGATATTAAAAGCAAACATGGAGGAAATGTAGCCTTTGGAGGAGATAAGACAGATGGAAAGATAACTGGTGAAGGAACAGTATCAAATGGGTTGATTAGCTTTGAAAATGTCAACTACTGCTCCAACCTCCAGTTCAATCTTCTCAGTGTATCCCAAATCTGTGATAAAGGATAGGCCACCTTATTTGACTCCAACAACTGCTGCATCCTTTAGAAGGGTTTTCAAATTCCAAAAGATTCTATCCTTTTGAAAACACCTCATCATAACAACAAAAACATGGTTGATATGAACACTGTTTCAACATCAACACCTGAAACTGTTTACTATCAAAAGCATCAGAAGATGTTTCCCAATTATGGCACAGATGTTTTAGACACTCAAATTATAACAGAATGAATCAACTTGTAAAAGGTGACTTAGTAATAGGTTTACCATAAAAAGAATTCTTCTGTACTGACCACTGCACTGCATGTCTGAAAGAAAAACAACACAGAGTGTCCTATAAGTCAAAATTGGTAAACTCTAACAACACACCACTCAAATTGCTTCACATGGACCTTTTGGCCCAACAAACATCCTTAGTATAGGAAAGAAGCAATACTGTCTTGTTATAGTAGATGATTACTCAAGATTCACATTGGTTTTCTTTTTACTACACAAGTCAGAAACATCAGAAATCATCAAATCATTTATCACTAAAATTGAGAATCAATTGGATCTTAAAGTTAAATCTTTAAGAAATGATAATGGTACTAAATTTAAAAATGACTATTTCTTCTTTTTGTGCAGAGAAAGGAATCAGTAATCAATTAAGTGTAGCAAGGACTCCTCAGCAAAATAGAGTTGCTAAAAGGAGGAATTGAACATTAATAGAAGCTGCTAGATCAATGCTAGCTGACTCACTATTACCCATATCTTTTTGGGCTGAAGTAATCAATACAGCTTGCTACATTCAAAACAGAACATTGATCATCAAAGAACATTCCAAAACACCATAAGAATTAATGTTTATAAGAAAACCTTTCATTGGATTTCTTAAAGCGTTTGGATGTTCTGTTTCAATATTAAACACCAGAGAACAATTATCTAAGTTTGCTCCAAAAGCAGACGATGGATTTTTTGTTGGATACTCAGGAAGCTCCAAAGCTTACCGAGTATACAATCCAAGACTGAATATAGTGGAAGAAACCAAAGATGTTGTTTTTAATGAACACTCTTTAACTAAGAAAGCCATTGGATCAGACTGGTTGTTTGATATTGACTCTTTAACAAAATCATTTGACATATCTTACTTTGATGTTTCAGGTACCAATGATGACAATGAGTATCCCATGGTTCCACCAACAACCATAGATGTTCCTTTAACTGTTGATCCTCCAAGGAAAACAAACATTACTCCTTCGAGTACCACAATTTCAACTCCTCCAGAACAAACAAACACATCAAAAGGAACATCATTAGACACACCATCTTCATCAATTCCCGTGACTACCCAACCACAACCAAATAACCAAACCAAGTCATATCAACCAATTACTGTTGAAGAAGATGATGATTATCATTCACTACCACATACACATCATGAAGATGAAATCTTAGATTTCTTTCATGATTCACCACAAACATTCAATGAACCCTCACAGCCAGATAAACAAACAACCATAAATACCCCGCTCAGCCATCATCACCCAACCAAACAATCACTAATCTTGATTCAACCATCCCTGTTGATCAGGTTACAACAACCAAAGTTCACAAAGATCATCCTATAGAAAACATTATTGGTGACCTTAATACCAGGTTGACATGAAGTCAATCTGACACAGCAAACATTTGCTTGCGCTCCTGCTTCCTATCCTTAACTGGACCCAAAAACATCACAGAAGCACTTAAAGACAACAGTTGGATAGAAGCAATGGAAGAAGAATTACAGCAACTCAGAAAGCAAGAGGTATGGAAGCTGGTTGATCTACTTAAAGGTCAATACGTCATTGGCACAAGATGGCTTTTCAGAAACAAAGCAGATGATAGAGGGATTGTTATCAGAAACAAAGCAAGGCTAATTGCCCAAGGATATACTCAAAAGGAAGGCATTGATTATGATGATGTCATTGCTCTAGTAGCTAGATTAGAAGCTATCCGAGTGTTCCTTGCATATGCCTCATCCAAAAACTTCATTGTCTTTCAAATGGATGTCAAGTATGCATTCCTATATGGAAAGATAGATGAAGAGGTATATGCTGCTAAACCACCAGGGTTTGAAGATCCGGATTTCCCTCACAGAGTCTACAAGCCAGATAAAGCTCTATATGGTCTTCATCAAGCACCTAGGAAGTGGTATGAAACTTTATTTAAGATTCTACTATAGAATGGGTACACCAGAGGGAAAATAGATCAAACATTGTTCTTAAAACGAAAAGAACAAGACTTTTTAGTGGTTCAAGTCTATGTGGATAACATAATTTTTGGCTCCATAAACACATAACTTTGCAAAGAGTTGGAGACTCTTATGCAATCGAAATTCCAAATGAGTTCATGGGAGAGCTTACATTCTTCCTTGGTCTTCAAGTTAAATAATCATATGAAGGAATTTTAATCAACCAGAGCAAGTATGTCAATCAGATATTAAAGAAATATAATATGTCTGATTGCACATCAAGCAAAACACCATTTGCAACTAGATTAAAGTTTGGACCTGATCCAAAAGGAACATCAATTGATCAGAAACTCTACAGATCAATGATAGGCTAACTGATGTACCTAACAACAAGCAGACCAGACATCATGTATGCAGTATGCATGTGTGCCAGATACCAAGCAGATCCAAAAGAATCACACATAAATGCAGTAAAGAGAATCTTCAGATATTTAAAAAGCAAACCAACTCTTGGGCTATGGTATCCAAAAGATGGAGATTTTTCTTTATATGCATACACAGACAGTGATTATGGTGGATGCAACAGCAACATAAAATCCACTACTAGAGGTTGTCAGTTTCTTTGATCAAGATTGATCTCCTAGCAGTGCAAGAAACAAACAAATGTCTCTGTGTCAACAGCTGAAGTAGAATACATAGCTGCTTCTGCATGCTGTTCTCAAGTGCTTTGGATTCAAAACCAAATGCTTGATTATGGCTTTAATTTTCTTCAAACACCCATACACATTGACAATTTTGATGCCATGTTTATCACTAACAATCCAGTTCAACATTCAAAAACCAAGCACATAGACATCAAATATCACTTTCTGAGAGATTGCTCAGAAAAGGGTCTGATAAAGTTGATCAAAGTCCATACCGACAATTAATTGGCTGACCTGTTTACCAAACCATTTGATTCAACAAGATTTGAATTTCTGGTTCAGTCACTTGGTATGATCAACTATGAATAAAACAAGTAATGTTTTCAAAAGAATAATTTCAAACAAGCTTGATTTTGTTAAAGTCTAAATTAACCATCAACAAGCATCTTTTAAAATCAAGATATCAAACAAACATTCATGTTTTCTTATAATCAAAACGTCTTGAATCACACATACCACTCATGAGAAATGATAGTACACTAGCTCATTCTTCACTTGGGTCATTTTCCTCTAATAAAGACTGACACTACTTTGTTTGATATGTGGATAGGCTCAGCATGGGACACCTAACATCACATACAACAGTGAAGAACTAAATTCTCATGATTGTGTGGTCAACAACACATCTTGGTTTATGGTGAGTATTGATCTATCCAACATAGGTTGCTTGTAAAGTAACTACAATACACTAAGTGAAACAATTTATAAATTGCTCAATTATACAAGTGTCTCCTCTGTTATGATTTTTGTAGACCCGGAGTACACCAAGGCATTCTTTATTGTGCTAAGCACAGACCTGAATGACCTAAATATGATCCAAAAAGATTCCCAATGAGAAACACATCCATTTTAGATGAACAATCAATAAAGTCTTTCAGACTACATTCCTTGTGAATGAATCAAAAGAATCCCAAAGAGGATCACCTTCCAAAGTGAAGAGAAAAAGAATCCCAATGAGGATCAAACAACATGGATCAAATTGAGCATTTATACTCTAGGTCTTAAGTATTGAAAGTGCTTTCTAGCATATCTTGAGAAGGGTTGTTCTACATATACAATCGGATGTGGGGTACATACAACTCATTTCAATCAACTCAAAACATGATAATCACTCACTGTTTCAATCAATTATTAATACCACACATGAGTTTAAGTGGATCCAAATATCAGCAATCAATAATGTACTTGTCTATGTCTATTCTCAAAATCATTCAAACAACTCAGTGAGAAATTTAGACTACTATGATCTCATGGTATGTGCAAATGATTCATGTCAAAACATGAAAGACATTCATTTGTACGTAAGATAACATATTATCTTACAAAGTGTTTATCAAACAAGCAATAAAATTGGACTTTGATAATTTCCTCTCA
This sequence comes from Flaveria sonorensis, assembly GCA_025506505.1. Lineage (NCBI taxonomy): Eukaryota > Viridiplantae > Streptophyta > Magnoliopsida > Asterales > Asteraceae > Flaveria > Flaveria sonorensis. Next base: position 34,239,711 of record CM046434.1, read on the forward strand.
AACACACACAAATTTTTGCCATTTTTATAAAAGGTTTTTATAACTATGCAAAAATTTATGGGGAGAAATTGAATATGAAAATATCAAAGGCAGGAAAATTGTGCATATTTATACATTTTTAAAATTTGAAATTTTCAAAATTTTGAGTTTTTAAATAAAGCCAAGTCAAGCCAGCACCCAAACTAGTAGGTTGACACACATACATATGTACAATATTGCTTGTGAGTAATATTTTAACATCCATAGATTGATCTTGTTAAAATTCTAAAATTTTAACAAACATTCAATTTTTGAAACAATTCAGAATCATTTTTCAAACAAACAAAATCTTTGAAAATTTTAAACAAGCATTTGCTTCTGAAGAAATCATATCAAAACAAACATTTGCTTCTGAAGAAAATTAATCAAGATTTTTCAAAATTGTAGAAAATTTGACAACTGTTGTCACAGCGGACACACAAGCATACATCCGCTGTAGCTACAGTACCATCATAACATGCAAAATACACAAAGTGTACATAGCGGACAAAACAAACATACATCTGCTATGCACTAGTGAACATACAAGTGTTCACAGTGTATGATGTTGGTAAGGCATCCGCTATGAATACAGTGCCATTCCACAGCGCATGACTAACATAAGTCATCCTTTGTAGAAATAGCACAAGTGTATACAAAGTACGCACACAAGTAATCATACGCTGTAAACATTCACACATCACATCCAAGTGTCCACAGCGCATGAACAAATGTTTATCCGCTGTGAACAATCAAACACATCATTTTCAAGTGTCCACAGCGCATGAACAAATGTTCATCTGCTGTGTACAATCAAACAAATTTTAAAAGTGTCCACAGCGCATGAACAAATGTTCATCCATTATGAACAATCGAAAATCATTCAAGGGTCCACAGCGCATGAACAAATGTTCATCCGCTGTGAACAACCAAACAAATTTTTTTAAAGGGTCCACAGTGCATGAACAAATGTTCATCAGTTGTGAACAAACAAACCATTTCAAGAGCATACAACACATAAACAATTGTTCATCCGCTTTGAAAACACTGGTCAAAACACAGTGTATGACTTTTCAAGTGTACACAGTGCATGACCAAATGACCATCCGCTGTGAACAAAGTACAACATCAAAGGGGTCCACAACGTACAATCTAAAAATTGTACAGAGGACACTTAAAATTAAAATTTTAAGTTTAAATTGTTTACACAGAGGAAAAACAAATTGTTTACATAGTGGACATTCATTTTTGTCCGTTGTATATAAAGTTCAACACTTATGATTTTTTCATTCATCACGAGTGAGAGAGAGAAAATCAAATTTTTTTAAACGTTGCTACAGTGCGTTGAACACTTAAACCCCCTGATCATCCAAAACCTAAAATCTATTTGATTTTTCTTCTGATTCAAGATCAAGCAGGTATAACAACATGATTCATATCATCAAACATTCATCAAAACATCTTGTTCATCTTAGCTGATTCAAACATTGTTCGACCTAAGTCGAACATTAAACCAAAATCAAAATTTGAATCATTTGATGTTATAGACCAAATCAAACACTGAATATGTGTTAGATGGACATAGTTGAAAGTACTAGGACTGTTGTTCTGATATAATTTGATTAAGCGTTCATCTGGTTCATGAACAGTCATGATGTTCTTGCCATTATCATACAAAAACTGATGTATGATCTTTGAAACTGTTTAAAATGACTTAAAATTTTTTATAACATGGTAAACATGTTCAAAGTCAGTAACAAACAAGTAAAATCAGTTAATTTGGCATGGCATTGAACACACAAACATTAAATGCATATTCCTTCAATGTGCATTAAATGGTCTTTTTGACTTTACAAGGTCAAACTGAAGTTCATGAACAAGTTGTTGTGAATTGAAATTATTGTATGAATTGATCAAAACAAGGTTTTGTGATAAAACAAACAAATTGCAAAATCAATTTCAATCAAAACAAATTGAATCAAACAACATTTTCATGATGAAAATTAATCAAATAGTTGACTTTTGATAAGTCAAACTGACTAATTTGTTAAAGTCATTCAAACAAACATTTGAAACAAGTCTCAAGTGTTAAGCATACATAATTCATCATTTTATAACAGTCACAACAGTCAGTGAACACTTGATCAACTTTTAATCATTTCAATCATCAACATATATCATTAACATTCAAGATACTAACATTTATTTTCTTTATTGTAGATATGGCAAATCTAGTATTTGTCAGAGATCACAATCTCTATGCTTTTCTCAACCTTGATTCACCAAAGGCTGAGAACTATAGAGATATCATACAAGCTATTAGACAGACTAGACTTCTTCATGCTCTGACAGCAAGACCAGAGATCTATGAAGATCATATAGTCCAATTTTAAAGCTCATCTGGAGCAAATCAATGATCAATAAGTTGTTGTGTCTAACATTCATGAGCATCAGATTATTGTATCTAAAGAAGTTATAAGGAGAGTTTTGCAACTTGTTGAAGAAGATGTTGAAGGTCCAGTAGAAGTCGATGAGAACTATGTTCTACATGTTTTCAGGAAAATAGGCTATACTAGTACGATTGATAGAAAACAAATTAAGAAATCATACATGCGTGCACAATTCAGATTCTTAATGCACACATATCAAAAGTCAATGACCAACAGGAAGACTGGCTGGGATGCCACTTCTTTATGTAGCTCTTCTGCAATAGCAAGTATCATTGCTAGAAGACCATTCAACTTTGCAGCTCAAATCCTTAATGGAATGATTTACAACTTGACTAAAGTAAGGAACCAGTTTCAGATGTTCCCTAGATTTCTTTAGATGATCATTAATGATCTTCTGCCTAACATACCAAGAGAAGGAGATGTATTTCATCCTGTTCATTTTAATGAACATGTGTTCAATAGAATCAAGTCAAGCCTCTATCAAGGAGATGAGGTTCTTGTTCCACCTCATATGATAGACCATTACCTTCCTGTTCCTAATGTATTTTTGAGGATACCCGGTCAAGGTGACCCTCACATGCTCTTCCAAAATATGATTCACCAAGATCCAATCATACAACATGCTCCTATCATTCAAGAAGAATAAGTTGTACCCTTACAAGAGCAAATAGTTCAAGAAGAACAAGTTGCACCCATCCTAGAGCCATTTAATGACAAGAAGAAGCACAATAACATAAGTAGATTCAGTTTGAGCATCATTTGCCATCACCACCTCAAAGCCCAAATTTCACTGATCAACAAACACTGTCATCTTTATTGAGAGATATTGATGCTTCATTAGAAGAACAAGCAATTGAGGAAGAAGAGGTTGGCACTTCCTCACTATAAGAACATGTACAAGAACACCAAATCACTACAGATCCTATTGAAAGTGATGAACAGGGCAGTGAAATTCCAACTGAAGAAAAAATAGAGTACTCAAAAGTGTTTCTATTTACTGAGTACAATAAACTCATAGAAAAGTCAAACAACAGAGCTAAGAGATTAAAAGAAAAGATAAAGGGCAAAGACAAGGAAATAGAAAAGCTTGAAGCAGATCAAACAGCCTAAAAGTTGATTGTTCAGTTTTTGGAACAACAACTCAAACAATCAAATGAAGAGGTAAAGATGAAAGAACATGACCTCAGTAGTGCAAGGCTAGATATTGCCTACTTAGCTGAGCAATCTGATTCAAAAGATGCTGAAATTGATGAATTGAAAAGGATTATTGTAGCTCAGAATGAAGAGATCAAAAGGCTAAACTAAGAGTTGGAAGATATGGATCAACATAGAATGAATAAGGAAGAACATTCATATGATCATGAACATGAGTTGAATGAAGTGTTCATTGATCAATCATTATCCAGTATTAGAGAAACAAGCTCTAATGATCAATAAATAGAACTAGCCCTTGTCATTCCAAAAGAATCATATTCCATGGATCAATTATTCAGTGAATCCAGTCCCTTTGAAAACATCCATTACTCTCCAATTTTGAGGCAACACTTCCACTCTCCTGACCCACATACAGCTGAAACAAGCATTGTGCCATTCAATCCATTAACAGACAAACAAAAGGAACTGATCAAACAGTTTGCTAAGTCAGTAAATGAGCAAACAGAATAACCCAACAAACAAGCATCATCATCTCAACCTCAAATGAAAACCTATGAAAGAAAGAGGAAAAGGTTATACTTAGCATCCTTAGTGAAGGAAAAACAGACAGTTGAAGAGGTTGATGAACCTCAATCTCCTCCTTTAAAGTTGCTAAAAGTCAAACAGAACAAATGGAGGATGAACCACAACAAACAAGCTCGAAGGCTGCTCTTGAAGATGGTGAAATTGATCAAACACTTGAGCAATAACCTATTATTATCTTAACTGATTCTGATGAAGAAGAAGAAGGAGATGACAATGAGATCATTCAAAACATACAAGAACTCTTCCCAGATGATCCTGAAACAACGATAGGAATTGAGTTAGTCACCAGAGGATTTCCTTATGACTCATTTATTCAGCTTAACCTCTCTAAGGTTAAAGACTTGCTCAAAGACTTTGAAGAAGTCATGAAGAATGAAACAAAGCAAACATACAGAAGATATAAGGAAATTAAGGATCAAGAAGAGTTTCAAAAGAATCTACCTAAGGATCCTCAGATAGAGAAGATGACCTACTCACAGGTTAAAAGCTGGTTAAGTCACACAAGAGTACAATACAGGTCATATGCAGGAAGATCTCTATCTCAAATGAAAGAATGGCTAGAGAGATCTACAAGAACATACTTGCCAATACATTAAAACCACAAGTCTTCAGGCCTCATCCTGCATCTACTCTATCAACTTATTATCAAGCTCCACCTGAGCTTCACCTAATCGAGGAACCTAGACAGTTCATGCCTCACAGGCTATGGCCAGAAGGTAATGAAGTCAGAGAAATAATAAATGAGAAAACAAACTTTGTCAAGCTATATGACAGAATTACTCTCACTGCTAATGCTAATGAAAGAAAAATTGTGGCATGGAAGTATGATGAAACTTGGGATGCGGTTCTTGTCAAATGAGTATTTGGACTTGTCCAATACTTAACATACATATCCCAGCTTGGATCACTAACATATGAAGACCATCTTGACCTGTTGCAGTTAAGAATGGTCAATCACACAAAGAATCCAAGAGGAGCCAACTTCTTAAACATACTAAGATCATACATGAATAAATATCATCATGAATTAAAACAAAAGGCTGATAAAGAAGATAAACTTCATATTGCTAAGCTAAGAAAAGAACAACAAGAAGCTAGCAAGAGGAAACAGACAAGTGAAGAACCATCCTCTGATATTGACTCAGAATTGTTAGAAAAGGTTGGTTATCCTATGAGGCCGTCTGAGTTAAAGCTAATTATGAAAAAGATTGATGGTAACCAGTACAATCACCCAATTACAAAATGGTATTATGATGAAACCCATTTTGAGGTTGTACTTGAAAGAAAACTTGAGGGGAAAGAAGCACAAGACATAAGGTTGATTGATCCTGTGGAAATCAAACTCCTTTATCCATTATATGTTTCATTTTTTAAAACAAAAACAATCCCAGCAATAAAAGATGTGCTATGTAAGGGAGATTGTTACTACTTCATACACATGTTAAGAATTTTGGGGATTGTGTACGTGAATGTTGCACTCAAACAGAGGTTAGAAACCAAACAGGAACCACTAACATACATTGAAGGCATAACAGGCATGAGAATATCAAAAAACAACAGTCTTGAGATTCTGAAGGGCAATCATGTTATGACTACACTGGTTAGTAACATTGATGTGCAGAGCCTAGATCAATCCACACTGGAATAGCTGGTTAATTTCACCATTGAAAGCAAATATGATGACCAGAAAAGTGCAGTGAACTATTTTGTTGAGCATATTATGAACTATAGAAATGCATTGAGGATCACACCTTATCAGATCAAGTTAAAGAAGCAGAAAAAGATCAAGTAACTAAAAAGGATGTAGAAGAATCCTTGAAGGCAACTGCAGAGGTGCAGAAGAGTGAAGAAGAAGATGGCCCTTATCATTCTTAAGGGTTCCTAACATACAAACAGACAAATCAAGCAAACAATCATGTCTAAACTTTCAAACAAACATAAGAAATCTGTGGAGCAAACATACATATCAAACAATCAATCAATCATACATGTAATCATACATACATACATACATATAACCAAGCAATCATACAAGTAAATAGTCAATCATACAATAATTCAAGTAAAACAGACAAACAGACAATCATGCAATCAAACAAACAATCTATCAAGTCAATCATGCAATCATCAACAGAAGAGATGGCAACATCATTAACAAGCATCAACAGACACATTGTTTCTAACAAACAAAACATTAACAAGAAAACAATAAAAAGATGGCAACATCATCCTTAGGTGGAGTATTATTGGACTCAACAAGTGCTTTAATGGAATAATGCTTAAAAGGATAATGCTTGCCATAAACAAACATAACATGTTCTAACATTCAAAAAATCATTAACTAACATATTAACATCATTAACAATCATAACATTCACTAATTAGTGTTTAAGTTTCTTTTTCAGGATTGTAGATAAAAGAAATTTTGACCAAGTGACGGCAGCGGATGAAGAACTGCCCACAGCGGATGTACAAGAGGATGCAACGGATGAACATATCCCACAACGGATGAGTAACATATAGTGGATGCCTGTCCACATCGGATGTTCATCCACAGTGGATGTTCATCCACAACGGATGAACACTCCACAGCGGATGAACATCCCACAACGCACAACAAACAATGCAAAACTTCACAATGGACAACATCCAATGCGCAACGGACAAGTGATCTGACTTCCACAGTGGACATCTTAACATCCACAGCGAACAGCTAATCATCCACAGCGGACAGCTTATAGACTTCGGATTTTTATGTAATTTTCATTTACATAAGGGTAGTTTAGTAATTGTATATAGCTCTGTGTATAGGCTCTAAATAGCATACTACCCTAATCCTTTGTAAGCTTTTGAACATTCAATACAATCAAACAGTTATTATAATCCAAGCACTAGCAATCATACAATCACACATAAACATACACACACTGATATCATAGCATTTATCTTGGGTTTTCGCACCATGATTGATGTTTGTTGAATACAAAATATAACAATCTGTTGTTATATCTTGTTTGAGAGATTTGAAAAGACCCTTGGGAAATCAACCTGTGTATGTTCTTATTGTTCAAATAAGTTCATATTCAGCCTTCATCTATTGATTTTATTATTATAAAGTGTCTCAAGTACTTGTATCTTTCTTTATGCTGGGTAACACTTGTTAAAGAACTTGATAGCAATATACATCATTCTTGAAAACCAACATCATGTTGTTTTTGTTCTTGTTCTGTCTCATACTTGCTTGTGTTCTTAGCATCATCCATACAAACCCGGTTTCCTCTTTGATCTGTTAAGCGTTCTAACACTCTACTTATTGTGAAACTGTTGCATTAACATCCTTCAACGATCCTGCAATCTCATCTTAAATAATTACCTATTTTGGTGAAATATTGAATAACTTTAATTCTTTTTTAGATTACAAATAACTTTCTAATAATTTTTAAGACAGATGTCTTTTTATTAATTTCATTTCTAGAAAAAAAAATTTATAAAATAGAAATTTTTTTCTAAAACATCAAACTTATTTTAAAATATGAAATATTTTAAAATTGTTGTTTTTAAAAAGTAAATTTTTTTATAAACTAAAATTAATTAAAATTAGAAGTTATAATAAGAAATTTTTAAAAATGACATTTAATATGGTTTGTTTTAAAAAAAATGTTTATTTTTTCTTTGGAAAAAAAGTTTAAAAAACTAATATCATTATTTTATTACTTATAGTTATTACTCATATGCAATTCAATCATATATTATTGTAAGGATCAATACAATATGTAGATCGATCTCGTAATGAAAACGCGGAATATTAGCATTACGGTTAAGATTGAATCAATAGATGAACATGAACACAAGATGTAAATAACTTCGAGTAGTATTGTTCTCTGATTTGATTACAAATTATGGTAAATGCAAAATCACGAAATGAATAAAAGCTTACTAGTTACATTACAAAACTCGTATTTATACTAAACTAAGAGTTCTCGCGCGAGTCACTAGTTCTCGCTCTACTTAATGTTGTCGCGCGAGAAGCAGTTTCGCTTGGTAACTTAACTTCTCGCAAGGCTTGATCTTCTTATCTTGATTTGATTTCCCGAGCCTCTAGGTTCAATCCCTACAATCTCCCCCTAGGCTCGGTAAGTCAATGCTTTTAGAAGTCCACATCATCAACCTGATAGCTGCCTCCATAAGCATACATCTTGTTGTTCAAGGCCTTCGTGATCATCCAACCGAACTGTGCTGCTATGAAATGTATAGATTCATTAGCCGTAATTGGACAAGCCTGCACTTCATCAAATCTTCCTTTCCAAATTTGATCGATGACACGGTATTCTCTTTCTTCACACTTTATCAACGCATGACCCGTCTGCTTTTCACAACTCCACCCCTTAAGCTTTGACAAGCTGTTAATTGGCACATGAGCATGAATAGGGATCTTCTTATCATATCTCAGATGTCTATAAACCCTTATCTTCATAGGCTTGTTAGTGTTTTGATCAATTCTGGTCTCATCTTTAATGACTTTAGATTTAGCAGTTTTGAAGTCTTTGAACTTGGTTTTACTCTACTTCCAAATCATATTTCTGATCCAATTGGCTTTGCTATAGTTGCTAGGGTTAATAAATGGAACGCAACCCATGGCATCTAAATCTGATGCTCGTAAAGTATGAAAGTCGTGTTTGTCTTAGAAATATTCAATAGCTCCACCCTTTCTTTTCACTATATACATCTTCTTTTCATCGTAAGCCCAACTGATAATAGGTTCTGAGTTCCTGTACCTTATGAAAGGTTTGGAATGCCTCAGCGTGTGAATATAAGCTGGTGGAGAAGGAGCTGCAACAGTTAAGTTCCCGACCTGATGCACAGCACTTTCACCAGTAACATCAGTTGTCTCGTTAGTCGTTTGTTGATTGCTCGTCTCTCTTATGATCTCTCCCTCTTCAATCAAAGTGTCTGTAAAAACAAGTCTTTAAGACTGTTTCCAAATATATCGGTATACTCTATTCCTTCTTCTAAATCATCAAAATCATGAAACTCTTCTTCTTTCTCCCCAGCAATGATCTTTTGCTGGAATGTATAAAATTCTCTTTCATAGGCCGCTTCTGTAGCAGGGTCTAACCAACTGTATCATCGGGACTTGGTCCGGAGACATTTTCAGTACCCGATGATCCAGCAGTACCTGTAGCAACACCCACATCTCCTCCCTGATCATCATCATCATCATTTCCATCATCATCACCCTTATCATTATCACCATCATCTCCATCATCATCATCATCCTCATCACCATCATCACTTGAATCATAATCAATCAAGTCTAAACCATCATCTTGATCATCTACTAGGTTAGGAATGGGCATCATATGCTCAGGCTCCATAAACGCCTCTCTAGTGTAAACTACAGGTTGATCCTTAGTAGTCATATGAATATCAATGGTAGGTGACTCTTGACCAACATCAGCAGTCTCTATTATCCCTTTTTGAACAACAAGATCAACAGGATGCTCTGTAGTAGTAATAGGATATTCAGCAGGTTCAGGACCAGCATGTTGTTGTCCACTACTTTCTCCAATTTTTGTGGTCTGTTGTATGAACTAAAAAGACACACGAGAAGTGAAGTCACTCAGATTCTGCTCTAGGATCTGAACATAGCTGTAAATGAATGTTTGCTGATGTTCAAGACCCTTGATCCTCTCAACCTTCTCAGACAACTACCTTTGTAAATCATCTATCATCTAAGTCTTCTCCAACATCTCTCTCTCCAAATTACATACACGTTCATCAAGTGTGATACATATAGGTGAACTAGTTGAAGTACTAGCACCCTGTCTATGCTCAGGAGGAGTGTTGATGAAGTCTTCCATACAGATAGTCTCCTCAGTAACCTGATCTCTTAGAGGTGTGCTCAACACGTCAGCAGTAGAAGTAGGCATATCAGATGAAGTCTCAGTTGGTGTAGCCTCACTGACTGTGACTAGAGTCTTAGAAACAGGTATATGTTCCTCAATTGGCTCAGTAGTCACGGGGGTCCAATGTTTTCTTAACACGCCTCGTCCTCTACCCCTACCACGAGGACTATCAACAACCCTTCTAGCCATCCTCTTCCTCTTACCTTGACTAACAACTGTCTCTTCTGGAGCAAAATCTGCATCACGTTCCTCAGTAGTGCATTTTGCAGGAGTTTCACGCACTCTGTGACGTTCTTGCAACACATAAGGTACGTTCCTATCTGATCATTATCAGTCTCACTCCCTGAACTAAACCAAGAATTTATCTTAGCATCTATATTAGTTCCTCTTAGCTGTGAACTCTCAGTGACATCTTCAGGCATAGTATTAGAAGGGCCAGCTTGTTCAGCTTGTGTTGCCACTTTTTCAGTCTCTTGTGCTTCTGGCTGAAAACCGTCAACAAACCTTCCATGTTTCGCAAAATTAACTCCATCCCAGGCATTTCCTCTTGCCTTATAAGATAAGTGAAAGTATTCTTCTTCATCACCATGATAGCATAGGTAGATGAGTTGGATACTGCTAGCTCAGGATGAGCAACATTCACTATAAGCTGAATGAATCGTGGGTACATTACAAACTTCTTCCCAACAATCGCTATCACATTCTTCTGCAACTCAGCAAAGATAGCCTTGGATATGCTAAAACGGAGTTCATCAACAAGTGATATCAGCAGTGATCCGAAAACAGCACTTAGACTATCCATGACAGCTATTGGGTTCAACAATTGAATAAACTAAAGCTTACCAAAATGATAATCAGAGCCAACTGAAGATCTCATTGTACAAGTTCAGAAACCAAGTTGATAAACAAAAGAAAAACAATACAAGCAAAGTCCATATCAAGACCAATTAGAAAAGTCAAAATTAGGTCTTGATGTAATAATAGTATAAATAGACCCATTTGTGTAATTTTACAAAGTGTGGTTCTTGTGTGTGTGTTTCTGATGGTGTGAACCGCCATCTAAGGAGAACTCCTCCTTTGGGTGGGTTTGATTCCATCATCCATCTATGATTCTCATTGTAATTTGTTCATCAATATCAATGAAATCATAACATTATTATTATCCTTCTCTTTGTTCTCTGATTCACACACAGGCACCCATCTTATTTTTGAATTTTCAGATCTGAACATGATGAATCCTAAGATCCAGGCTCATTGAATCTAAAACATTGATTCAGCAAAATGGTATCAGAGCTATTGGTTGCTGGATTCTTGTATTTTCAGATCTGATTTCATCTTTAATGATGTCAAGAACAAGGAAGAAACAAAAAAAAATGAAGAAAGTCTTTGTTCATCTAAACCCTCACCTGTTCATCAGCAAAATCAACAAAAAAATTAAGAAATCTATTCAAATATGATATGATTTGAAGATGATGAATCATTCTGCAGATTATCACTTCAAAATTCCATGCAATTGAACCAGATCCATATCAAATACACGAAGAACATGAGTTCGAACAGGTTGCTACATGAAGAAAATCAATAAATCAATCTGTTCGCAAAACTAAATCAATTCACATGCTTTCAAAGATGATTCATGAATTATTCTCGCATTAAATTGAATATGTTGAAAGATTCGGATTAAAGCTCAGATTGATACTTTCAGATCAAAGTATAACTCTGATCAAACAAATGCTGATGAGGTGTAACACATCCGCATTTCTTCATGATAAATGCGGATGTGTAAAACTGAAATGCGCATGTGTAAACACATAAATACGGAAGAACATTACATAAATGCGGATGAGTTGCAATCAAATGCGGATGATGTGATAACAAATGCGGATGAGTTGCAATCAAATGTGGATGATGTGATAACAAATGCGGATAATGTGCTACCAAATGCAGATGAGTTATCACAATTATACAAATGCGGATTCACATCATACAAATACGGATGGTTGAAACTCAATGTGGATTCATTTTGTTACGTCTAACAAATGAGGATGCCTTGATAAACAATTGTGGATGTGTTGCTCAACTAATGCTGATGAGTTAGTTTCATATGCAATCCATTCAACAACAAATAATTCAATTGCGATTCATCCAACAACAGAGATGATGAACAAATGACAACTACAAACAATAAAAAGATATTATCATGAATGCGGATGATTGCAACCAACAGGCACGTCCATTTTGAGCATTCAAAACAAAAGAAGAAATCAACTTTGGTCACGAAATCATTGATTTATTTAGGGATTTGTACAACTGTCAGATACTTCTTCTGAAGTACTTGGATTCATCTTCTGTGATGACGTTTTGCACCCGTGTCTATCTACTAAGCAGAACAGTTAGACAGACTTTAATCAAGGGAAATGACTGTCAACTAAAGAATGAAATTATCAAGTTATTTTAGAGATTCAAAGAGCGGAAGTGTTTTCAAGATTGATTTATGTTCCTGATATTGTTTATTGAAGTTTAAAGGCTTATCATATGCCTAATGCATTTTAATCCTTTGAGTGTGATATGAACAGTAATTCAAAAGTGATACAACCCATATCCAATGCGCTAAGTATTCTCAAAGAGATTCTATCCTTTGTAAGAAATATATTAGGAGAAGCTTAATCTGAGGGGCAGAACCACAGTGAACTGTGTCAGAACATTAGTTGATCAAGAAAACATGTGACAAAGAAGATCTTCAAAGTTAAAGTTTGGCAAGCATCAGTTTAGGGGGAGTATTGTTGGGTTCCACAATTGAATAAACTGAAGCTTACCAAAATGATAATTCGAACCAACTAAAGATCTCATTGTACAAGTTCAGAAACCAAGTTGATAAACAGAAGAAAAACAATACAAGACAAAGTCTACATCAAGACCAATTAGAAAAGTCAAAATTAATTCTTGATGTAATAATAGTATAAATAGACCCACTTGTGTAATTTTGCAAAGTGTGGTTCTTGTGTGTGTGTTTCTGATGGTGTGAACCACCACTCAAGGAGAACTCCTCCTTTGGGTGGGTTTGATTCCATCATCCATCTATGATTCTCATTGTAATTTGTTCATCAACATCAATGAAATCATAACATTATTATTATCCTTCTCTTTGTTCTCTGATTCACACACACACACCCATCTTAATTTTGAATTTTCAGATCTGAACAAGATGAATTTTAAGATCCAGGCTCATTGAATCTAAAATATTGATTCACCAACAGCTTTTAGATTGCTAAGGCAATGGATAACTACATGAAATAAGTACTTCCAAAACAATAGAAGATACTTCTTCTCAAGAGATGGATATCTATGATCATATCCCATTCTCTTAAGGCAGTCTCATACTATGTCATCATCTATCTTCACTAGTAAGATGGGTTGATCTTCAAGTAATAACACACTATTAATCACTTCAACTGTGATAACAACCCTCTTCCCTTTCATAGTAGCAGAAATACAGGGTTCACCATCCTGATCAGTCTCATTAACTGTTGTCTCCCAAAACTGATCGATAACATCAGTGAAAATAGTGGGATTAGCTGAAATGGCATATGAATCCGAGACGTCTTCAACCTATCAATAAGTGATCTAAACCGAGCTTTGTCATCCGGTATATCTCCCAGATACGCCACAACATTATGGTTTTTATTAAAAACCAATGGATGTGCCATCTGAAACATAGAACAAACTTAATAAGAACAAAAATATTTCAAACATAAAACAAAATTTCAAATTAAAAACAAAAATTCACACTTAGAAATTTTTTATGAAAAATGAAACTTCTCGGGTGAAAACATCAGCTTCTCGCCCAAAAGCTTTAAGTTTCAGTCTTAACTTTTCGCGTGACAAGATAGGTTTTTGCTTGAAACTGACTTTGACTAAAAGTCAACTTCTCGCGCTACAAGTTTAGCTTTATGCGAATAGTTTTGTGCAAGTTTGAAAGTTCTCGCATCTGTTCATATTCAGCCTACTTTTTGCACGCGAAAAGTCTGTGAGATTTCAGAATTTCAATTGTTTAATTTTAGAGTGTTTCAACTATTAAAACTTGATTGGTAGGTGTCGCCAAAGTCATTTTAAAGGTTTAACATGTTTAATTAGTCCAATTTATTATGTATTAGTCATATGAACTTTCGGTCAAGTATCAAACACATTCAAATCTGAACAAAATCATCTATATACCTTGTAAATCACTAATAAAACCTAATGCAAAGTAGATGAACACTATAATCAAAGTTTAACAAGTTTCTACACTTAGAATTTTGAGAGAGAAATTTCTGATGTTTTCGTGCGATAAGTGTTACTTTTCGCACAACTGTAGTATTTAAAGTACTTTGACTTCTCACGTGAGAAGTCAAAGTTCTCGCATCCGAGACTTTTCGCATCAACTGAACCGTTTACATTTGTTTTGAACTTCTCGCATTAGATGAACTTTTCGCATGCGAGAAGTTCAATTTTTCTTTTAAAATATTCAACTTTTTATTTTTTCAAATTTTTCAACAATTTAATTATTCTTTAAGCCATTTGATTTTTTATGAAAATGATTATGTTTAACTAAGTGTTTACAATTATTCTAACACCTTTAATTTTGCAAAAGATATAAAATTGAAACAAGTAGAAAAACATATGTAAACAAACAATATTGACTGACTAATTATTTACTTAACTATTTTGATAAATTTTCAAGTACTGGATCATATTTCTTTGAAATCGACCATTACCATCATCCAGCTTTATTTATAAATGGAACTGGTTATGTTGATTGTCAATATATTGTGTCCAGTTTAAACTTAGACTTCAAGTTTACTTAGACACATAAGCTGTGATATTTATCATGTTTTGAGTAAAGTATATGTCTTTGGTGTGTCCCATAATTAAAAATCTGGTAGAACCTTATCCAACTTCAAGACACTTTTGAGATTTCAAGTTACCCTATTTGACTTAAACCTTTCACTTCTGATCAGTCTTTTCAGAAAAAAATTTCTAATATAATATCTAAAATGAGCAGAACTAGCCTGAGAAACATTTCTGAACACAGAATATTAACAAGTTTTAGGACTTATTAACAGCCAGTCGGACTTATGTTTTTGCCCTCGCAAGACGTTTAGGACTTACATGCTAAGTCGGACTTACATGCCCCATCTTTTGATTTTTCCTCCTATGTCAGAACATATTCTAAAAAAAATATTAATCATACAGTATGTATGTCTTTGACATATCTTTTATTAATGTGCTCTTTGGCATCTTTTATTCCTATATGGTCTTTTGGCTTCTTTTTGCTCCTTTTGTATGTTTTTCTCTTTTGTATTTTGTTTTTATTTGTATATTTATTTTGTATTTTTATTTTTACATATATATACAATATTTGAAAGAAACTGAATTAGAAAGTAACTGGCTTGAGTATGACTAGACTATAATCTCATTCTGTTTTAGCATGAAATCAGAGTTATCACAAAACCTTGATGTGTTACCCACTTCAGTCATAGACAGTTACTCTTCAGTGCATCACAAAACATAGTGCTTTTTATTCTTGAATGTCCAGCCTATCAATATATCAAACATAATCCAAGTTAGTTTCTTTTAAGCCTTAGGATTCAACGAATCAAAATCAAGAAATGTACAATCATTTCCTATAAACTAGTGAAAATTTAATTTTCTCAATTTTTGAAAACCAAAATCTTTTTGTTCTTTTCTTCAAACTATTTACTCCCCCTAAGAACAAAATCTTTTTAAGTATTTTCAAATTTTCTCCCCCTAAAATTGTGATTGTCTAAATAGAAAATAACAATTTTAAACAAAAACAAAGAAAAATATTTTGTAAAGGGTGTAAGAATAAGCGTTAACCAAAGTTAATCATACCCAAATATTTAACTAAAAACTCAAATCTGGAATGATCAAACGCCTTAGTAAACAAATCGGCAATGTTGTCATCAGTGAAAATTGATTCCAAATGAATAAGTTTGCGTTCAAAGTAGTCACAAATGAAATGCATGCGGATGTCAATGTGTTTTGTCTTTGAATGCTGAATTGGAATCTTCACAATGTTTAAAACAACAGTATTATCATAAAAAATTTTAGTATCATAAATGTTTAGGCCATAATCAAGGAGTTGTTGTTGAATCCAAACGATTTGTGAACAACAACTTGATACAGCCACATATTCAGCCTCTGCGGTGGATGTGGATACTGTCTGCCGTTTCTTGCACTGCCATGAAATCAACCTATTGCCAAGAAATTTGACTGGGTTTGAGAATGATATTCTCGGTTGCTGTGACTCAACCTAGGATCGAATATGTAGACTAAGTCAGTAATATAGTTGTGGAATTACTATAATACAGAACAGATAAACTAAAATAAATGTTTGAGTAAATGAAGCACATGAACATAGAAGTCAAAGATGTATAATATTGATGTTATCACTGTTGAAGTCAAAAAACCTTACAAAGTTAGGGTAAGAAACACTATTTATAGGCATACACATTGCCTGTACAAAAGACTAAACTACCCCTGATCTATACATGATAATCTAGTCTAAGTACAAAATAAACATATACATTTGTAAGTTGTTCATTCGCATTAGTTCATGTGGATGAACATGTCTTCATCAGCATTTGTGGTCTTGTAATCAGCATTAACTTAGTTCATCCACATTAGTTCATGCAGGTGAACAAGTCTTGTCAGCATTTCATCATTTATTCATCCGCATAAACTAATGCAGGTGAACAAGTCTTGTTCAGCATTTGACTGGATGTGGATACTATCTGCCGTTTCTTGCACTGCCATGAAATCTACCTATTGCCAAGAAATTTGACTGGGTTTGAGAATGATATTCTCGGTTGATGTGACTCAACCTAGGATCGAATATGTAGACTAAGTCAGTAATATAGTTGTGGAATTACTATATTACAGAACAGTTAAAACTGAAATAAATGTTTGAGTAAATGAAGCACATGAACATAGAAGTCAAAGATGTATAATATTGATGTTATCACTATTGAAGTCAAAAAACCTTACAAAGTTAGGGTAAGACAGTATTTATAGGCATACACATTGCCTGTACAAAAGACTAAGCTACCCCTGATCTATACATGAGAATCTAGTCTAAGTACAAAATAAACATATACATTTGTAAGTTGTTCATTCGCATTAGTTCATGCGGATGAACATGTCTTCATCAGCATTTGTGTTCTTGTAATCAACATTAACTTAGTTCATCCTCATTAGTTCATGCAGGTGAACAAGTCTTGTCAGCATTTCATCATTTATTCATCCGCATAAACTAATGCGGGTGAACAATCTTGTTCAGCATTTTCTTTTGTTCATCCTCATGGACTAATGCGGGTGAACAAGTCATCAGCATTTCTTCTTTCTTCATCCGCATTTGTTAATGCGGGTGAACAAACACTTGTCAACATTTGTTCACAAGTCATCCGCATTAACAAATGCGGGTACTTAACACTTAGCTTTTTCTTGTCTTTTGTTCATCTGTAAATAAGTCTTCTGTTGTGATGTTTTCCAACCAGAACAACCTCCAACCACCTCTTAAGTTGGCAAGTATGATCCTTTCAGGGTCAAACAATACTCCCCCTAAGGATTATACTGCCTGGTTCCTCAAGAGTGTGATGGTGGTGGTGGTTGTGATGATTCTAGTGGGTCTTTATGTGATGTCTTCTGTTGGACTGTTGTTGGAGAGTGTGTTGGTGCAGCTTCAACAGGTAGTACAGGTTCAGCCATAGAAGGGTTTAGGATTGCCTTGATCATGTTAGAAAAAACCTTTGCCTCTTTCATCTTGTCTCTGCTTAGCACATGAATCTTCATCTCACTCATGGTGTGGATTGCAACAATAGGCATTTGTTTCAAGGAAATGGGTTCCCAAACTAAAATTGATGATAACCCATCTCTATGAATCAGGAGGGAGCCATCAGCATCCACTTCAAGCTTGACAATGTTTCCCATCTGTAGTGGCAGTTTCTTCTTCCTTCTTTGTTCTCTTTTATTGATTATCCTATCAAAGGCCATTTTGAGAATTTGATATACTTAAGCATAAACTCTAAATCATCTTCAACAGCCTTATTATTAAGGGGTCTGAAGTGTCTTGTGTAGATGTAGTGCATATAGGATTCATCAAGCAATCTCACTTCATAACCACTAAAGATGCTGATCTCAGAAGCTTCTTTTCCTCCCCATTTCCTCTCAATAACCAATTCATAGGTTTCCTCATCATAAAACACATTGGAAATTGGTTTGGTCTTGTGTGTTCCAGCAATCAATTTTCTTTTTAATGTTTTTATTGGTTTCACATGCAGCTCTGGGGATACCACCTCTTCAGCCTCTTTTTTCTTCTCTATTGAAAGGGATTCCTGAATGTTTTGTCTTTTCTAGTACAGATGGATTTTAAAGACTTGAAGTTATTAGTTCTCTTAAACATCTTCAGTATATCCACAAACTCATAACCCCTGTACATCCCATCATGATTGATTAGGTCCAGATCAGCCAACTCTTTTAAATCATGGACCTTCATAGCATTAACCAAGGAAGTATATTCAGTAAAGAACTACACCAGGCCTGAGATTCTCTTCACCATGAACATGTTCCAACTATTATCGTACTTCCAGGTAATAATTTTGACATCTGTTTTGCCTTTGGGAGTAGATACCCCTCTAATCATCTCCGCAGTGGTCAAACCTTCTTGAAGTTTCAGTTGTGAAGGTTCAATGAACCACTCTGGATTTTTGTGCAAAATAGGGGCCAAAACATCTTTGTCTTTTGTTGTTAATTGTACATCTTGTGCAGATTTCTTGTTCTGGGCTTCTTCCCAATCCCTTCTTCTTTAAGAGATTTCAGCCTATCTCTTTTCTCATTAATCATTTTCAACATAGCAGCCCTTAGTGAATTGGTTTTCATGTTCCCAAGCTTTCTTTTTGTAAACCCCTGTAAAGAAAGATAATCCTTCATTTCCTTATCGTCATACTATAAGGATCAGGATATGCAGCTTGTGTGTCATCCTTCTTTGCAGACTTAGTGATACTTATGACTGATTTAGCAGTTTCTTTTTCTTTTTCATATTTAGTCACACAGGTTGGGTCAAGTAGCTTCTCCATCATTTTCACCTCTTCTACAATCCCTTCATAAGTCATGCTAAACACTACATCAGCGTCATATCCATGGTTGATCAGGAACATGGCGTGTATCATAAGGTCATTAGTCTTAGCCTTCTCTATCATACTCTCCACAGATGGTTCAATAATAGTAGGACTGTCAACAATAGAGGGTTTTTCAGTTTGTTCATCTTAAATCTCTCCTTCTTCTAACATTATCACTTTAAGAGTTTGTAGTAACTCTTTCTCTGCTTGTTCATGTTCATCTAAGAATTCAACAATTGCTGCTAAACTCATAGGATCATCTCTAACCCTCTTCTTTGGTTGTTCTTCCTCAACCGTAGGAAGTTTTCCCTTTGCCTTTTCTATTAAATACTTTCTCTTTCTATTGTATGTAATCACTCTGGGTCCTGATATGGATGCTACATCAGTTTTGGCCTGTTGTTTTTCCTCAACAGCCTCTATTTTAGCAGTGATTTCCTGTTTTTCAGCTTCTGTTATGTTCTTTTCAACTGTTTCTTTTTCCTTGAACTCTTCATAAAGGTTTTTTATCAAATTTTGTTGTTCAATACTTAGGGGGTGTTTGTTTTTTCCAAAAAGGTCTGCTTGACCTCTTATGTCTGCATCAAGAAGATCACGCGCAGACATAAGGCTCTGCAGTGCGTTTGTTTTTTCGAAGACGTTTCATTAAAAACGTCTGCGTGAGGTCTTCTTGGTGCAGACATGGTCTTGTCACTTCTAAAGTCTTCTAACCTCTTCTCTCTTCTCATTCACTACCCTACCCATTACTTTCTCATTCACTACCCTCCTCCCCCTCATCTCCACTGTACCCACCGCCGCCTCGCACCCACCTCCGGTCACCGCCAGCCCGCACCCACCTCCGGCCACCTCTGCCCTAGCAGTCGACACTCCTCAAGTTCGCAGCCTTCACCGTCTTCTCTTCACTTTCTCCGTTTATTTTCACTAGAATGACGACGGGCTCACCACCGACGACCACCGTAGCTCCAGCGGTCTCCGTTGACTCCGTCACCGATGCACCGGAGAATCAGACTTCGTGTGGAAAGCTTCACAAGTTGGTCGACTTCTTCAACCACCCAGAAGAAATCAGTAAATCACAACCCCTAAACTCTATAAATTGAAGATGTTCAACTTCTTCAACCACCCAGAAGAAATTCGAACAAGAAAACGAACACCACGAGTAAGAAAACCTTAACGGTGGTATCTTCAGTTGTAATCATGAAAAAGACTCAAACCCAAATGCAAAATTAAACTAATTTCATGAAAATTGTGAAGATTACAACCCCTTCACTCTCGAAATTAAAGATGAAGATTATGAAATTACATAAGTAGATGAAGAAAAGAGCAGGCGTTACACCCACAGTGGTGTTTGATGGGTGAGTTGTAGAGAGAGTGTATGGAAAGCTTCACAAGTCGGTCGACTCCCTGAAACAAAAAAAATATCAATTTATGGAATTCACCATCAGAGAACAAGCAAAACAAAAGATCAATTGATGGGTGAGTTATATATGTCATCAGTATACTGCTTCTGCTATTTTTCAGTCTGCAGATGTTAAAAAACAAATAGTCTTCTTTTTGCAGACTGCAGACATTTGGTCTATCTCTTCTCCTGCAGATGTCTGCAGATGTGGTCCGCAGACTGCAGACATTTTCCTGCAGAAAAAATCAATCAACACCTTAATGTAATAACAGGAACAGGTTGCATCTTGAGTTCTTCTCTATTGGGACAGGTTGTGGTGGAATTACAACTATAGACTCAGAAGGGGATTTAGTGTGTTTGATGTAATCCCAGAATTCCTCATCTATAATGAATTCACTTGATGAGAATCTGTCCATGTCATCTAAAAGATCTTTCATCATAGCCTCATCTTCAGTAGATGGATCAGAATGTACTACCATATCCCAGTTATCATCATCCCTAACACCACTTGCTTCTTCCTGATGTGAAGGTACTGCCTTTTCTGTTTCTTCAGCTTCATAGTCTGTTGCTTCTCTTCCAACATCAGCTTTTAATTGAGCAATCAGTTCCAATTCAACAATTCTTTTATTCAAAACATCATTTTGTTTGTTCAGATAGGCAATGATTTCTGTTTGCATCTCCAACAGGTGTTCTTGATCTTCCATAGCTAGAGTTTGAATAGCTATAGTGTCCACATGACCACTGATTTCTTCTCTAGCCATCTCTAATGAAGCTTTGAGCTTTTTGATCTCATTATCCTTTTCATTCATATAAGCTTCATACTTGGCTTTTAATTCATTCAATTCTTTCTCCTTTTCATCAAGTTCCTGAATCCTATCATTGATGATTCCTGCCCTTCTATCCAGTGTCTTTTCCATTTTAGAAACTTTATGTATCAGATCAGATATCATCCTGTCTTTCTCATCTGGTCTGTTTATCTCAGATTCAGCAAAACTTTCTAAGGGACCCTCCTCTGAGATCATTTGTCTCTCAGGTAGTGGTTCAAATTGTTGATAATCCTCCTTATCACTAGATGATTCAGAAGAATTTGATGAACTGGTAGATTCACCAGATCCATCAGAGGCAGCAGTAGCTTCATATGAGGAGCTGTTGGAGGATTCTTCATGTATGTGAATGGGAGGAAATGGAGGTGACACAATTGGATCAACCCTAAAAGGGGAATGAATCTCAGCATCATGTATTGAAGGCTCAATGTGAAGATCACCACCTACATCAACATGTGGTGACATTGGCCTCAGTGTTTCTTCATTCAATTCTACATGCTTATCAATAGTTTGTTGATTTAGAGCAGCAGACTGCTCTTTAACTTTTTCTTGTATTTGTTCTTGAACATCTTTTTGAATTTTTTCTACAATAATAGGAACATCATGTTGTTCATCTCTTTCTTGTACAAAAACAGCAACCAATAGGTTTCTCAATAGGAACATTCTCTGGTGCTTGTTCCTCAATAACATGAACTTCTTCTTGAGCCTGTTCCGCAACCATAGGAACATCTTCTTGTTGATTAATCAGTTGTTGCATCCATGGTAGTAGTGGAAAGAAAGCACCACTATAAAAGTTCCTTGGATCCCTTTTCTTGATATACTTGTAAGACTTGGCATTATAGTGAGGGACATCCAGAATAGGACCTTCTAGTGCAATGTTGGGGAAAGCTTCATTGAAGAAGCGCTGGATAAATATTGGATAGATGAGAAACATGTGCCTTCTTCCCTCTTGAATGTTGGAAACAAGACCATTGAATACATAGGCTAACATGTTGAATGGTCTGTTTAAGCACAGTGCACATATAAGAGATGATGTTGTTAATGGAATGTCATTCCAACCAGTCTTTCTTTTGGATAGACAGTGTTGGACATAGTGTATCAAAATCTCCATTGTAAGTCAACCAGTCCTTTGACTGTTTGTTTTGCTTCAAACCCTCCTTCATATCCAATATTGGCAAAGAATGTCATAATGTCATCATCATCAAACTCTATAGGGGAGTTGGCATCATCACCAAACTGTAGACGTTGTCTCATAGTTTGTTCTGAAATAACCAAAGTGTGATCATCAGTTATTCTCCCTGAAATAACTTTTGTGCCATCAACCTCTAATACTTCAGCATTTCCCCAGAATGATCTTATGTAGTTCTCATATATGACTGGTCTGACAGTGATAGCATGAGCTACTCTTGTAGCAGTAATGAATCTGATCATATCCCTTAGTCCTTCTGCTTCTGGGGAATCAGGATTAAGAAAGCCATTGACTTTATAAATTAGTGAACATTATGGAAAATATGTCTCAAATGAATATGAATTGAGTTTGATTTGTCAAATTTTGACTTTTCAGGTCAAAATTTAGTGTTTGCATGTTACTGTTACATTAGGTGGTTTGACCTAATCTTGATATTAAATGATGAACAACTCAAAATTTTGTCTTTTCTGTATGAGTTGTAATGATGTTGATTGTGTTTCAAAAGTTTTACATTCCAAACAGTTGATTAGGTTTCAACATTGTCATGGAATTGTCTCCCCTGTTCATCGATGTCTAAGTTATACTTTGAACCAAAGTAAATCCTTGTTATTTACACTAACATTGGTTTTAATGAACTCTGTCATTCATGTAAATCCATTGTTCTTGAGTGTATTTTAAGAATTTCTTAAAATTAGGGTTTCACGACTCACATTATGTTCGACTATCGAAGGATTTTAGATTCTGATAATCACCTTATGTTGTCAACACTTCAATTCAACAGACACTTTGAGATTTTTTTATGTAAGTCTTGAACACAATGATCTTTGATTGAGAAGATTTGAATTTTGAATTTTGAAGAAGAACAGTATATGGCACTCGTCTCACTATAAAAAGTTCACTCAAAATTTGAAAAGTAATAAATGACTCACATTAAATGAGTATTTATAGTACATCTCATAATTTTTACAAAATTTTACAAGTGCTGAAAAGTTCTATACTGTAGCAAATGCTGATGAACAAATTAAATGTCCATTTATTGTAATAAATGCGGAAGAACTAATTTACCTATCCGCATTTACTGTAGCAAATGCGGGAGAACAAATGACTTGTCCGCATTTACTGTAGCAAATGCGAAAGAACACTTTGTTATCCGCATTAGTTTTACTTGTACAAAAAAAGTTATCCGCATCGGCTAAATGACGGGGTTACCTTCACCCGCATTAACCAATGCTCTTACCCGCATTAATTTTTGAACTTGTCAAAAATTAATGTAGCTACAGTGGATGATTCTGACTGGTTTTGCATAGCTGTTTTTGATTTTATGAAGATAAGTCTGTATCATTGGTGCTTTATGAAGATTTAGCAGATTCTGAGATTGTTAATTCTTGCTTGGATTGACTTGTATCCTTGATGTGATACATGATTCCTAGTTTGACTGATTTTGGGCCTTATGCATCTTTTGAAGCAGTTTATGGTATAATTTCCATACAGACACTATCCATTTTGATTTTAAACAATGTTGCCTATTTTACATTTGCAAATTTCATGTTTTTGTAAATATTTCCTTTTAAAATTTTACTACTCCCCTTAAAGTTTATATCCATATGGGATAAAACTTTACATAAATTTATAAAATTTAAGGACAATATTACAGAATTTTGATTGTTTTGCTTATCTGTAAATGTAAAAATTTTGTACTATTGTTTGAAATTTTAGGATCATATCAATCTTATCTTTCATAAGTGCAAGTTGTCATGAACTTATTGATTAAAGGTATGTTTGTCCTCTTAAACTCATTCTTGGTCAATATTGTAATGCATGTGATTATTATCATGTTTTGATTGGTTTAAACATTTAACATGAACCTCACACCCATAAGCATAGCAAGATCAACTACCCTTATGTACTGTATGGTAGAACTTTCTCACAACTTTCAATACCTGGTCATTTAAATTATGAAATCTCATTCATTGTGGTAAGGGAGATCGACATTAGGATTCTTTTACCTGATCCTTATTTTTGTATGATTCACATTGGGATTCTTTTTGCTCTTCACTTTGGAAGGTGATCCACTTTGGGATTCTTTTTGTTCATTCACTTGGAATGTAATATTTTTTGTTTTATTTGTCACCTAGATTGGATGTGTTCCTCATTGGGACTCTTTTTGGATCATAACATCAGCACTATGTGCTTGTTTCCCCAGGTCTTTGCTCAGCAAAACAGAGGAGAAACTGATGTGTGAGAGAGATTCATAAAGTATCATGACCTGGTGTGTTTAGGTTGCTACACATACATACCTTGGATAGGTTAGATACTTACATGCTCTGAGATGATGCATTCATAGTTGAATGTGATCTTTAGTTTATCACAGCATTATCGTCTGTTCTAAGTTGAGCCTACCTACATATCAGGTAAGTCATGTCAGTCTTTCAAGATATTGAATTAAGCACAGTGAAAGATATAACGACTGTAATTATATCATTTCCCAAGAAGTACAAATCAAGAACTTCAACAAAAATTGATTTCTTTTGTATTATGTTAATTTTTTGATGTTTTTGTAAATTTTTGGTTTAAACAACAAAGATTACTCAAGGTTAATCATGCCGATTGATTGGACTAAGAATTCAAACCGACTTGGGTCAAATGCCTTAGTAAACAAATCAGCTAGCTGATTGTCTGTGTTACCCTGAATCAGCTTGATTAAACCTTTTTCAGCACAGTCTCTCAAAAAGTGATATCTAATTTCAATATGTTTTGTTTTTGAGTGCTGAATCGGATTGTATGTTATGAAGACAGTAGCAGTGTTGTTAATATGGATTGGTGTTTGCAAGAAATTATAACCATAATCAAGCATCTGGTTTTGAATCTAGAGAACTTGAGAACAGCAAGCTGATGC
Source organism: Flaveria sonorensis (assembly GCA_025506505.1). Classification (NCBI taxonomy): domain Eukaryota; kingdom Viridiplantae; phylum Streptophyta; class Magnoliopsida; order Asterales; family Asteraceae; genus Flaveria; species Flaveria sonorensis. The sequence continues at coordinate 34,265,303 of CM046434.1, forward strand.
TGCAATGTATTCAGCTTCAGCTGTCGATACAGAAACATTGGTCTGTTTCTTGCATTGCCATGACACCAATCTGGGACCAAGAAATTAACAACCGCCTGATGTGGACTTTCTGTTGAAATTGCATCCCCCGTAGTCACTGTTTGTGTATGCATAGAGATTGAAGTCTTCTTCCTTAGGATACCATAATCCAAGAGCAGGTTTGCCCTTAAGATATCTGAATATCCTCTTGACTGCATTCACATGAGATTCCTTGGGATCTGCCTGATATCTGGCACAAACACAAACATCAAACATAACGTCAGGTCTACTGGCTGTTAAATACATGAGTGAACCAATCATGGATCAATAAAGAGTCTGATCCACAGATTTGCCATCTGTGTCTGGACCAATCTTCACTTTTGTATCAACAGGTGTTCTGATGGACTGATAGTATGCAAAGTGAAACTTCTTCAACATGGATTCCACATATTTTGACTGGTTGATGAAGATTCCACTGGATGTTTGTTGTACTTGAAGACCTAGGAAGAATGTGAGTTCTCCCATAGCACTCATCTGAAATTTTGAATGCATAAGATCTTCAAAGTCTTTGCAGAGTAGTTTGTTGGTGGAGCCAAAGATGATATCATCCACATAAATCTGGACAAGCAGCATCTCATTCCCTTTTCTCTTTCTGAATAAAGTCTGATCAATTTTTCCTCTTTCATAACCATTGTCAAGAAGAAAGGATGACAGAGTCTCATACCATTTCTGAGGGGCTTGATGTAAGCCATACAAAGCTTTGTCAAGCTTGTATACCCTGTGAGGGAAATCAGGATCCTCAAAGCCTGGTGGTTGACTCACGTAGACTTCTTAGAGATCTTTCCATACAAAATGCACACTTTACATCCATTTGATAAACTGTGAATTTCATGGATGCAGAGTAGGCAAGAAAGAGTCGTATGGCTTCTAATCTGGCAACAGGAGCAAACGCCTCATCATAATATATTCCTTCTTCTTGTGTATAGCCTTGTGCTGCCATCCTTGCTTTGTTTCTGATGACAATCCCTCTGTCATCAATCTTGTTTCTGTATAGCCATCTGGTGCTGATATGATATTGACCTTCGGGAAGATCCACCAGTTGCCATACTTCTTGTTTCTTGAATTGTAGCAATTCTTTCTGCATTGCCTCAATCCAGCTATTGTCTTGAACAGCCTCTTTAATGTTTTTGGGTACAGTTTGACAAAGAAAATAAGAAAACAAACAGATGTTTGCAATACTTGACTTGCTTTGTGTCACCCGCTCGTCTAAATCACCAATAATGTTGGACACTGGATGATTCTTGTGTGTCCTGGTAATTGGAATCAAATCACCAGCAACGGACACATCAAGATTGGAGACATTCAGATCATCTTGGTGAGAGGCATCTTATGGTGGTGATGTGGGAGAATGATGAAAGGAATCAGAAGGTTCAACATCATCATCTTCAGCAGCACTTTGGATACTTTCATCATTTGAATTTCTGTTGTTTTCAACTGGTACACAAGCTGGTTCAGGGTTTCTCACTTCAGTTGATGGTTCAGCTGAAGGAAAAGGCATTGAGCTATGATCAGCCTCAGTTGAAATACTTTGATGTTGTATAACTGGTCTCACAGGATCAGCTTGTAGTGGCACTTCCTCATTAGCTTGATCATCAGAAGAAGGTGGAATCATAGGAAAATCAGTTCTTCTATCCACTGAGCCAGAGGATCCTGCATTTGACAAGTTAAACTGATCAAAAGATCTTGTAAACGAGTCAATATCAAACAACCAATCAGGACCGTTTGATGATTTGGGAAAAGAGTGCTCATTGAATTGAATGTTTGTTGATTCATCAATGATGTTTAATCTAGGATTAAACACCCTAAAAGCCTTTGAAACAGAGGAATATCCCACAAAGAATCCCTCGTCAGACTTAGGAGCAAACTTTCCTAAATGGTCTCTGGTGTTCAATATTGAAACCGGACATCCAAATGACTTCAAAAATCCAATATATGATTTTCTGTGAAAAATAAGTTCATAAGGAGTTTTATTGTTTTCTTTAATAATCAGAGTTCGATTTTGCACAAAACATGAAGTGTTGACAGCTTCTGCCCAAAATGTAATGGGCAGTTTTGCATCTGCCAGCATAGTTCGTGCGGCTTCAATTAGAGTTCTATTCCTCCTTTCAGCCACTCCATTTGGTTGTGGAGTTCGAGCTGCACTGAGTTGATGAACAATGCCTTTGTGTGTGCAAAATGAACTAAGATCCTCATTTTTGAATTCTGTCCTGTTATCACTTCTGATTGATTTTACTTTTAAATCAAGTTGATTTTCTATTTTTGTGATAATATCTTTTATTATTTGGGACGCCTCATTTTTATGAAGTAGAAAGAAGAACCATGTAAATCGTGAAAAGTCATCTATGATCACCAAACAATAGTGCTTCTTTCCAATACTCATGACATGAGTTGGACAGAAGAGATCCATATGAAGTAACTTCAAAGGAGAATTGTTTGTGTTCACCAGCTTTGGCTTATGTGAGGATTTATGTTGTTTTCCTTTAAGACATGCAGTACAGTGATCAACAAAATGAAATTCTTTTTGAGGTAAACCAATTACATGGTTTCCTTTGACCAATCTGTTCATGTTTTTAAAGTTCGTGTGACATAAACGTCTATGCCAAAGTTATGACTCATCAAAAGATGCTTTAGACAAAAGACATGTCTCTTTAGATGGATGAGCAGAATTAAGGTTCAAGACATGGGTGTTATTCTTCCTCGGTGTCTTCAAGACAACCCATTTTTCAAGAATGTAAAATCCTAGTTTCAGAATGTAGCAATGAGAGTCTGTGAAGTGAGTGGAATATTTCTTGTCACAGATTTGCGACACGCTGAGCAGATTGAAGTTCAGTTGCTCGTAGTAGTTCACTTTATCAAAGCTCAGCAGTCCATTTGTCACAAAACCTTTTGTAATTCTACCACCTTGTGAATCTCCTCCAAATGCTACAGTAGTTCCTTGAATATGCTTGAAGTCATGCAGGAGGGAACTGTCTCCAGTCATGTGTCGGGAGCATCCACTGTCCACGTACCATAAGCTATTGGACCTGTATGAATGACCCTACAAGCACAAAAAGAACTAGTTAGAACGAGGAACCCAAGCCATAATGGTCTTGGGTTGTCCTTTTGCATCAATCATTGTTTCCTCTTGATATTTTCCTCTTGTTTGAGTTTTAGAGGAAGATGATTTCAGCACTTTTCTATTACTTCTTTGAAGTTTGATGTCATCAATTTCATCTGATGTGTCAGAAAAGTATACAAACCTTTCCTTTTGATTTTTGTGTAAAGGTTGAACAGATGTTTGCTTGTTAGTAATCACTTTAATTTTATATTTTTGATAAGAATTCAGTGATTTGTTCAGGTTTGTTAGACTTTTTTGTCTGACCTTGTCAGTTGGAACTGATGAAATGGGCTTGTTTTGTGAGGTTTTCAATCTTTTATGATTAAAGTAACAATCAATGGTATTGTGATTGGTCATATCACAAAATGAACAATATTTGTTAAAATGATAGTTTTTCGATGAGTGATTGTTCATGTCACAGATAAAGCAATACTCAGTGAAGTAGCACTCATCTGTGTTGTGATTAGTCATATCATAGAATTCACAATACATTTGATTGTCCTTTAATCTTGATGGAGAAGGCATATCAATCTTTGGGGTGCTAATAGATTGTTTCACAATTTTGACTTGCTTTGTTTTTGTGGGACTGATGCTGCTTCTTTCTGTATTGCCTTATTTCCCTATCAAATTTTTCTACATGTTCTTTGTTGAAAATATCAAACCTAATTCCTTGTCTGATATTTGATGAAGATGGTGAATCAGATTTCACTTTAGATTTTTGTACAAAAGTGGTTTTCCCTTTGGCTACTAAGGAAACTTTGGTTTTATCCTTGAATTTCAATGACACCTTATCTGATTCGCCTGAATTTTTTGGAGATATGATCTCATAATCAGATCTGCTTTCAGCAGATGGTTTCACTGAGCATTCAGCAGTGTGATTCACTTTAAGATTTTGTGGAACAAATTTTATAAAAGGCACAATTGATTTGACTGGGCTCTTTGGTTTCTTGATAACCACAGGTTTGTTTGAGCACTCTTTGATTTTGATAGGATGACCCAATCTGATTTTATCCTCATCAGTTTCAATGTAAACACCTGGTTTGTTTTGAGGATTTGTTGTTTGAGAAATCATTGATTTGGTTTCAATAATTTTAGATTCTTTTGTATCTGATTGAGTAAGTGACTCAGGCATAACAGTGTAGTTATCATTATATGGAGGAGGACAAGTTTTGTATCCTATTCCAGTCATATCTTTAGCCCCCTTTTAAGACACAAGTAACTCTTGTAGCTTGACAGATGAGAGCTAAAACTTTTCAAGTTTCACTTCAGTAGCTGATTGCTCAGCTTTTGATTTGGTCAACAATTTAGTTAACCTCTCATTTTCAGCCACAAGTGTGTACTTTTCACCATGGAGTGTTTCCATGTCAGATAACAGAGATTTGATTTTAACTTCATAAATTCTCATTTCTTGTTTTAACATCTCTGATTTCACCTTTTCTTCTCTTATTTTATTAGCCAATTTGTGATTATGTTCCCTGTACCCATGTACTTCTAGAACACATTTTTCAGAACATAAATTAGATTTTACCTCAGATGGCATTGGAGTTGGTCCATCATTGATATGTGCCATAAGTGCATGATTCTAAAACTGTGGTTGGACTTCCTCAGCATACAAGCTCTAATCACAAACTCCATCTTGTCTGATGACAAGTGCATTGAAATTTGTTGATTATTTCCTTGAGATTGATGAGTTAGCAGAGGTTGTCTTTGCTGAATTGGCTGTTGCTGATTTTGCTACTGGTGTAGATGAGAATTGCTTGATTGAAAGTTGGTATTGTGTTGAGATGAATGCTCGCCATATGTGAGTCTTTGAAAGTTGGTGTTGCTTCTCCTGGGAGAATTACATTCCTGAGAGAAATGACCAGTCATTCCATAGTTAAAGCACTTAACCTTGGATTTGTCATACCCCAGCTTGGTATTCTCATCAAGACTCAGTTTCTTCCCTTTACGAAAGAACTTCTTTGCTTTCATGGCAATCATGGCCATCTGCCATTGTAAATCCATTTCTTTAACATCATCAGGATACATCTCTTCCAGATCCTCTTGAATCAAGTGTGCTAATGTGAGTCTCCCCCCAAGATAGGCTTCAAAGCTAGCAACAAAGGCATTGTAAGTAGCCTTCTGTTCTTCAGATCTTTGATCATTGGGTATATTGCAGGGTGTTGCTATGGACTGAGCAGAAGATGAGGGTTTATGTTGTTGAGCAGCACAGAATCCAGTTGTCTTTGACTGGTCACCATATGAAAGAAAGTCATCTTTTTCAATCACAAATGCATTCTCAACAGAATGAGTTTCTGATGGAAACTTGTAAGCCTCAATGACTTGTGGTCCACTGAGATTTCTACTCCTTTCATCCAGCTCCAGAGCCTCAATTTTTGCAATTATGATATCCAAGCTTGTACTCTCCAAATCAAAGGTATTCTTTAACATAGTGACATTTTGTTTCCAGCTTTCTGGTAAACTGTGCAGCATTTTCTTGTTCATTTCCTTTTCTTTGTAATTGACCCCCATGATTCCAAGATCATTTACAAGTTGAACAAATCTATGAAGTTGTCTTGAAATTGACTCTCCTTTGGTGTGATGAAAAGTTTCATATTGGTTTATCAGCTTATCCTTGTTAATTTCAGTCACTTTACTACTTCCTTCACACATGATCTGTAGAGCATCCCAAACCCCCTTAGTAGTTCCATATTTTTCTAATCTTTCCAGAACATCCATTTTCAGTGCTTGTGTAAGGATGGAATAAGATCTAAGATCAATCTTGATTTTCTTATATTCTTCTTCATCAAGATTTAAACTGGGATCCTTAATGGGAATTCTTGCAGTTTGTACTAAGCAGCTTGATCAGCATTTAGAGACAGTGGAATGTAGGGACCTTTGCAAATAGATATCCAGTAGTTAGGATCTACACCTGTAATGTAGTTTCTGAAATGAATTTTCCACTGCTTTAACTTAGATTTGTGTTTAAGCAGAGGAGGTTTAGAAGCATGCCCAATTTCAGAAAGATTGTGAGAATCCATGTTAGATAAACTGATTTTAACTTGGTTGAGTAAGGTTTTAAGTTGATTTTAAAGTTCGAGCGGTGAGTTGTTCTCTGAATTTTCTGTTCACAGTCTTTACCAGATCTGTTAAGTTTAGATCTGTTAGCACAAAGGAGTTCTAAGATTTTGTTGTTTGTGTGAGGGAAGGTTCGTCAACAATAGATCTGTATTGTTACCACTTCTTGGTGTTCGATTTCAGTGTGTATGTTTATCAGAAGTATAGATCTTGCTGATAAACAACTCAGTCTACAGTTCAATCAATTTTCACACACAATCTGAGATGATTCTGTGATGAATTCAAGAGCCGAGGCTCTGATACCAATTGACTGGGTTTGAGAATGATATTCTCGATTGATGTGACTCAACCTAGGATCGAACATGTAGACTAAGTCAGTAATATAGTCGCGGAATTACTACATTACATAACAGCTAAAACTAAAATAAATGTTTGAGTAAATGAAGCACATGAACACAGAAGTCAAAGATGTATAATGTTGATGTTATCACTATTAAAGTCAAAAAACCTTACAAAGTTAGGGTAAGAAACACTATTTATAGGCATACACATTGCCTGTACAAAAGACTAAATTACCCCTGATCTATACATGAGAATCTAGTCTAAGTAGAAAATAAACATAAACATTTGTAGTTGTTCATCCGCATTAGTTCATGCGGATGAACATGTCTTCATCAGCATTTGTGGTCTTGTAATCAGCATTAACTTAGTTCATCCGCATTAGTTCATGCGGGTGAACAAGTCTTGTCAGCATTTCATCATTTATTCATCCGCATAAAGTAATGCAGGTGAACAAGTCTTGTTCAGCATTTCAATTTGTTCATCCGCATGGACTAATGCGGGTGAACAAGTCATCAGCATTTCTTCTGTCTTCATCCGCATTTGTTAATGCGGGTGAACAAACACTTGTCAGCACTTGTTCACAAGTCATCCGCATTAACAAATACGTGTACTTCACACTTAGCTTTTTCTTGTCTTTTGTTCTTCTGTAAATACGTCTTCTGTTGTGATGTTTTCCAACCAGAACAACCTCCAACCACCTCTTAAGTTGGCAAGTATGATCCTTTCAGGGTCTAACAAAATTGACAACTGCCAGTAGTAGATTTCCCATCCAAGTTACATCCTGCATAATCACTTTCAGTATAAGCAAATAAATTGAAATAACAATTTTTAGGATACCGAAGGCCGAGTGTTGGTTGACCCTTGAGGTACTTAAAAATCCTCTTGACAGCTTTCATGTGAGATTCCTTTGGATTACTTTGATAACATGCAAACTGATAAACAGGAAACATGATGTCCGGTCTGTTTGCAATGAGATACATTAGAGATCCGATCATTGATTGATACATGTGTTGATCAACATCTTCTCCCGTGAGATCAGGAGTCAAAGTAGGAGGAGAAGACATAGGAGTAGGAGCTGTCTTGGAGTCTTGAAATTTGTATTTGCCTAGGATACTATGAATATACTTTTCTTGATGTATCAGTATTCCCTTATCATATTATTTAACTTGAATGCCCAAGTAAAACATCATTTCTCCAAGAGAACTCATCTCAAATTTCTTCTTCATGACTGCTTCAAATTCCTTACACAAGTCATCATTGGTAGATCAGAAGATAATATCATCGACATAAACTTGAACGAGAATAAGATCATCACCAGTCTTCCATATGAGTAAAGTTTGATTAATGGCACCTTTTGTATAACTATTTTCAAGAAAATGTTCAATGAGAGTAGCATACCAAGCTCGAGGTGCTTGGTGTAAACCACAAAGTGCTTTGTCTAACTTGTAAACATAGTTAGGATGATCTAGATCTACAAAACCTGGTGGTTGATAGACATAGGTTTCTTCTTTCATTTCACCATACAAGAAAGCAGTTTTGACATCCATTTGATATACTGTAAAGTTCTTGTATGAAGCATATGCCAGAAAAATTGATCCTTGATAGTTGAATGACCTGATGCTTATTGTTGTTGTTGCTGTTGCTGACACAACTGGGAGTAGCTGACCTAGTAATTCGGATTACTAGCCATTTTGGCATACAAAGTAGATGCTTCAGCTCCCATTGTGTTGATATAATTGGTAGCCCTTTGTTTGTCATCCATGTCATAGGACTTGATGGTTGAGATTAGATTGCTCAGGGATAGGGTAAACAAATCTTTGGTTCTCTTGATAGTAGTGCAGTTGTTGTTCCAGCTATACGGTAGTGAGTTCAACAACTTCTTGTTCACTGAATTGTTCTCCATTGTAATTTCTGCACTCTTTATTTTGGTTATGAGTAAGACGAACCTAGACATCTGGGCTTCTAAAGTTTCACCAAGAATATGATTGAACATATTGAACTCTTGGTTAAGCATGTCTTTCCTACTTTCCTGCATGTCTTTGTTTCCCATTATCTGCTCTTCTATAGCATCCCATAAATCTTTCGCCTTTCTGTAGTCCTTGAATTTCTGGGCTATCTCAGCTGTAAGCGCCATAGTGATGGCAACATACGCTTGGTCATCAAGCTCTCTCTTTTTCATGTCTTCCTCATCCTATAGATGCTCAGGCTTTGGCACTAAGTCTCCCTTGTCATTAGTGTAAATTGGAATGTATGGAACCTGTTTAATGGATCTCATCATGCTCAGGGTTCCGTGTAGATGACATGGTTCTCAAAGCGATAGAACCAATCCGGATAGTCTTCCTAGCTAAGAAGTTGGGGAGGCTTTGTGCTAGTTCCGATCTCATTGTCGAGATTGAGTGTAGCAGTAATGTGCTTCAGATTTGCCATCTTTCAGAATTTGAAATCAACTACTTCAAAATTCTTCAAACTTGAAGTTTTCATGCGAATACTCAAGTTCTCGCGCGAAATCTGACAAACTTTTCACGCGGAAAGTTTTGAAACTGAATTTTGCGAAAACCTCAACTTCTTGCGCGAAAGGAATCTTTTTGTAACAAACTTCTGCGAAAACTAATACTTTTCGCGCGAATACCAACTTTTCGCATAGAATCACCAACTTGTCGCTTGATCCATTTGTGCAATTTCAAAGATTTCCAGCTTCAATTTTTCACCTAATTGATTAAAGTTTGATTAATTAAAGGTTCAATTAGTGATTAGGTTCAATTAAGATACTAGTTGTCTCTAATTGATTCAATCAAGCTTGTTTAAAGTCAAAAACATCTTCAAATGACGAGATTATTAGTTTCACCATATTCAAAAATGATCAAAGTTTGCAGCAATCAAGTGGATCTTCAAGAATAAGGTTCTAGAGCACTCCAAAAGTATCATTTCAATCTTCAAATCAATCGATCTAGAGCAACAAGGCTTTGATACCAATTGTAAGGATCAATACAATATGTAGATCGATCTCGTAATGAAAACGCGGAATATTGACATTACGGTTAAGATTGAATCAATGGATGAACATGAACACAAGATGTAAATAACTTTGAGTGGTACTGCTCTCTGATTTGATTACAAATTATAGTAAATGCAAAATCAGGAAATGAACAAAAGCTTACTAATTACATTACAAAACTCCTATGTATACTAAACTAAGAGTTCTCGCGTGAGTCACTAGTTCTCGCGCGACTTGATGTTGTCCCGCGAGAAGCAGTTTTTGCTTGGTAACTTAATTTCTCGCAAGGCTTGATCTTCTTATCTTTATTTGATTTCCTGAGCCTCTAGGTTCAACACCTACAATTATGTTAATATATCTTTTTATAATTAATAATTTGCATTTTATTTTTTAAACCCATGTAACACACGAGTTTACGAAAGTTAGTATTAAATAAATAACAACAAACAACTAATCAAAGATATTATGAATATTCATAGCATGATTTGACCCGTTCCCCTGAAGGTTGATCACTAGAGTGTTGAGACTCAGAGTGATGGCTTAAGGCTGTTTGTGGAGTTGTGAGCTCATCAGGCTGAGCATGAGGAACCTCAGCACTGATCTTTTGAAGAATGGGAGTGGTTTGCTCCTCAAGGGAAGTGGGAGCTCAAGTGTCAACTTCCTCCTGTATGGGTTGTGATATGGGGGCCTACACATGCTCAATAGCAAGTGCAGGGGTTCGTTTGGATTTTCTAGTATAGGTAAGGGTAATTGTTGGCCTTGATGGTGGTTGAGAGTTGGAGGGTGTTGGTTCATCACTAGATGGTGTAGCTAGGATGTCACCCTAAGCAATGAACTCAAACATTTTAGGCACAAGGGCTGTTTCTACCCCTGAGAACCCAACAGTTGGCTTTTTCAATATTTTGAAAATGTCGGGCCTCATGTGTGCAAATTTAAGAACATTACCTGTTCCCCTCAACTGTGGTCCCAATTCACAATTGAGAATGTTTTGAACATACCGGGGGAACATGTAATATTCTAAGGAATCCAAATTTGCTAGTAAATTTGTAAATACAAGCTGGGAGTACCTGAATTTGACCCCTTGAACCATCATATGGACAATGAAGGAGAGGTCTTTTGGAATATGGTCCTATCCTCCATGTTTGTTGGATAAGCTGTGGATGATGACATGGAGGAGGTATTTCCATTGGAATGAGACCTTCCCCTTCCTGAAGGTCTTGACTGAAAAGTCACCTTCATATCCCATCTGCTCAAAGGATTGGTTAACAGCAGCTTTTGGAAAGGACAGCTCACCTGCTTCATCATCCAGCTGCAAATAGGTGTTTATAATGGCTGGAGTGATGAAAACTGTCCTCCCCTGCACTGTGGCAGACATCGCCTTCTCCCAGTCCATGCTGACCTCTTGACAGGTCCGCCAGAACTCAAGCAACTGATCCTTATAGAGAGGAGGATCGATTGTAAGGGAGGTGAAGTAGTGAGACAGAGAAAGATACCTACAAATGTCTGAGAAGCATAGATCTTTCTCAGAGTTTAACAGGGCAACTTGATTATGTTGCCTGTGTAGGTGCATGGTGAAATTCGGGTCGTTACGACGATCAAGATTGGCCATTTGAAGAAGCTTTATAGTGAAGGAAGGAAGAAGAAGATGAAATTGGGGGTAATTTTAGGTTAAGGAACAATGAGATAAGAGAGATGAAATAGAACCGTTTGGAAAGATATAGTCTGGATTTGAGATAAAGTTAATGCAAAAAAGTTAGTTTTCTTGGAAGTAGTAAAATCTTCCGAAGGCAATTTTGGTTTCGGAAGCTTTGTAATCAAAGCTTCCGAAGGCAATTTTGCTTCGGAAGATATTTCAAAGAGTTTTGAAAATTTTGGCTTCGGAAGAAATAAATGAGTCTTCCGAGACTAAATTGCTTTCGGAAGAAATTTTTTCCTAAAATTCATTTAAGTACTTATACCAAAATTTAAGCTTCAGAAGATACTTCAAGAATTTCTTCCGAAGGTAAATCTCAGATAAGCTGTTTAAACGATTTAAATACATAAATTTCTTCCGAAGGCAACTTTTGCTTCTTCCGAAGGTAAATTTTCATCATTCTAAGAGATATCATTTTAAAAGTTTGTTTTTCTTCCAAAGAGATCTGGGCTTATGAAGTGATCTAATAGACAACCTAGGACATATAGTTTTAGGAAATAAAATTGATTAAGTTATTAAGAAAAATCTATTCAAAGTTAATCATCCCAATAGCTGATACAAGATACTTAAATCTTTGTTCATCAAAAGCTTTTATGAACAAATCAGCATATTGTTCATTTGTGTTAACTTTGATTAGTTTTATCAAACCCTTTTCAAAATTATTCCTAATCAGATGATACCTGATGTTGATGTGTTTGGTCCTTGAGTGCTGCACAGGATTCTCTGTAATAGAGATGGCACTGTTGTTGTCTATGTGGATGGGAGTCTCTTTGAAATTGAACCCATAGTCTAGCTTCTGATTCTGAATCCAAATTACTTGAGCACAGCAGCTGGCAGCAGCAATGTATTCAGCTTCAGCAGTTGATGCAGACACATAGGATTGCTTCTTGCATTGCCAAGAGACTATCCTTCCACCCAGGAACTGACACCCCCCAGATGTGGACTTTGTAGTCATGTTGCAGTCACCATAATCACTATCTGTATAAGCATACAGATTAAAGTCTGAATTCTTTGGATACCAAAGGCCTAGATTTGGAGCACCTTTGAGATATCTAAGGATCCTTTTGATAGTGATTAGGTGTGACATCTTGGGGTTTGCTTGATATCTTGCATATATGCATGTGGCAAACATGATATCAGGCCTGCTAGCAATAAGAAACATAAGTGACCCAATCATAGCCCTGTAGAGATGTTCATCAACACACTCCCCCTCAAGATCAGGACCAAGGGAGTGGATTCTGGCTATGTCCAATCTTGTAAGTATGTCCTATACATACTTTGACTAACTGATGAAGATGCCATCTTCAACCTGCTTCACTTGAATTCCTAGAAAGAAATTGAGTTCCCCTATAGCACTCATTTCAAATGTATTCTTCATCAGCATCTCAAAGTCTTTGCAGAGCTTTGGATTAGTTGAACCAAAGATGATGTCATCTACATATATCTGAACTAGCAATGTTACCATCAATAGTACCACTTTTGTATCCATGTTGATAGAGGTATGTTGATAGTGTCTCATACTACTTTCTTGGAGCTTGATGTGGTCCATAAAGGGCTTTATCAAGTTTGCAAACATAATCAGGGTGATCTGGGTCTGCAAAGCCAGGTGGTTATTTAATATAAACTTCTTCATCAATCACCCCATAGAGAAAGGCACACTTCACATCAAGCTGGTAGACCTTGAAATCCTTGGATGCAGCATAAGCCAGAAATATTGTTACAGCTTCAAGTCTTGCAACTGGAGCAAAGACATCAGTGTAATCAATCCCTTCTTCTTGAGTGTATCCTTGGACAACCAGTCTAGCCTTGTTCTTGATGATAATCCCTCTATCATCCTTCTTGTTCCTGAATACCCATTTGGTTCATATGACACTCTTCCCTTGAGGAAGAGGGCATAAGTTCCAAACCTTCTGTCTTCTGATTTGAAGCAGATCATCTTGCATAGCTTCAATCTAGCTTCCATCCTTCAAAGCCTCATCAACCTTCTTCGGCTCTATCTGGGATAAGAAACAAGAATGTAGACAAACATGGCTATCATGAGCTTGTCCTCATGTTGTTACCCCTAAGTCAACATTTCCAATGATGTTTGTGGCGGGATGTGACTTATGGATGAAGTTGAGGGATCACAGCAAGTTGGTTAGACAGATCTAAATTTGAGAAATTCTGATCTGGCAATGAGGTGTCTCCAACCACATTGCATGAATACATACACATATCCATTACACATACACACACACACACACACACATATATATATATATATATATATATATATATATCATGCAAACACCCACACACCTCATATATATATATGAACTGGGTGAAATACTAGTGGATTGAATATGCAGATTGATTTAAGTGAGGTATTGCAGTGGGATTACGATAAGTACAGATCAAACAATCAGATAATACTCATAAAGTACATTGTATATCGATGAACTTTGATCAAAATACAATAGTAGGAAGTAGGGTTCATGGGTTACAAATGAGAATGAAAACATTCTATACATAGGTTTTAAAGATGACTTGTATATTGATTAAACTACCATGACTCCAATATTACATTAGAAAGTACAAGACAAAAAGTAGTAAATAGAATCTGAATTTATTTCTAAGTACCCACATTACTTTTGGTTCATCCGCATTACGTAATACGTATGACCGCATTACCTAATACAGATGACCAAAAGCCTTGGTCGCATTTCTATCTTTGTTAAGTGGTATTTCTTTCTTTTCTTCATAAGTATTTGTTTGTTCATCTGCATTTGATATATTTTGCAGGACCTATAAAGGGTACTTAAGCTTGCACTTAGTTAACACACTTAGGAGGATCTTAAGATCACTTAACAATTCAAATAGGGAACTATGAACTTTTACTGAAGATACAAGACAAACACAAGTAAAAACAAGAACAAGAACACAAGATAAATTTTCAAGGAAGTTGTATATTACTTCTCTAGTTCTATTACAAGTGTTGTACAAGTATATCATTGAATACAAGAACCGGAGACTACTTATACTACATCCTACAACCATCAATATGAAAAAAGATAGTTGGAAGTGACTAATCTAGACAACAAGATCAGCCTAAAGTCAAAAGGCAGATTGCCTTTTGACTAGTGACTATGACATGCCATAGCTCACTGACTTTCCTATTACAAAAAGCCAAAAAGGAACAAAAACAGAAACTTGCAGGCAAAGACCTTATCTACTTTATCATAAAGCATGGAAGTTTCACCAAATGATGATAGTTGGTGAACCACCAGAGCATGCAGCGGACAGTAAGTTGCTTTATGATAAAGTTGATGGAAAATGTATCTTTTCTCTCTCTTTAGAAGAAAATCAGTCTTTTCTTTAAACAGCTTCGGAAGACTTTGTCTTGAGAGCTTCGGAAGACTTCATCTTTTACCTTTGGAAGAGTTGAGTCTTTGGCTTCGGAAGACTTTACACTTAGAGTATTTTCTAAGTTAAGTGTAAAGCTTCCGCAGTAGTTTCTTCTGAACTTTAGCTTTGGAAGATTTTACACTTAGCATTTTTCTTAAGTGTGTAAAACTTTCTAAGCTGGTTCTTCTTTGTTCCAAAGTGAATGTTGGAAGACTTGGTTGTTTTGGTATCATTTGGTTGCATCAGCCTCTTAACTTCAGAGGTTCCTACATATTTAGATGACCAAATACTTAGCCGCATTTGTTGGTTCATCCGCATTATCCAAGCAGAACAACTATCCAACCACCACTTGAATTGGCATGCATGATCTTTTCAAGGTCCAACAGATATATATATATATATATATATATATATATATATATATATATATATATGTTTAGTTCAACAATATGATAATCTGAAGCTTCCAAATAATAAGAAATATAATAGAAGACAAAGTCAACAGATAAATTCAAAATCAAGACCAAAAGAAAAATCAAAATTATGGTTTATGATGTAATATTTTCTAAAATAGTATAAATAGAACCCGCTAGTGCAATTTGCAAGTGTGTGTTCTTATGGTGTGAATCACCACCTAAGGAGAAATCCTCCTTTGGCTAGGTTTGATCTTTATGTTTATTGTATGAATTTCTTTGTAATTTGATCATTAACATAACGAATTCATCTTATTAACATCGTCTATTTCTTGTGTAATTTGATTTACACACATAAACTCATCTTAATTTTGACTTTTAGGTCATGAACATAATGAATTCTAAGATCCAAGCTCACTGAATCTGAAATATTAATTTGGCAAAATGGTATTTGAGCTGTTGGTTGTTGGATTCGTCAATTGGTTCAAATCTAATTTCAATTTTATGATGTCAAGAACAAAGAAGAAAATAAGAAAAATGAAGAACAAATCTCTGTTCATAAAACAAATGAAGAAACCCCATCTATTCATCATCAATCTGAAGAAAATTCAGCAAATCTATTCATATTTGGTATGATTTTAAGATGTTTAATCACTCTACTAATTATCCACTCAAAACTCAATGTAATTGATATATTTGTATCAAAAGAATTAAGAATATTATGAGTTTGATACTACTGCTCATCGAAGATGATTCATAATTCTATGATTGACATTCAACTCATTGGTATAATGACGTGATGATTCAAAATCGAAGATGGACCATTCATCTTCATACATCGAATCAAAGTATAGATGATCTGAATGAATCTACTACAAAAATATGATCAAATTACAAGTTAGGATGCACTAGTTCATCCAAGTACTGATAATCGCATTTATACATATGATCCATGCAAAGTTACGTGACAAATGTGAGTGTAGTTTCATTAATCAGATGACTATCTTGCATGCATGACTAATGAGACTGATCATGTACCAAATGCAGATGATTACCCAAACAAGTACAGATGGTTCAATAAAATGCAATTTTCTTTATGTTCAATATGGATTTGGACATTAAAAAAATATGGGTGCTTTAATGTACAAATGCGTATGCATGGATAGTCAAATCTAGATGCTTTATGCTGCTGAACATGACATGCTTGAGAAATACGGATGCACTTGATCAACTCAAGCATACAGATGTGGATGAGTTTGATATGAATGCAACCAAATATGGCTAACTAATTGACCTATATACAAATGTAGATGAGTTCTCATCTAAATGCTGATGATTTAAACAAGTCAGATGCAAATCATATGCATTCAAAAGAAGTTGATCAAAATCAAATGATGAAGAACAAATGACCAAAAAAATAATATCATGAATATAATTAGTAGGCACATCCATTTTGAGCATTCAAAAAAAAGAAAAAGAAGAATAGAAATCAACTCTGGTCACATAATCACTGATTTATTCAAGGATTTGTAAAACTGATAGATACACTTTCTAAAGTATTTGGATTTACATTTTGTGATGATGTTTTGCATGGTGTCTGACTATTGAGCGGACAGTTAGACAAACTTTAATCCAGGGGAATAATTATTATTTGAAGAATGCTAGTTATTAAGTTATTATAGTGATTCAAAAGAGTGGAAGTATGTTCAAGATTGATTCACATTTCTGATGTAGATTAAAGTTCAAAGCCTCACCAAATGCCAAACATATTTTAATCCTTAGAGTAATGATATAAAGTGTATTCCAAAAGTGATATGACCCATATCCAATACCAAAGATGTATTCTTAAAAGATTCTAACCTTAGTCAGAAATATATTAGAAGAACCTAAATTTGAGGGGGAGAGCTATAGTGAATTATGTCAAAACATCAATTGATCAACATACATATCACAGTGAAGATCTTCAAGCTTAAAGTTTGGCAAGCATCAGCTTATGGGGGGGTATTGTTGGGTTTAACAAGATGATAAGCTTTCCAAGTCACAATCACATCTGACTAAATATCTCCTTGTACAAATTTAGAGACCAATTTGATCAAAAGAAGAAAAATAATAAAAGACAATGTCAAAATCAATACTAAAAGAAATTCAAAATTAGGGTTTATAATGTAATATTTTTTAGAATGTATAAATAGATCCCACTAGTGCAATTTGCAAGTGTGTGTTCTTATGGTATGATTTACCACCCAAGGAGAAACTCTCCTTTGAGTGGCTTTGATCTTCATATTTCTTGTATGAATTTAATTGTAGTTTGATCATCAACATCAATGAATTCATCTTATTATTATCATCAATTTCTTATGTTATATGATTCACACACAAACACCCATCTTAGTTTTCACATTTTGGTTTTGAACATGATAAATCCTAAGATCCAAGCGCATTGAATCTAAAATATTGATTTAGCATTAAACACTTTATGTCATGATCACCCACATATTCCTATGATCATTTTAAGACCATTTCAACCATCACACATTGTGTTACACTTATCACATTTATCATACAACACCTCATGTCACAAAGATACCATAAATAGCAAGTATGACCACACAAGATGTTTTCACAATTCAACCATTCCCAATCTAAGAACTACCATACCTAAAAAGTTTCCATTAATAGTAAGTGCCCAAAAAACAAGCTAAATTCATAACTTCAAACCATTAAACTTCATCGGTTAGCATCAACGCATCCTATTATCAACAATTCAACTATATTTCATCAAATTCATCCAATTTCACAAAATCATCAAATTAAAGTTTCCTTTAAAGGAAAGTTTTTGTTTTTAACCTAAAACAATAATTTCACAAAACCAAACTGTACAATCATCTTATAATTGCATACTAAAGCATAATCAACCATCAATTTAATTCTTAAAGTTTTAAGGCAAGTTTGGATAGTGTAGGGTTGGTGTTCATCATGATAATCAATGAATAAAATCTAACCACGAAACTTACTTGTAATTCGATGTAGATGCTTGCAAACACCTTTACGATGCAAGAAACAATCAATTTCATTTCCAATTGCAAAAAACTAACATAAGCATGATGTGTGTGTTTGTTTTGTCTATTTTATAAAATTTGTTCGGGTGCTTTACGAGCAGGATTTTCCAAACCAAAACTATAAAATGAGCACATAATGTCACATAAATACTAAACACATGAACTAAAATTAATTTTATTAGTGCATGGAAATTTATTTTTTATAATAACTAGACTTCAAAAACCGAATGCATGAAAATGTGTAGATGCATGGAAATTCACGATTTTCGCAATGAGGCCATTCATTTAGTCATATAATCATATAACATATAATTTCATAATTTATTGTATGAAGCTATTAAAATAAATCAACAAAATTTGGGGATATACTCATGAATGATCTGATAATTCTCCAAATTACCTGGTGAATGTTTGTGAATGTTCATGTAATAACAGACGTATTTAACTACATCATTGAATATATGAACGTATGATTGGAAAATAATGTTCATGCCAGTCCAAATATAACCTGAAAATGTTGGATGTCACATCATCCCCTTGTTGAAAGAAATTTCGTCCCTATATGTAGCTAAGTCCAATAGAAGACAGACAAAAATTTCGTGGTTGTCACATCATCACCTTGTTGAAGGAAGTTTGCCCCTAATGTTCTCAGCTAGTATGAACAACTGCAGATACTTGATCTTCATCTAATCCTCATGTTACCATGTGAACTCTGGTCCATGCGTGGAGTTCTAACAAACCTTAACAATAAGGATACATTTATGGTTGAGTGTCTTAACTCTCGATCAATGATTTAAACTGCTTCATCAATGAAACAAAGTTGTTTATCTACATGTATCTCGTCTAGTGGAACAACTTGTGTCTCATTAGCAAGACATTTATTTAGATTTGAAACATGAAATACGTATGTACAGCACTAAGTTCGTTAGTCAGGTTTAGATGATAAGCTACTGGATTTTCAATTTTCAAATGGTCTAACATACGGCACCTTTAACCTCCCTCATATCCCAAAATGAATTACACTTTTCCAAGGTGACACTTTCAAAAAAACTTTATCACTAATATGAAATTATAGTGGCCTTTGGTGCTTGTCAGCATAAATCTTTCAACGGTTACATGATGCTGCCATGCGGTTACGAATTTGAATGATCTTTTCAGTTGTTGAATGCACGAGTTAATGACTAGTAAGTTGACTTTCTCCAACTTCTGCCCAACAGACACGTGATCGACACTTACATCCTTAGAGTGCCTCAAATGGTGCGGCTTTGATAGAGGTGTGATAGTTGTTGTTGTAAGAAAACTCAACTAAACATAAGAGAGTTTCTCAGTTGCTGCCAAAATGAATCACATATGATCGTATCATGTCTTCCAGAGACTGAATTATACACTCACTCTAACTAGTAGTTTGTGGATTATATGATGTGCTCATATCTAAACATGTTCCTAATGACCGTTACATTGACTTCCAGAAATGAGAAGTGTATCGAGTGTCACGATCACAGATGATAGATATTGACACATTATGTTGAGACATTATTTCCCTTATGTAGATGCATGTTAGGTTCCTCATCTAAGCAGCCTTTCTAATTGCTAGAAAATGTTTAGAGTTTGTTAGGCGATCTACTATTACCAAATGGTATTGTATCCGCTAGGAGTTTGAGGTAACTTTATGATGAAATCCATTGAAATCTGCTTCCATTTCCAAACTGGAATCTCTGGTTATTAGAGTAATTCGAATGGTCTTTGATACTCCACCTTGACCTTAGAACAAGTTAAACACTTTCTTACATAAGTGGCAATATCAGCTTTCATGTTTCCATTATTGTCTCCATTTCAGTTCGTATTACCGCCGTTTCCACTATTTTTGTTTTTCTTAATTTTCCAGTAGTTTGTTTTGAAATAGCCTTCTTTTCTGCACTCAAAACATCTTACGGTGGCCCTTACGTCTGATGTGGCTTCTTCATAAGTCCACTTCTGCAATCATTAGTTGCCTACCCTAGATTCCCTATTATTGGCAATGAAAATTGTCATACCTACACTTAAGGTACTTCCCGATGTACCATCCTGATTCTGATTTGCTTCAGATGACTGATTAAAGTTATAATTGGATTCAAACTTCTTATGTTATTGCTACTAAGATAGGTTGGATGATAAAGATCCCTTGTTGCCGGAGTTATACCACTTTCTTTTGTTATCTTGTATGCCAAACACAGAACCACCCTTTGGTTGTTTCTCTTGTTTCACTGCCTGATCCTTTAACTTGTGAGTTAGATTGACTACTCACTGAATGGTAGTAGGATTGAAGACGTCAGCATACTTTAAATCTCTGGTACCAAGCCATATAGGTACCGCTTAATCCTCTTGTATGTCAGGTTCATCATACCTAGACATAATGTAGCAAGGTCATGAGAGCGAGTGGTATAACCCTAAATTTCACACCCTTCAATCTTTAGTTGCCAAAAATCCACCTCTAGTTTTTATACATCAATCCGAGGACAATACTACTCCATCATCATGTTCTTGAATTCCTCCCAAGGTAAGGCATTAGCCATAACCTGACTGTTGGACTATTTGAAGATGATACTTACCAAAACCTAAGTGCCGAATCTCATGATGATTACCAAAACCGACACGGTGAAGAATATGCTAAAGATATGATCAAAACGAAGAAAATTGACCAAAGTCAAACTTAGTCAACCGTGGTCAAAATCAACAGTCAACATCAATGGTCGTCCCGATGACGTCAGCACCCGGCAGTCACGCATCAGCAACAGAAGAATTTATCAGACTTAGAACTATATTTGTGTAATCATTTTGTGCTTAAATGTAATATTTTTCTTGTTTTTGTAAAGGGTATAAATGACTAAGTGTAGTCATTTATACTCCATGAACAATTTTAGAACATTGTAGAGGAAAATCACCAACAATCCATAGCATACAATAGAGTGAGAAATCAAGGTTGAGTGTGTGTGAGAGAGTGTTCTTACAAACTCTCTTGTAATTCTCTAGAATCATACATATGAATAAATGAAATCTTTATGATTATATGTTCTTGAATTTGTTCATCATTCATTCATCATCATACATTTTATCTTGCAATAGATCTTCATTTGAAATCATCAACGGGTTTGTGAGTTTCCGCATCACAAATTCGATAAACGGCAACAATACGATTGCAATATTCGATCCACTAACAGAATCAGTGTTTTCCACAATTGGTATCAAAGCCTTGGCTTCTTGTTCTTCAAATTTTTCTCAAAAATTTGAACCACAAGTTTGATCTGCAAATTTTGTTGTTTTTTTGATGAAATCAAGCTACCATTAGCTTAGATTTGCTATTTCGTGAAGATCTGCAAGTTTTCATATCAATTGAAGTTCATTTGAGCCACTAATTTGAAGATTTAAGCAAACTTGTTCTTCAAGTCTTCAAATGCTCATTAACGTGAAATTTTGATTTTGATGTTGTTTGATCGAATTTAAGCTTCTAATAGCTTTAGTTTGTGATAACTAACACATCTGCAAAGTTTCATATCAATTGGCTTATCACAATTCTTGAATTTGAAGATTTTTGAAAATTTGGTGTTATTGAGAAAAGTTCACTGTTCTTAGTGAAAAATCATCAAAAATCACGAATCTGATGTTGTTTAGCTGAAATTGATAGTGGTTTTAGCTTAGAAACATCAAATCTAAGGTTCGTTTATCATTCACAACATCCAAATCATACATTTTGAACATTGATTCTTAGATCTGGGTTTTTGTTCTTCGTTATGTTCATGATGGGTTTATCATCTAAATCCGAGTTTAGATGATGATTATATGAAATTGATTGTTGTTGTAGCTTAGAATCACTTATCTACAACTATTATAACCTTTGATTTAACCTAATTCCATCAGAAACCCAATAATCAAAAGTTGGTTTATTCAAAAACATGAAGTTTGACTTTTTCAAAGTCAAACTGTTTTGAAATAAAAAATCAGCCAAATACATAATTTAATCTTGTTTTTGATTCATTGTTCATCATACATTCATTCAGAATCATTCAACATATATACAACAAGTGGTGAATTTGAAAGTGAATTTTCATTCATAATCAAGTTTACAATATCATACAAATTACACTTGTAGTTGATTTTTGACTAAACGTTCTATCATACACAACTGATGTTCTAATTCTACAGCTTAAAGTCTTCATAACATTTGCAACCAAATGTCCACAGCTGATGTATTACATCTACAGCTGATGCACAAGTTGTACAGCTGATAAACATCAAATTTTGTCCAAGTGTTCACAGCAGATGAACAAGATCATCTACAGCTGATGTGTTAAGTTTTTCTTAACCTTCACTTAGATTCAAGGATACCAACACTCTCATCATCATCTCAAAGTTCACATCATCTTCATCACACAGAACCCCTCAAATTTCAGATTCATCTTCAATCAACATACACCCTCATCATCTTTCATAACCTCACACATTCACTAACATCATCTTTACATCATCCAAACACCCATAAACATCATATTCATCAAACACCATCATCCTATCACAATCAACTGTGAACAAACACAATCAAAAACGTTGCTGAAATTCACATTCACAGCGGACGAATCACTAAAGTGCACAGCGGACATGTTGATTAGAAGCCACAATGGATAGACAAAAACAAACTTACACTTTCTTTCAAGGGTGTCATCATACATTCATACATCACACATTCACAAACATCATATCTTCAATCATCATCTTCAAACATCATCATCACACAACAACCCAAATTTCAGATTTATCATCATCCATTATCGCAATTCTTTCAATCCGCAGCCCAATCAAGATCATTCACTCTCTTCAAACAACGTTCACACTCATTCACACATCATCAAACCTCATACAAGCTGCTGAAAATTTTGTTCACAGCAGAACTTCTTGAATCCACAGCGGATTCACAATCCCAAACACATATCCGACAAAGAACAGGTCCGAAGATACCTTATAAACATACAGCGGACGTTTAGTAAGCTGAAATTTCTGTCCAACAGCGGACAAAATTTGTTATCCACAGCGGATTGTTTACCTGATCTGCAGCGGATAAGCAATCTGTCCACAGCGGACAGCAACAAGAAACATACAGCGGATAACCAAGTTCAGGTCCACAGCGGACAAAATTTTCAGCTTACAGCGGACGAATCACCAACTGTTGGCAGCGGACAGCAAGAATAGTTTCACAGCGGATGAACTCGTTTCACAGCGGATGAACTGCGGAAATTCAACAAGTCCTTAATCCACAGCGGACGAATTTAAATCTGCAGCGGACACCAAGTTGAAGTCCACAGCGGACGTATCTCTTTTGTTCACAGCGGACAAAGTGCCAAATACAAATCACAAGACATACGCAGCGGACAACAAGCAGCTTCACAGCGGACACAACCACCATCAACCGACACCCCCCAATTCAACAATCGACTCAACATCCTCGGTCAACCTTTAATCAGAACAAAAGAACAACCATCCCCTGTCGATCGAACACCAAATCCCCAACCAACAACCCCCATCGACCGTGAACCCCAATCAACAGCTTCGGTCGATTGATCACCAATCAACCGCAACCATCGGTGTACACACCCATCGACCGCAACCATCAACCATCCATCGAACACCATCAATTGATTCCTCTTGCACTTCGAAAATCCTTGTTTTTGATTCACCAGGTTGAATTTGATTGAAAGAGAAACAGAGAAGTCGAGAGAATTGGGAAAGAGGGCAGAGGAAGTTTCTACCAAACTAGGAGTCGGTTCTAAAGTGCTTAAATTTTGACATTTATTTTTATTTTGACCAGCAAAATATAATTTTTTTTTAATAATTATAAATTTTTAATCAAACATATCAAACTTCAGAAGTCTTTTTAAAATATATCAAACACATTCAAAGTTTCATGAGTTGTTACCTTTGACTAACTTATAAAGTTTGGTTTCGGAAGATTCTCATTACTTTCTGAAGTTTTTAAATTTTGACAAAGTTTTATAGTTTGACAAAACTTTTAAAGTTTGTCTCGAAAGATTTTGATTTTTTAAAATTTTCAACTTGACTAATTTATTTGGAATCAATTCACCAAAATCATGTAATTTTAATTGATTTGATCCAAATTTTATTACTTTTTAATTCATTTTGATTAATATTAATTGAGCTTAAATAAATTGTAATTAAACAAAGTTAACTCTTTAATTCGGTCGATCTAATTAAATTGAGTTTCGACGTTCTTTGGATTCCATTAAAGCTTAAATTTGATTTTGATTTAAAACACAACACATATTTCAAATCATTTTTGTTGATCAAACAAAATGGAAAATTTAACATCATACACTGACACTCGTGTTTCAAAAAACCGAGCTATCTTTCTTGCTGCAGGTAGGAAGAAGTTTCAAGGATTCAAACAAAGCAAACCAAGCTGCAAACAACCAAACAACAGCAAGAACAAATCAAGAGATGGAAAATCAAGAGATGGAAAAATCTCAAAGAAATGATCAAGAACAAATCAAGACATTGAATCAACAAAACTCCAGTTTAACTCAAGAGATGAACCAATTGCAAGACATAATGGTTCAACAGCAAATCAAAATTTAAGAGTTAACTGCTGAGCTTACAAAAGCCACAAACATCAACAACACAAACATTCCTCCATTGCCTGAAATTCTTGAAGACAGAAAGATCAATCTGTGCTCATTAGCATGCATAGATGAAGTACAGGCATATCGGAAATATTGCAACAATGTAGCATACATGATAAAGGAGGAAAGAGCTTCAGATGCAGAGGAACTACAAACTTCTACAAAACAAATTAGTTCACTAGAGAAAGATGTTGATAAATTGCTTAAAGAGAACCACAAGCTGAATGCTCAATCAACTTAACTCTCTGTGAAGTTAACAAACACAAAGGCTAAAGCTGAAGTCAAAATATCAGAAGCAAGCACAACCAAAACAATCAGTAACTTGCAACATTACATTGAGCGTCTAAATCAAGCAATCAATTCAGAAAAGGCACAAATGCAGAATTAAAGATACAACATAAAGCCTTTGAAGATAAAATCATTTCTCTTCTAAAGGATGTAGACAAACTCCTTGGAGAAAGATTTAGTCTTCAAGCTCAAGTTACAAGACTCACTGAGTCTTTAACAAAGACCAAAGCAGATCATGCATCAACAGAAGTCAAACTCGAAAATTTAAAGATGACTGCCAGCAAGTTGGAAGAACTACTTGATGCACAAAGAGATCAGAAGAAGAGTGCTGGAACTACATACCATGTTGTTCCTCCTCCTTACAATGATAACTACACAGAAATGCCAACTTCAATGACAAGTCCAGTTAAAGAAGATTCAAAGATGCATGATCATCATCAAACAGACAAACCATCCACTATCACTCAAATCACTTCTCCTGAGACAGCATTAAAGCTGTATATCAAACCAGAATCACCAAAGAATGAAACTTATCATTCTTGTGATGATCAAGATGGAGATCCTGCAAGTGATGACAGTGATGAAGAAATCAACCAACCAAGCAAACAAACATTGACATGTATTAGTCATGTCATTAAAGAAATCATTCCAAAACAAACACAGCCACATAAATCCAAAGCAGCAAAGCCTGATAACACACAAAAGGAAATGGTTCTCTATGAGAAATTCAAACCAGTAGGATTCCTTGAACCAGAATTGCCTAAGGCTGAACTGAAGACAAAGATCAAGATGGAGTTAAAGAACAAACAGAAGCCTGAGGTACAAGAAATCAAAGAACAAGTCAAGAGGAAGAAGACCAGATCTAAAAGAAAGAAGAAAAGTCAAACCAAGTCTTCTAATCCTGATCCAATCCAACCATCAACCTCAAAGGCTACATTAGAAACACCAAAACAACAACCAATTCTCTATGAGACATGTAATTCAGATTCACACAACACTTCAGAATGTAAAAACACTGATAGTGATATATATATATATATATATATATATATATATATATATATATATATATATATATATATATATATATGTCCTCATAAGAGAAAGCAACAAAAACAAACAAACAAAAGGCTGTGAAGTTTCAAGCAAATCCAACTTCATCATTCAAGCCTAAGGGAAGAAGATCAAGACCTACTCCTTACTACTTAAATTATGACGTGGAGAATCATACCACTTCAGAGTGTTCATACAACAACTCTCCAACATCACAACACAGAAAAGGTCAAAGATCTTATCGTACATCAGAGTCAAACTCACCAAGATCGGAGCATGAGTACTACAACAGACATCATAGCTACTCTTCTCCTCGATCACATCGACATGGGTATGATTTTAAATATTATGATATTCATAATTATTGGGCACCAAGACATTGTCCTAGGTCATACACACAACATAAGTATGACAGATATAAGAATAATACTTGGAATAATAGATATCATAGACGATCATATCCATCAAATTATTATAATCATAATTATAATTCTTATGATGAATATGATCACATGCCCAGAAGAAACAAACATAATCAAGGACAAAGATCCTTTGCTACACCTCCACAAAACTTTCAAAATCAAACTAGATTTTCTAAACCAACAAAAAGATTTTCCAAAGCCAAACAAACTCCTTTTGTTAAACAAACTAAATTTGAGTCAGTTGGTTTAAAATCAAAACAATGTTGGAGAAAGAAAATAATTTCAGGAGGTGAATCTGATATATCATCAGATAAAGCAAAATCATACACATACGAGCAAGTCACATATAAAAATGCTAATGGACAGCTCAGGACAGTAATGGCCTAGGTTGAAATATCTAACTGATTTGCTAGTGTGATAGGGACAGTTATGGAGGCCTGCCAACCCAAGAAAAGTTAGCAGTGGCTGATCCCTTCCCATGACAGGAACGTTCTTCCTGCTTAAGATGTTTATGATGCAACTGAGCCAAATGGAGCAGAAATTAACCAGAATTCAATACAGGATATAAATCATTCACAGAAACTATGATGGCAATGCAAGAAACAACCGATGTTTCATTCCATCTGCTTAGTCTGATTACATTGCTACATGGACTAACTGTTGATGATCTCTATTTAATTGATAACACATATGCCATTTCTTTATTTTCTCAAAAAAAAAAATCCTAAAAAATTAAAAAATCAGAAAAATCCAAAAATATTTCTATTGAATCTTCCTGCATTTACATGAGAAATGATAATACACTCATCTACTATCTTCTGCATCTATTTTTTCAAATCAATAAAGACTGACAAGACTCTGTTTGATATGTCAGTAGGCTCCGCTTGGATTGAAGATAAGCATATTTGTGATGAACTAAATCAATATGCATTGTGGACCAAAACCATCTTTGGGTATTGGTAAGCAATGACTTTTCCAAGTGTTTGCGTGTGTGGTTACCTAAACACACCATGCGAAAATGGTTTATAAACTTCTCATTGATAAAAGCATCTGTTTCTCCTTTGTTGTATGTAAATACAGACCTGAAGTAAACATAAGAAAAACTTCTGTTGTGCTGAGCACAGACCTAGTTGACCTTGCACTAAAAGTGCTGATGCATGCCAAAATGGCAAAGAAAAGAATCCCAATGTGGATCAAAGCTAAAAGAATCCCAATGAGGATCAACTTCCAAAGTGAAGTACAAAAGAATCCCAAAGTGGATCATATCATGAGAATTTATACTCTAAGTAGCCTGGTTCAAGTTGTGATAAAGTGCCACCTAGCATTTCATGAGGAGGGTTATTCTTCCATACTTTTGAGTGTGGGGTACTCAATTAGCATATCTAATCAAACCTAAACATGATAAATATCACAAAGTGTTGAAAATAGATCCTTGCATGAGTTTAAGTGGACAAACATACTTACAATCAACTTTGTTCTTTGTCTATGTCTATTCCAACTTTAAATTTTAGATGTAAAGGATTTTGGATTAGTATGATCTCATTGCAGTTGAAGGATTCATGCTTGTAAATATCTTAATTTTGAAAAATCTAAAATTCCAAAAAGATTTGTCTTTTTTAGTATTTTTCTTAGTTTCAGCAGATTTACATGTGTTATTAATTTAGGAGTGAAACTTCCATGCAATACCTCTACCGAGAGGATTTAGACTTTTACAGGTGATGAATTGCACGACATGTCTGAGTTTTTATTCAGCTCAAGATGTCAAGAGAACACTCCTGCTTCCTTCAAAGATCTCATGCCAGTTGCTGAGAACTAAGAATTCTCCTCTTGGTGTCTCATACACAAAAGTTCCTCACCCTCCAAAGCTTTTGTTGAGGGAGAGTATATGTCAAGTCTGAAAAATTTTTGATGCTTCTCCTTCACTTCTGAAGTTGAGATAAAGCTGTTGATATTGCTACCTGTGCAATCCACAGTGTACGCAAAGGGGTGCATTTTCAAGTCTTCAAAACAAGACTAGAAGATCAAGCTGATGAAACATCCATCAAGTTCCAAACCAAAGTCTTTATGTGCCGAAACAAAGTCCTTTCTCAATGCCTTTTTATGAAACTTCTAAGAAGATGCTACCAAAAAGGGGGAGAAGACTGCACTTCAAGACTGCACTTCAATCAACATCAAAGGTTTTGATAATCATGAGGTTTTGGCAGCATCATCTTAGGGGGAGTATTGTTGGACTATTTGAAGATGATACTTACCAAAACCTAAGTACCAAATCTCATGATGATTACCAAAACCGTCACGGTGAAGAATATGCTAACGATATGATCAAAACGAAGAAAATTGACCAAAGTCAAACTTGGTCAAACTTGGTCAACCATGATCAAAGTCAACAGTCAACATCAGCGGTCGTCCCGATATTTGCACAAGCACAATATTTGTAAAAGAAAATGATTTACATTCATAATGATTTACATTCACAAATACAACAATATTTGTAACCAAATTAGTAAAGATTAATAAATAAGTTGCAAGTTACTCTCAAAGTATTAAATCATTGTCAAAAATTCAAAGCTTTCAGTTCGGTGGAAAACAACCCTTCCCACAAAGGTTGAGAATAAGTACGCATACAAAAAATAATAATAAATAAATCTTTCCAAAATGTCAGATCTATCACTATCTTCCACTACCTCCTTTGAATCTGTAAGGACCTAGTCTTTATGGATTACAATATCAAGTGAAAAGCAAAAACTCGATTCATGCGAGAAGTACAAGGAAGCGAGAACTCCAAGATGATTGAAGAAGAACTTATCGCTCGAAAACTTGGAGTTGCCGTGCGAGAACTTCAAGTTCTCGTGGGAGAACTTCTACATAGTATATAGATGTTTTTGCTTTGTATTTCTGGGTTTGTGTTCATTTGTAAAAGTGCTCTGAGGGTGAGAGAGCACAGAGTTGTGTGATAGGCCGCCCGAGGGGAGCTCACCTTGGGTGGATCGAGCTTAAACGACGTATACTCCTTTGGTATTGTAATCATTTGATTAATGATATTCGATTGAGTTTGTTTAATGTTCGTTGATATCACACAATCATACATCCGTCTTAATTTGATTATCAAGTGCAACAAAATATGGAATCGATCGTGATCAGGACTTTACATTTGGTATCAGAGCAAGGTGTTGCTCTTGATACATGGATTTTCATTCCGCAATAATGTTTATTAAGATGTTAAACTTGAAGATTGAAGACCTGAAGGTTATGGTCAGTTATGGACTGGTTTCGAAGGAGAAGAAGATGAAACTGAGAGTGAACACACATGAAATCGAGTTTGTTACTTTCAAAAATGATGATCTGCATCAATACGCTCAGTATCTTCAAGTTATGATGATGAAAATTAAAGAATTGAAATCGTAGTAGTGAATCAAACACAAAAAGTCGATTTTGACGATGTTTTCGCCCAAATAACTGTTTTTAGCGAAACCTTGGGCAGTTTTCGCGTCGGTAACCGCTTCTTGCGATAACTTGGAGTTGTCGCATAAGAATATCAAGTTCTCATGCGAGAACATCTACCTAGTTCATATACGAAAACTTCATCAAGCGAAACTTCAACATTCGCGCGAAAACTTTAACTATCAACTTGATTTTTGCGAAAACTTTACAAAAATGCAAGAACATTGTCAAGATGCGAAAATTTGTTAGTTTGTGAAGGTTTAGAACAAGTGTTTCAACCCAAATCTAGAGGATGCAGAATGATTTGAAGATTGGTACTTAAAAGGGGTTTTTGTGATGTTTGAACAAGTTCAAGATTCTATATTTATAACATTTGATTCGGGTCGTTCGTGAACTGAAACTTGACAATGTGGGCTTATCTTATCTTACTGATGGGGACAATGATCGAATGGGTTAATTAAGTGAAGAATCTAGATTGTTGTATTCTTGCTCTGAAAATATGGGTTTATTACATCTTACATAGGGGGGAGAATACTTTAGTTGATCTAGTTCATCGTCACAGAATCTTGTCATTGGATTGAAGAATCAGGTTCTTTGGAATCCAAAATGGAAGTTGGACCTCTCTGTCATATTTCTAATACATCTTAAGTCGTAAGTGATCATGATTGTTGATGGCTGATGGCTCTTTCAGAGTCATCAAGAGGCAAGGTTGTCGTAGACTCAGTCCCACTTATGATACCACTATCCTGAGAGGTTATTGAAACACTCTCATTAGTGGTAGCTGAGCCTACATGAGTCACCTTCACACTAGTTTGACTTACCTCAGTTAGGTATTGTTGATGTGGGATAGACATTAGAGGTTCCCTAGGGCTCAGTTGATCTAAAGAGTGGTATGGTAGCTCAACATCAAGGCCCGGATGGAACATAATGTCCTCATCAGGTAGGGTTGATAGGTTAATGAGGGATAGAGAGGTTAAATCTAATAACCCAGGACCTTGGTCAGCACCTAAGGGTTCTTCTGCAAGAGCAGATGACCTAATGATGTTGGTGTCCCTTTTTGGCTGCTCATGGAAGTGTTGGGACTCACCCTGAGGGCTAAAGGCTTGGGTTGTGGACTCGTCAGCTTGAGACTGTGGAGACTCAATACTGACATTGAAGTCAATGGTGGAGGATGGTTGGACCTCTGGTTGAGTGGGAGCCCTGAGTTCCACTCAAGCCTTTTTGGATAGAAGAGAGGGGACCTGACCAATAAGAGTAGATTGATCAGGGGTTCGTTTGGGGCGTCTAGTGTATGTAATCTTGATTGGGTAGGAAGAAGTGATTGGCATTTGAATGTGGTGGCTGAAAGAAGATCGTGAATCTTCCAGAGAAGTTAGTTGACACCTTCTTCAAGGTCTTAAAGATACTATGCCGCATGTGATGGACCAGGAGAACATCTACACAATGTAATTTGTCCTGGTCCAGCTCACAGTTGATTATGTGCAGAATGAACCGGGAATACATGTAGAATGGATCCCGAGCAAGATTACTTCTTAGATTGTTCAGCATAAATCTTGAGTAGTTGAAGCGCAGGCCTTTTACCAACCCATGGACTAGGCAACCCAAATCGTATGGGATTTGATCCCATCCCCGGATTTACTGGATAGGCAGTACAGGACAATGTGCAACAAGAACTCCAATTGTAGGAGAAGTTGAACTTGTAGACTGTAGACTTGTGCACATCGCCACCATATCCCATCTGAGTGTAAGTGCCTTCCAACTCAGATTTGGGGAACTCGGTAGGGGCACCCTCATCATGAAGCTCCAGATGCTCCCTGATGGTTGATTCAGCAATGGTGATCTCTTGTCCGCAGATCATCGAACGAATGACCCTTTCACCAT
Organism: Flaveria sonorensis; assembly: GCA_025506505.1. Taxonomy (NCBI): domain Eukaryota; kingdom Viridiplantae; phylum Streptophyta; class Magnoliopsida; order Asterales; family Asteraceae; genus Flaveria; species Flaveria sonorensis. The sequence goes on from CM046434.1 coordinate 34,297,171, forward strand.
TTAGCATTTCATCTTGACCATTGGCCCAGAATTCGGCCATGTGGTTAGAGTAGATGGTGGGGTTAATGGTGAGGGCTGTAAAGTATGCCGATTGGGACAGAAATTCGACAATAGGGGCGAAGTCGGCATCCTTCAAAGAGTCAAGGATAGTGACCTGATTATGTTGGGGATTTAGGACCATTGTTAAGTGAGGTAAGGTAGGATTGAAGAAATTTCAAAGTGAGTGAAGAAGATGTTCGTAATTTGGGGCTTTTGCTGTGGTAAAGGAAGTAAAGAGAGAGTGTTGGAAATTTTAAATGGGGATTAAAAAGCAAACCGATAAGGAGAAAGGAAAGTTTAGGTTTTGATTTGATAAAGGCTGTAAGATAAAACATTTAAAATATTACAACAATCATCGCTAAAATCTTACTTTTTACAGAGTGGGGCCCAAAGATTTCCGTTACACAGTAAAGATGTTCTTTCAAAGGTAAACTTTCTTCCAAGAGAAAGCACATATGTTTCTCAATATTGTCTTCCGAAGTAATTTCTACTTCCTAAAGCAAACCAAGTCTCAATGACAAGTTTGCTTCTGAGAGTACAATCTTCTTCCAAAAAAAGAAGTTAGTAAGCTTCGGATGTAAATTTTATCTATGATCAATTTTTCTTCCAAGGCTAAAAACTCTTTGGAAGATAATACTTCGGAAGAGGAATTTGCCTTCGGAAGAAGAATAAAAATTTCTTCCAGGGTAAATTTCTTTTCGGAAGTATTTACACTTAGATTTTTTTAAAGAATGCCTTTTTGTAACAAGGCCTAGATTGTAGTCAGACAACATAGACAAGACATATTTTAAAAAGGTTTTTCAAAAGAGAAGCATTAGTCAATGTTAATCATCCCAATAGCTGTAATTAAATACTTAAATCTTTGTTCATCAAAGGCTTTGGTGAACAAGTCAGCATAATGTTCATTTGAATTCACTTTGACTAGCTTTATTAGATTTTTCTCATGAATATCTCTAATGAAATGATACCTGATGTCGATATGCTTTGTCTTGGAGTGCTTGACCGGATTTTCAATGATAGAAATAGCACTCTTGTTGTCTATATGGATAGGAGTCTGCATGAAGTTGAAACCATAGTCTAGCATCTGATTTTGAATCCATAGCAGTTGAGCACAATAGCTCACAGCAACAATGTATTCAGCTTCAGGAGTTGATGTGTAATGCCCGAAAATTTCAAAGAAAAGAAGCCAAAATGAAGTTCTTGCGTTAAAGAAAGTTCTCGCACGAGAACCTCATGTGAGAAGTCCAAGCAAAAAGTGGAGCTGGGTATAAATAGTTGAGAACACCTAGTCTGACACCATTTCGCGCGAGAAGTTCAACTGCTAGAGAGAGAAATCGGCTGCGTAGAGAGAGAAAGTGAAGAATTCAAGTGCTTAAGGTATGTAACTCGTGTTATGTACTAAGAATGAATTATTGATGAATGTAATGCTTGTCTATGCTTGGTTTATGATGTTTAAGATGTTAGTATGTAAGAACAGCCTTAGACGCGATAAGTTGTGATTGGGCGGGAAAACCCTGTAGTTTTTCCGCTGCGAGCAGTTTTGATGTACGTTAAGAATTTTGAACTCTGTGAAGTTTTCGCACGAAAGGTGTAGGTTTCACGCGATATGCATGTTTTCATGCGACAGGTAGTTCTCGCGCGATTTGTAAGTTCTCGTGCGAGATGTTGCCGATGTATGTTACTTTTCGCATGTGATGCTATTTTGTGTGATGTGCTATCTTTTCACGTTAAACATTTTTTTTAAACTATACATTCTATGATGTGGCTTTACTTGCTATGTACATATTGTAAGTAAAGTATTATGTAATGAAGTGAAAGATAACGAAGGTGAGTCGTGACGAACAATGAACGAATGAAAAGTCTTGCAAGAAAAATGAGGGAGGTTCACGACTCATGAGGTAGTTGTATGCTCCAACTGTGTGCGGTTTAGCTAACCTTTGATGATGCGCACATGGGTCTAATCCTTGAGATTGGCCATGATGTGATGGGATTCTTGTCGTGTACCCCGGTACTGTGTCAGCTTCGGCATGACGTGGGGGTTTATTTATAAACCCCGGCACAGTAACAGCTTTATAAAGCATGACGCGGGGGTATTTCATGAGACAGAATCTATATAATGATGAATGAAGTAAGGAATGATGATGAACGATGATGAAGATAATAATTAACTATTATCTAAATGTACATATGATGTGTGATGACAAGGGATGTATGAAGTATTTTATTTATAAAACTAGAACTCACTCAGCGTCACTGACTTTTTGTATGCATAATAGTTGGCGGGTGATCGTTTGATGCTGAAGAGGTGCAGGCATGGATGCATAAGCTACCGGGAATGATTTAAGTCTGGCATCCATATTTTTGGGAATGATTATTGTATTAACAAAATTTTAAGATGTACGTGAATGATTTGATGTGTTGACACGATTTTAATCAAGAATGAAAAGTTTTAATTCCGCTGCAAATGATGTGTTTTAAATATTTTATGCGATGATTGACCGACTGTAAGCGTCTCGAGAATGGGGCCTTACAAGTTGGTATTAGAGCCAAAGTTTAAGAGAATTGGGTAAAATATTTTAAAAAAAAACTAAAACTTAAACTGAGAATGAGATGAAAAAAAAGGAAGGGATGCCAGTCCTAGTAGCTACATGCCTGCAGGTAAAGGTTTTATGTAAATGTTATATGTAAGATAATAAAAAGGGAATTATGTGCGTGTGTTATGTGGTTTATGTTCCCCTAGTAGATTTGGATACCGATGTAGTCAGGATAGGGAATGCTTGGAGAAGGAAGAGTAAAGTAAGTGGCTAATCACAACTGGCCACTGTAATTAGGGACTTACTATACTTAATGTAATCTGAGCTATTACCTTGAATGACCATGTTGTGTTTGAATCTTATAGAGCTTAGATGGCTGGTGGTAGATCTTTGAAGGCTTCCCGAGGTGGAGTGCGTGGTGGATGTGGTGCTGGAACACGTGCCACAAGGAATAAGGCTAGAACTGCCGAGGCGGCACCTGCAGATCCCGAGATTAATCACGAGGAGGGTGGTGATGAGAGTGCTAATCTGAGGTCCTCAATGAAGGAAGCGGTGGTTGAGAAGGTTCATCAGGTCATGCAGACGATTCTGCCATGTGTAATGACCGAGGTTATTCGTGCTGTGAGGGAGGATGAAAAGAAGGAGAAGGAGAGGAGTAAAGCTGCTAGGCGAGGGGGTGAAGAAGGAGGTTCAGGGGCAAGAGAGCAACCGGATACTGAGATGGTTGTCTCCAGTGATGATGATGAGGAGGAGGCGGCGCAGGAAACTGCAAAGGGGTGCAACTATGGGGTATTCCAAAGATGCAGGCCCCCTACGTTTGATGGAAATGGGAGTGTTGCGGCCGATCACTGATGTGTGAGAGATATGGAGGCAGTACTTGATATTAGCGAGTGCCGAGAGGATCAGAAGGTAAAGTTTACTACCCACTAGTTTGTGGATTCGGCCTTGTGCTGGTGGGACAATATTGTCCAGGCCGAGGGTAGTAAGGCAATCTGGAGGATGAGGTGGAGTGAGCTGAAGAAGTTGGTGATCAAGGAGTTCTGTCCTTCATAAGGAGCTCATAAGGTCGAGAGAGAGAGTTCCTGCAGTTGGAGGCAGGCACCATGATGCACCAATAGTACACAACGAAGTTTAACGAGATGGCAAGGTTGGTGCCGGATCAAGTGACGCCTGTGTCACGAAAGATCAAGAGGTACATCCAGGGTCTGCTGGCGGATATCTGCAGACATCTGATCGCCACCCGGCCAGGTACGTTCAGGTCGGTGGTCGATCTGGCAGGTAGACTGTATGATAAGCAGGAGACAACGGCGGTGTTGGTTGTGAAGAGGAAGTGGGGCAGTGATAAGAGTGGGAATGGGAAGCGAAATAACGGTGGTGGTTTCATGGCTTTGTAGTAAGAAGGTGAGGGTGGATGACCGGAGGATGTTAACAGGGGGAGAGAAGGCATGCAGGAAATATGGGAAGGAGCATGCGTGGGAATGCAAAGTGGGGATCGAATCTCTACTTTCAATTTGAGAAGGAGGACCACATGGCAAGGGGTTGCGTATGGCGAAGTGTTTCAACTGTGGTGAAGGGGGCCATATGAGCAGGGATTGCAAGAAGCCGAGGGCCGAGAACTCTAGGGCAAGGAAGGGAATTGAGAAGGAGGAGTAGAGGGCGAAGTTGCCTGTTAGTAGTAGAAAGATTGATGAGCCAAAATGAAGTTCTCGCATGAAGAAAAGTTCTCACGCGATAACCTCATGCGAGAAGTCCAAGCGAAAAGTGGAGCTGGGTATAAATAGCTGAGAACACCCAGTCTGACTTTATTTCACGCGAGAAGTTCAGCTGCTAGAGAGAGAAATCGGCTGCGTAGAGAGAGAAAGTGACGAATCCAAGTGTTTAAGGTGTGTAACTCAGGTGTGTAACTCATGTAGTAACTCGTGTTATGTACTAAGAATGGATTATTGATGAATGTAACACATGGTTATGTAGTTTTCGCTCGGCAAAGGATTCGGGAAGGTTGTGTTTATGCTAAAACTTCAAGAGGTCAGTTTCTAGTCCCCTTTTTACGCAAGTTTTATGTTTTGGGGCTATTATGCATACTAGAACGGTTTAAAATGCTTGTTTTATTCTTGGTTTGATGATGTTTAAGATGTTAGCATGTTAGAAGAGCCTTAGACGTGATAAGTTGTAATTGGGCGAGAAAACCCTGTAGTTTTCGCGCGAGCAGTTTTGATGTGCGTTAAGAATTTTGAACTTTGGGAAGTTTCACACGAAAGGTGTAGGTTTCGCACGATATGCATGTATTCATGCAACAGGTAGTTCTCGCGCGATTTGTGAATTCTCGTGCGACAGGTGTTCTCGCGCGATGGGGTAGTTCTCGCGCGAGATGCTACTCATGTATGTTAACTTTTCGCATGTGATGCTGTTTTTTGTGATGTGCTATCTTTTCACGTTAAAATTTTTTTTTAAACTATACATTTTATGATGTGGCTTTACTTGCTATGTATGTATTGTAAGTAAAGTATTATGTTACACCCTGAAAGGATCATACTTGCCAACTCAAGAATGCTTGGAGGTTGTTCTGGGTGGAAAACATCAATTACAAAAACAACAAAGACAACAGAACAAGAAAGACAAGTATAAAGCACCCCGCATTTGTTAATGCGGATGACTTGTGAACAAATGCGGACAAGTGTTTGTTCACCCGCATTAACAAATGCGGATCAAACAACTAATGCTGACAAAACTTGTTCACCCGCATTAGTCTATGCGGATGAACTGAAGAAATGCTGATAAAGATTGTTCACCCGCATTAGTCTATGCTGATGAACAACAGTAAATGCTGACAAGACTTGTTCACCCGCATGAACTAATGCGGGTGAACAAACACAAATGCTGACAAGACCTGTTCACCCGCATGAACTAATGCGGGTGAGCAAACACAAATGCTGATGAAGACTTGTTCATCCGCATGAACTAATGCGGATGAACAACTTACACTATTTTATTTATTTTGTACTTAGTCTAGATTCACTTGTTTAGATCAGGGTTAGTTTAGTCTTTTGTACAGGCAATGTATACGCCTATAAATAGGGTCACATACCCTAACTTTGTAAGTTATTGATTTCAGCAGTAATATCCACAACATTTTACAACATTTACTATGGTTCTTGATTCTCTTACATTCAAGCGTTTACTACAGCAATTAATGTTCTTTAATATAGTAATTCCGCTGCTATATTATTGACTCAGTCCATATATTCGATCCTAGGTTGAGTCACATCAACCGAGAATATCATTCTCAAACCCAGACAATTGGTATCAGAGCCTTGGCTCTTGAATTCATCACAGAATCATCTCGGATTTTGGGTGAAAATCGATTGAACTGTAGACTGAGTTGTTCATCAGGAAGATCTCCTCTTCTGATAAACAACATACTGTAATCGAACACCACAAAGTACAAAATCTTCAGATCTGCTGCTGTCGAACCCAACAACACAAAATCAAGAACTTAGAACTCCTTCAAATCGACAGATCTAAACTTAACAGACCTGTTCTTGACAAAACAGAAGATTTGAAGAAAAACACACTGTTCGAACTTAAAATCAACTTAAAACAGTATTCAACAAGTTAAAATCAACTTAACTAATATGGATTCCTATAATCATTCTGAAATTGGTCATGCATCCAAACCTCCTATGCTTAAACACAAATCTGAGTTTAAGCAGTGGAAAATTCGTTTAGAAACTACATTACAGGTGTAGATCCTGACTACTGGATATCTATTTGCAAAGGTCCCTACATTCCACTGTCTCTAAATGCTGATCAAGCTGCTCAGTACAAAACTACAAGAATTCCCATTGAGGATCCCACTTAACTCTTGATGATGAAGAATATAAGAAATCAAGATTGATCTTAGAGCTTATTCCATACTTACACAAGCACTGAAAATGGATGTTCTAAAAAGATTAGAAAAATATGGAACAGCTAAGGTTGTCTGGGATGCTTTACAGATTATGTGTGAGGGAAGCAGTGAAGTTACTGAAATTAACAAAGACAAGTTGATAAATCAGTATGAACATTTCATCATACCAAAGGAGAGTCTATCTCCAGACAGCTTCACAGATTTGTGCAACTTGTAAATGACCTTGAAATTATGGGGGTCACTTACAAGGAGAAGGAACTAAACAAGAAAATGCTGCACAGCTTGCCTGAAAGCTGGAAACAGAATGTTACAATGTTGAAGAATACTCTTGATTTGGAGAGTACTAGCTTGGATATCATGATTGCAAAAATTGAGGCTCTTGAACTTGATGAAAGGAGCAAATCTGAGTGGACCTCAAGTCATTAAGGCTTACAAGTTTCCATCTGAAACTCATTCTGTTGAAAATGCCTTTGTTACTGAAGAAGAAGACTTTCTGTCATCAAGAGATCAAACAAGAACAACAGGATTTTGTGCTGCTCCACAACCTCAAAAACAACCATCTTCTGCTCAACCCACTGTATCTCCTAACAACATGCGATGAGCAAAAATCTAAAGAACAAAAGGCAACTTACAATGCCTTTGTTGCTAGCTTTGAAGCCTACCTTGGAGGGAGACTCACATCAGCTCATCTGATTCAAGAAGACCTAGAAGAAATGGATCCTGATGATGTTAAAGAAATGGATTTGCAATGGCAGATGGCCATGATTGCTATGAGAGCAAAGAAATTCTTTGAAAAGGGAAGAAACTGAGTCTCAATGAGAATACAAACTGGGATATGACAAATCCAACGTTAAGTGTTTTAACTGTGGAATGAGTGGTCATTTCTCTCGGGAATGTAACTCTCCAAGAGAAGCAACAACAATTTTCAAAGACCCTCACATGGCCAGCATGCTTCTCAACACAACACCAACTTTCAGCCAAGCAACTCTTATTCACACCAACAACAAAATCAGCAACAACCAATTCAGCAACAACAAAATCAGCAACAGCCAATTCAGCAAAGACAACCTCTGCTGACTCATCAATCTCAAGGAAGTAATCAACAAACTTCAAATGCACTTGTCATCAGACAAGATGGAGTTTGTGATTGGAGCGTGTATGTGAGGAAGTTCAACCACAGTTTCAGAATCATGCACTTATGGCACATATCAATGATGGACCAACTCCAATGCCATCTGAGGTAAAATCCAATCTATGTTCTGAAAAATGTGTTCTAGAAGTACAGGGTACAGGGAACACAATCACAAATTGGCTAATAAAATAAGAGAAGAAAAGGTGAAATCAGAGATGTTAAAACAAGAAATGAGAATTTATGAAGTTAAAATCAAATCTCTGTTGTCTGACATGGAAACACTCCATGGTGAAAAGTACACTCTTGTGCTGAAAATGAGAGGTTAACTGAATTGTTGCCAAATCAAAGGCTGAGCAATCAGCTACTGAAATGAAACTTGAAAAGTTTCAGCTCTCATCTGTCAAGCTACAAGAGTTACTTGTGTCTCAAAAGGGGGCTAAAGATATGACTGGGATAGGCTACAAAACTTGTCCTCCTCCATATAATGATAACTACACTGTTATGCCTGAGTCACTTACTCAATCAGATACAAAAGAATCTAAAATTATTGAAACCAATCAATGATTTCTCAAACAACAAATCCTCAAAACAAACCAGGTGTTTACATTGAAACTGATGAGGATAAAATCAGATTGGGTCATCCTATCAAAATCAAAGAGTGCTCAGACAAACCTGTGGTTATCAAGAAACCAAAGAGCCAGTCAAATCAATTGTGCCTTTTGTAAAATTTGTTCCTCAAAATCTTAAAGTGAATCACACTGCTGAATGCTCAGTGAAACCATCTAGTGAAAGCAGATCTGATTATGAGATCATATCTCCTAAAAATTCAAGCAAATCAGACAGGGTTTCATTGAACTTCAAGGATAAAACCAAAGTTCCCGTAGTTACCAAAGGAAAAACCACTTTTGTTCAAAAATCTAAAGTGAAATCTGATTCACCATCTTCATCAAATATCAAACAAGGAAGTGGGTTTGATATCTTCAACAAAGAACAGGTAGAACAATTCGATAGGGAAATAAGGAATACAGAAAGAAGCATCATCAGTCCACAAAACAAAGCAAGTCAGAATTGTGAAACAATCTGTTGGCACTCCAAAGACTGATATACTTCTGTTCCAAAATTAAAGGACAATCAAATGTATTGTGAATTCTGTGATATGACCAATCACAAAACAGATGAGTGCTACTTCACTGAGTACTGCTCTATCTGTGACATGAACAATCACTCAACAAAAAACTGTCATTTTAACAAATATTGTTCATTGTGTGATATGACCAATCACAATACAATTGATTGTTACTTTAATAAAAAGGATTGAAAAATTCACAACACAAGCCCATTTCATCGGTTCCAACTGACAAGGTCAGACACAAAAGTCCAACAAACCTAACAAATCACCAAATTCTCATCAAAAGTATAAAATCAAAGTGATTTCTAAAAACAAAATCTGTTCATCCTTTGCACAAAAATCAAAGGAAAGGTTTGTATACTCCTCTGACACATCAGATGAAATTGATGAACTGAAACCTCAAAGAAACAAAAGAAAAGGGCTAAAATCATCCTCCTCTCTAAACACACACAAGAGGAAAGTATTAAGAAGTAACAGTGATCGATGCCAAAGGACAACCCAAGACCATTATGGCTTGGGTTCCTCATTCTAACTAGTTCTTTTTGTGCTTGTAGGGTCATTCATACAGGTCCAATAGCTTATGGTACGTGGACAGTGGATGCTCCGACACATGACAGGAGATAGTTCCCTCCTTCATGACTTCAAGCACATTCAAGGAACTACTGTGGCATTTGGCGAAGATTCACAGGGCGGTAGAATTACTGGAGAAGGTTCAGTGACGAATGGGATTCTGAACTTTGACAAAGTCAATTACTGTGAGCAGCTGAACTTCAATCTGTTCAGTGTATCCCAGATTTGTGACAAGAAATATTCTAATCATTTCACCGACACTCATTGCTACATCTTGAAACCAGGATTTTATATTCCTGAAGAATAGGTTGTCTTGAAGACACGGAGGAAGAATAATACATATGTCTTGAACCTTAATTCTGCTCATCCATCAGAGAGACATGTCTATTGTCTAAAGCATCATTTGATGAATCACAACTTTGGCATAGACGCTTAGGACACACAAATTTTAAAATATAAATAGATTGGTCAAAGGGAACCATGTAATTGGTCTTCCTCAAAAGGAATTTCATTTTGTTGACCACTGTACCACGTGTCTCAAAGGAAAACAACATAAATCATCTCATAAGCCAAAACTTGTGAACCTAACAATTGTCCATTGAAGTTACTTCATATGGATCTCTTCGGGCCGACTCACGTCATGAGTATTGGCAAGAAGCATTATTGTTTAGTGATCATTGATGACTTTACTCGATTCACATGGGTCTTCTTCCTACTTCATAAGAATGAGGCCCCCAAATCATAATAGATTTTATAACCAAAATTGAAAATCAACTTGATTTAAAAGTAAAATCTATTAGAAGTGACAATGGGACGGAATTTAAAAATGAAAGCATGAGTTCATTTTGCACCACAAAAGGCATTGTTCATCAGTTCAGTGCAGCTCGTACTCCACAACAAAATGGAGTTGCTGAAAGAAGGAATAGAACCTAATTGAAGCAGCAAGAACAATGCTAGCTGATGCAAAACTGCCTATTACATTTTGGGCAGAAGCAGTTAACACTTCATGTTTTGTGCAAAATCGAACTCTGATAATCAAAGAACACAATAAAACTCCTTATGAACTTCTTTTTCACAGAAAACCATTCATTGGATTTTTGAAGTCATTTGGTTGTCCTGTCTCAATATTGAACACCAGAGACCATTTAGGAAAGTTTGCTCCTAAGTCTGACGAGGGATTCTTCATGGGATATTCCTAGTGTCTAAGGCTTTTAGGGTGTTTAATCCTAGATTAAACATCATTGATGAATCAACAAATATTCAATTCAATGAGCATTCGTTTCCCAAATCATCAAATGGTCCTGACTGGTTGTTTGATATTGATTCATTTACAAGATCTTTTGATCAGTTCAATTTGTCAAATGCAGGAACATCAGGGTCAGTTGAAAGAAGAACAGACTTCCTAATGATTCCTCCTTCTACCGATCAAGACAATGAAGAAGTGCCCTTACAAGCTGATCCTATCCGGCAAGTTACACAAAATGAAAGTATCTCAACAGATACTGGTCGCAGTTCAATGCCATCTCCTTCAGCTGAACCTTCAATTGAAGTAAGACATTCAGAACCAACTCATGCTCCAGCTGATTCTAACAGAGATGGAAATAATGAGAGTATTCAGAGTGCTACTGAAGCTAAAGATGCTGTACCCTCTGATTCTGGTCATCACTCTCCCACACTACAACAACAAGATGCCTCTCACCAAGATGATATGAATGTCTCCAATCTTGATGTGTCCATTGTTGGTGATTTGATTCCAATTACCAGGACACATAAGAATCATCCAGTGTCCGACATTATTGGTGATTTAGATAAGCGGGTGACACGAAGCAAGTCAAGTATTGCAAACATCTGTTTGTTTTCTTGTTTTCTATGTCAAACTATACCCAAAAACATTAAAGAGGCTCTTCAAGACAATAGCTGGATTGAGGCAATGTAGGAAGAATTGCTACAATTCAAGAAACAGGAAGTATGGCAGCTGGTGGATCTTCCCGAAGGTCAATACCCTATTGGCACCAGATGGCTGTACCAAAACAAGACTAATGACATAAGGATCGTCATCAGAAACAAAGCAAGACTGGTAGCACAGGGCTATACACAAGAAGAAGGAATAGATTATGACCAGGTGTTTGCTCTTGTTGCTAGATTAGAAGCCATATGACTTTTTCTTGCGTACTCTGCATCCATGAAATTCACAGTTTATCAAATGGATGTAAAGTGTGCATTTTTGTATGGAAAGATCTCTGAAGAAGTCTACGTGAGTCAACCTCCAGGCTTTGATGATCCTAATTTCCCTCGCAGGGTATACAAGCTTGATAAAGCTTTGTATGGCTTACATCAAGCCCCTCGAAAATGGTATGAGACTTTGTCATCCTTTCTTCTTGACCATGGTTATGAAAGAGGGAAGATTGACCAGACTTTATTCAGAAAGAGAAAAGGGAATGAGATGCTGCTTGTCCAGATTTATGTGGATGATATCATATTTGGCTCCACCAACAAACAACTATGCAAAGACTTTGAAGATCTTATGCATTCAAAATTTCAGATGAGTGCTATGGGAGAACTCACATTCTTCCTAGGTCTTCAAGTACAACAAACATCCAGTGGAATCTTCATCAACCAGTCAAAATATGTGGAATCAATGTTGAAGAAGTTTCACTTTGCAGACTGTCAGTCCATCAGAACACCTGTTGATACAAAAGTGAAGATTGGCCCAGACACAGATGGCAAATCTGTGGATCAGACTCTTTATCGATCCATGATTGGTTCACTTATGTATTTAACAGCCAGTAGACCTGATGTTATCTTTGGTGTTTGTGTATGTGCCAGGTATCAAGCAGATCCCAAGGAATCTCACGTTAATGCATTCAAGAGGATATTCAGATATCTTAAGGGCAAACCTGCTCTTGGACTATGGTATCCAAAGGATGGAGACTTCAATCTCTATGCATACACCGACAGTGACTACGGGGGATGCAATTTCAACAGAAAATCCACATCTGGCGGTTGTCAATTTCTTGGTCCCAGACTGGTGTCATGGCAGTGCAAGAAACAGACCAATGTTTTTGTATCGACAACTGAAGCCGAGTACATAGCAGCATCAGCTTGTTGCTCTCAAGTTCTCTGGATTCAAAACCATATGCTTGATTATGGTTTCAATTTCTTGCACACACCAATTCATATTGACAACACTGCCGTAGTCTTCATAACAAACAATCCTGTTCAGCACTCAAAAACAAAACATATTGAAATTAGATATCACTTTTTGAGAGACTATGCTGAAAAAGGTTTAATCAAGCTGATTCAGGTTAACATAGACAATCAGCTAGCTGATTTGTTTACTAAGGCATTTGACCCAAGTCGGTTTGAATTCTTAGTCCAATCAATCGGCATGATTAACCTTGAGTAAAAAAAATAAAAAAAAATTACAAAAAAAAACATCAATAAATTCACAAAATTACAAAAAGAAATCAATTTTTGTTGAAGTCCTTGTTTCGTACTTCTTATGGGAGATGATATAATTACAGTCGTTATATCATTCACTGTGCTTAATTCAATATCTTGAAAGACTGACATGACTTACCTGATATGAGGGTAGGCTCAACTTGGAACAAAAGATAAATGCTGTGATACATTAAAGATCATATTCAACTGTGAATGCATCATCTCAGAGCATGTATGTATCTAACCTATGCAAGTGTATGTATGTGTAGTAACCTAAACACACCAGATCATGATACCTTATGAATCTCATTCACATCATTCCTGATGTCTAGATCCAAAAGAGTCCCAATGTGGAACACATCCAATACGGTGACAAATAAACAGAATATAACAAAAAGAATCCCAAGTGGATCACCTTCCAAAGTGAAGAGCAAAAAGAATCCCAATGTGGATCAAACAAAATAAGGATCAGGTAAAAGAATCCCAAAGTGGATCCCCTTACCAAAATGAATGAGGTTTCATAATTTAAATGACCAGGTATTGAAAGTTGTGAGAAAGTTCTACCATACAGTACATGAGAATAGTTGATCTTGCTATGCTTATGAGTGTAAGGTTCATGTTGAATGTTTATTAAATCAAAACATGATAAAAATCACATGCATTACAATATTGACCAAGCATGAGTTTAAGAGGAAAATATACCTTCAATCTATAAGCTCATGACAACTTGCACTTATGAAAGATAAGATTGATATGATCCCAAAATTTCAAACAAAAGTGCAAAACAATTAAACAGTTCAGAAATATTGTCCTAAAATTTTATAAAGTTCATTTAAAGTTCTTATCCCGCATGGATATAAACTTTAGGGGGAGTAATCAGCTTCAGAAGATGCATATGTTCCAAAATCAGTCAAGTTGGGAGTCTGTGTCACATCAAAGATACATGACAATCCAAGCAAGAATGGACAATCTCTGAATCTGCAAAATCTTCGTAAAACAACAAAAATGCAGTCTCATCTTCATAAAATCAGAAGCAGCTGTACAAACCAATCAGATTCAGCCACTGCAAAAACATTAATTTTTGACAAGTACAAAATTTAATGCGGGTAAGTGCATTGGTTAATATGGGTGAAGGTATCCCTGCCATTTAACCAATGCGGGTAACTGTTTTTGTGTTCATCCGCATTAGCTACAGTAAATGCGGACGAGTCATTTGTACACCCGCATTTGCTATAGTGAATGTTGATCACTTTGTTCACTCGCATTTGTTACAGTAAATGCGGACAAGTCATTTGTTCTTCTGCATTTGCTACAGTGCTGAGAATTTTCAATGAATGCTGATAACTTTGGTCACCCGCATTTGCTACAGTGAATATGGATAGGTAAAATTAACTATTCCGCATTTGTTATAGTAAATGCTAACAAACTTAATTTGCTCATCAGCATTTGCTACAGTGAATGCGCCCATTGAAATTCTGTATGCGCATTTGCTATAGTAAAAAAAAAATTGCACTTGTAAAATTTTGTGCAAATATGAAATGGTCTATAAATACTCATTTAATATGGGTCATTTATTACTTTTCAAATTTTTGAGTGAACTTTCATAGTGAGTCGAGTGCCAGAAAACCGTTCTTCTTCTGAGTTCAAATCTACATTAATCAAGCTTCATTTTGTTCAAATCCAACTTCAAAACAAGCAACATTGTCTGATTAAATCAAAGTATTGTTATCTAAAAGGTGATTATCAGTTTCTTACATACTTCGACTGTCGAACAAAATTTCGTGAAATGGAACCCTAATCTTGTGAAATGCTTTAAATACAATCAAGAACACTGGATTTAGATGAATGATAGAGTTCATTAAAACCAATGATCAGTGTAAACATCAAAGATTTCATGTGGTTCTAAGAACACATAAAACATCGATGAACAGGGGATACTGATTTATAACAATGTTGACATCAAAACAACCTGTTAAAACACAATCAAAATCAGTGTATCCCAACACAAAGAAACAAAATTTTGAACTGTTCTTCATGAAAATTCAAAATCAGGTCAAATAACCTAATGTAACAGTAACAAGCAGAATACATCTTTGACATAAAAAGTCAAAATTGAACAAATCACACACAATTCTCACTAATTCATCCTATTTGTGTGCAGATTACATAATGGCTAACTTGACATGGAGAAAGCTCCATAATGTCAGTGGTTTTCTTAATCCAGATGTCCCTGAAGCAGAAGGTCTCAAAGACATGATCAGATTTATTGCCACTACCAGAGTGGCCCATGCCATTACAGTTAGGCCAGTGATCTTTGAGAACTATATCAGATTATTTTAGGGTAATGCAGAAGTAGTAGACAATGATGGAGAAACAGTAATTTCAGGAAGGATAACTGCTGATCATACTCTGATAATCTCTGAGCAAACAATAAGACAATGCTTGAGATTTGAAGATGAACCTGATTCACCAACTGAATTTGATGAAGAAGATATCATGTCATTCTTTGCTGATATTGGATATGAGGGAGGATTTGAGGCAAAACAGATAGTGAAAGGATTGGTAGATGTGCAGTGGAGGTTTCTCATTCATTATATCCAACACTGCCTATCTAAAAGAAAAACTGGGTGGAAATACATACCATTAACTACATCTTCACTGGTCTATGCCATCTGCTCTAACAGACCCTACAACTTTTTAGCATATGTCTTTAATGGAATGATGTCAAATATTCAAGAGGGGAGAAGGAACATGTTCTTAATGTACCCAGATTCATTCAGTATCTTATTAATGAAGCCTTTCCTGATATGGTTTTAGAAGGCCCCATTCTTGAAGTTCCTCATTATAATGCCAAATCTTTGAAGTACATCAAGAAGAGAGATCCAAGAAACTTCTATAGTGGTGCTTTCATTCTACTCTTACCTTGGATGCAACAACAAATAGATCCCCAAAATGATGTGCCAATGGATGAGGAACAACTACAACACCAAGAACCGGTTGTACATGATGATATTCCTATTGAGGAACCTGTATAAGAAATGGCAGCTGATGTTCCTGATGATGAACCAATTCATGAAGTAAATGTTCAAGAAGAAGCTCCAGAACAATCAGTGGAGCAGGCTGCTGCTCATGATCAACACCATGTTGATGAGCATGCAGAAACTGAAGAACACATTATACCAGTGTCACCTTTGATTGGTGATCCTCACACTGGTGAAACACTACAAGAAGCTACTATTTTATCTCCTTTGAGGGTTGATCCCATTATCCCATAATCATTCTCTCCAATTCATATACAAGAAGATTCACAAGGCAGTTCACCACCTGAAGCAATTGCTGAGGCTGGGAGTTCTGGTGAATCTACTAGCTCCTTAAAATCTTTTGATGATAAAGAAGATAATCAACATACTGTTCCTCTACCACATAGACAACTTGTCTCTGAAGATGCTCCTTCTGAGAGCTTTGCAGAATCAGAGGTGAACAGACCTGATGAAAAAGATAGGATGATATCTGATCTCTTAGCCAAAATGTCTATAATAGAGAAGACTTTGGATAGAAGGGCATGGATAATCAATGATAGAATCCTAGAGTTAGATGAAAAGGAGAAAGAACTGAGTGAATTAAAAGCCAAGTATGATGCTGATTTGAGAACAAAAGAAGAGGAGATCAAACAGTTAAAAGCCTCTTTAGAGATGTCAAGAGAAGAAATCAGTGGTCATGTAGACACTGTGGCTATTCAAACTGTAGCTATGGAAGATTAAGAGCACATGTTGGAGATACAAACAGAACTTATTGTTGATCTGAACAAACAAAATGACGCTTTGAAGAAAAGAATTGATGAATTAGAACTGATTGCTCAATTAAAGGCTAAATTTGAAAGAGAAGCAACAGAACATGAAGCTGAAGAAACAGATAAGGAAGTTCATTCACAACGGCAAGAAACCAGTGGTGTTAGGGATGATGATAGCTGGGAGATGGTAGTACATTCTGATCCATCTACTGAAAAAGAGGCCATGATGAAAGAACTAATAGATGACATGGACAGATTCTCTTCAAGTGAATTCATTATAGATGAGGAATTCTAGGATTACATCAAAAACACCAAATCCCCCTCTGAGTCTATAATTGTAATTCCATCACAACCTGTGTCAATAGAAGAACTGAGAATGCAGCTTGTTCCTGCTGTTGTATTGACTGATGAATAAGAAAGTTTAATCAATAGACTTTGTGATAAATTCAAAGAAAAGGAAACAGCTGAATTGAATAGACAAGAAGCTGAACAACAAAGAATCACTACTGAGCTTAAGGCTGTTGAAGAAAACAACAGGCCAAAACTGATGTAGCTTCATCATCAGGACCAAGAGTGATCACATACACAAAAAAAGGAAATACTTGACTGAAAAAGCAAAAGGAAACTTCCTATGGTTGAGGAAGAACAACCTAAGAAGAAAACTAGAGATGATCCTAGGAGTTTGGTAGCAATTGCTGAATTTTTAGATGAACATGAACAAGCTGAGAAGGAGTTGCAGCATACTTTGGAAGTGATTATGTTGGAAGTAGGAGAAACTGACAAAGAAACATGATGACATGAGGAGTCCACCAATTATTGAGCCATCTGTTGAAAGTATGATAGAGAAGGCAAAGACTAATGATCTTATGATTCATGCCATGTTCCTGATCAACCATGGATATGATGTGGATATAGTCTTTAGCATGACTTATGAAGGTATGTTAGAAGAAGTGAGAAAGATGGAGAAGCTTCTTGATCCAACATTTGTGACTGAATATGAAAAAGAAAAGGAAACTACTAAATCAGTCACAAGTATCTCTAACACAGTAAAGAAGTATGACACTCAATCTGCATACCCTGATCCTTATAGTATGACACATAAGGAAATAAAGGATTATCTGTCTCAACAAGGATTTACAAAAAGAAAGCTGGGGAACATGAAGACTAATTCTCTTAGGGCTGCTATGTTAAAGATGATCAATGACAAGAAAGAAAGACTAAAAGCAATTGAAGAAGAAGTGATTGCCCAGAAACCCAGAACAAGAAAATATGCACAAGATGTGCAGCTGACAGTTAAAGATCAAGAGGTTCTGGCCCCTATACTTCACAAGAATCCAGAGTGGTTTATTGAGCCTTCTCAACTTAAACTTCAAGAGGGGCTGACTACTGCTGAAATGATAAGAGGGGTATCTACTCCAGTGGCAAGACAGACGTAAAAATTATTGCCAGGAAGTATGATAGTAACTGGAATATGTTCATGGTAAAGAGGATATCAGGATTAGTTCAATTTTTCACAGAGTACATAGCCCTAGTCAATGCCTTGAAAGTTCATGATTTAAAAGAGTTGGCTGAGCTAGACTTGATTAATCCTGATGGAACGTATAGAGGATATGAATTTGAAGATATTCTAAAGATGTTTAAAAGATCAAAGAACTTCAAATCACTAAAAGCTATCTGCACCAGAAAAGACAAAACATTTAAGAACCCATTTGATCAAAGAAAGAAAAGAGAAGCTGAAGAGATTGTGTTTCCTGAACTACATGTTAAGCCAACAGAAAGTTTGAAGAGGAAAATGATTGCTGGTACTCATAAAACAAAGCCTATATCAAATATGTATTATGATGAAGACACCTTTGAGCTAGTAATTGAAAGAAAATAGGAAGGAAAGAAAGCTCCTAAAATAAGAATCTTCAGTGGGTATGAGGTTAGATTGCTAGATAAGTCTTACATTCATTACATCTTTACCCAACACTTCAGAGCTCTCACAAACAAGGCTGTAGAAGATGACTTAGAGTTTATTTTGAAGTGTGTGAAGATATTGAAGCTGTCTTTTGATAGAATTAACAACAAGAGAGAACAAAGGAAGAAGAAAAGGCTACCTATGCAGATGGGCAACATAGTCAAGTTGGAAGTTGATGCTGATGGTTCACTGGTGATTCATAGAGATGGGTTATCTTCTATTTTAGCTTGGGAATCCATCTCTTTGAAACAAATTCCCATTGCTGCTATTCATACAATGAGTGAGATGAAGATTCATGTGCTCAGTAGAGAAAAAATGAAGGAAGCTAGGGATTTTTCTAACATGATAAAGGCTATTCTCAATCCATCAATGGCATAACCAAAAACATTAAAAGAAGCTGCTGAAATTCTCCTCCCAACATCAGTCCAAAAGAAGACTACACAAGAAAACCGACCAGAATCTTCACAACCACCACCACCATCATACTCTTGAGGAACCTAGGCAGTATAATCCTTAGGGGAGTACTGTTAGACCCTGAAAGGATCATACTTGCCAACTCAAGAAATGCTTGGAGGTTGTTTTGGGTGGAAAACATCAATTACAGAAAACAACAGAAGACAACAGAAGACAAAAAAAGACAAGTATAAAGCACCCGCATTTGTTAATGCGGATGACTTGTGAACAAATGCAAACAAGTGTTTGTTCACCCACATTAACAAATGCGGATCAAAACAACTAATGCTGACAAAACTTGTTCACCCGCATTAGTCTATGCGGATGAACTGAAGAAATGCTGATAAAGATTATTCACCCGTATTAGTCTATGCGGATGAACAACAGTAAATGCTGACAAGACTTGTTCACCCGCATGAACTAGTGCGGGTGAGCAAACACAAATACTGACAAGACTTGGTCACCCGCATGAACTAATGCGGGTGAGCAAACACAAATGCTGATGAAGACTTGTTCATCCGCATGAACTAACGCAGATGAACAACTTACACTGTTTTATTTATTTTGTACTTAGTTTAGATTCACTTGTTTAGATCAGGGTTAGTTTAGTCTTTTGTACAGGCAATGTATACGCCTATAAATAGGATCACATACCCTAACTTTGTAAGTTATTGATTTCAGCAGTAATATCCACAATATTTTACAACAATTACTACGGTTCTTGATTCTCTTACATTCAAGCGTTTACTACAGGAATTAATGTTCTTTAATATAGTAATTCCGCTGCTATATTATTGACTCAGTCCACATATTCGATCCTAGATTGAGTCACATCAACTGAGAATATCATTCTCAAACCCAGTCATATTATGTAATAAAGTGAAAGATAATGAAGGTGAGTCATGACGAACATAATGAACGAATGAAAAGTATTGCAAGCAAAATAAGGGAGGTTCACGACTCATGAGGTAGTTGTATGCTCCAATTGTGTGCGGTTTAACTAACCCTTGATGATGCACACAGGGGTCTAATCCTTGAGATTGGCCATGATATGATGGGATTCTTGTTGCGTACCCCAGTATTGTGTCAGCTTCGGCATGATGTGGGGGTTTATTTATAAACCCCGGCATAGTTTCAACTTTTTAAAGCATGACGCGGGGGTATTTCATGAGACATAATCTATATAATGATGAAAGAAGTAACGAATAGTGATGAACGATGATGAAAATAATAATTAACTATTATCTGAATGTATGTATGATGTGTGATGACAAGGGATGTAAAGGATATGTTTATATAAATGAATTATTTTTATTTATAAAACTAGAACTCACTCAGCGTCGCTGACTTTTTGTATGCATAATAGTTGGCAGGTTATCGTTTGATGATGAGGAGGTGCAGACATGGATGCATAAGCTACCGGGAATGATTTAAGTCTGGCATCCACATTTTTTGGAATGATTATTGTATTAAATTTTTTTTGAGATGTACGCGAATGATTTGATGTATTGACACGATTTTAATCATGAATGATAAGTTTTAATTCTGCTGCAAATGATGTGTTTTAAATATCTTATGCGATGATTGACCGACTGTGATTTGATAGAGGCTGTAAGATAAAACATTTAAAATATTACAACAATCATCGCTAAAATCTTACTTTTTACAGAGTAGAGCCCAAAGATTTCCCAATACACAGTAAAGATGTTCTTCCAAAGGTAAACTTGCTTTCGAGAGAAAGCACATGTGTTTCTGAATATTGTCTTCTGAAGTCATTTTTACTTCCGAAAGCAAACCAAGTCTCAATGACAAGTTTGCTTCCGAGAGTAAATCTTGTTCCAAGAAAAGAAGTTAGTAAGCTTCGGAAGTAAATTTGATCTATGATCAATTTTTCTTCCGAGGCTAAAAACTCTTTGGAAGATAATACTTAGGCTGAGGAATTTGCCTTCGAAAGAAGAATAAAAATTTCTTCCAGGGTAAATTTCTTTCGGAAGTATTTACACTTAGATTTTTTTAAAGAATGCCTTTTTGTAACAAGGCTTAGATTGTAGTTAGACAACAAAGACAAGACATTTTAAAAAGGTTTTTCAAAAGAGAAGAACTAGTCAATGTTAATCATCCCAATAGCTGTAATTAAATACTTAAATCTTTGTTCATCAAAGGCTTTGGTGAACAAGTCAGCATAATGTTCATTTGAATTCACTTTGACTAGCTTTATTAGATTTTTCTCATGATTATCTCTAATGAAATGATACCTGATGTCGATATGCTTTATCTTGGAGTGCTTGACCGGATTTTCTATGATAGAAATAACACTCTTGTTGTCTATATGGATAGGAGTTTGCATGTAGTTGAAACCATAGTCCTGATGGAAATGATCTGCCCAAAATACATATTGAATTGATGTGGCTAGTGTGTCATGATCCAAGTTGGGTCATACCCAATAACAAGCTAGACAAACACCAAAGATATTTGTTTTATGATATGATCATATAAATAAATATTAACACTTAGAATATTTGGAAATTGGGTTTCCAAACATTTACACTTATGTTGTATATAAATTATATGGATAATTTATTTCAAAGAGAGAGGAATATTAATTCATCTGCATTCGTTTTACACAGCCGTATTTGATGTGGTTGAACAAATGCGGATGATGTTTACTCACCCGCATTCGTTTAACACAGCCGCATTTGATGTGGTTGAACAAATACGGATGATGTTTACTCATCCGCATTTACAAATACGGGTGAACAAACCCTGTCCGCATTTGTTTTGGAACAAATGCTGATGAGCATTTCTGGAAATACTGATGGAAACATACATCTGCATTAGCTAATGTGGATGATCATTTGCAAATGCGGATGAATTACTTCACCCGCATTTACAAATTCGGGAGAACAACTTCATCCGTATTAACTAATGTGGTTGTTGTTTTGAGAAATGCGGATGGGTTAAGGGGCTGGGCCCCACCCACTTTTCTCTCTCCTGAACTTTATGTTTCCAAGGACATGCAATATAAGATGGCTTGCAGATCTCTCTAAACTGATGACTTGAGAACACGAAAAGTGTAAGAACCCTTTTTCTCTCGATCGGTCTAGAGAAACATAAAAGGGAGTTGTATAAGTGAAAATCCTAGCAACCGGTGTTCTTGTTGGTGGCTCGTGGGTAGACCAGCTTGAGGCTTCTTGCTTTAGGAGCTGCAATCATCATTCACCTCCTCCCGACCTCATAGTTGAAGGTGGATACGACACCTTTTGAAATATGGCATGGAAGAGTTCCATCACTATCATATTTAAAGGTATGGGGTTGTGAAGCTTATGTGAAGCAGAACACCCAAAACAAGTTAGAAATTCGATCCATTAAGTGTATATTTGTTGGATATCCCAAAGACTGTATGGGATATTACTTCTTTAATCCAACCAAGCAAAAGGTATTTATTGCTAGAAAGGCTGAATTCTTAGAAACTAAGTTTCTTATGGAATAAACGACGTATAGAACAGTTGAAATTGATGAGGATCAAGAACCACAAGCCAATACACGTTTGGTTGAAATTAGCGATCAACAAGAGGTTGTTGATAATGATCAAATGGTTGATCAATACACATAAAACGTTCGCAGATCTAGTAGAATTAGCATTCCACCTGAAAGATATGGATTTTTCATGAATAGATGCTATGTGGTTGACTCGGATGAACCAACTACATACCATGATGCAATGTCCAATTCGGATTGTGACAAATGGCTAGAAGCCATGAACGTTGAGATGCAATCCATGTATGACAACCAAGTATGGGAATTGGTTGAACCACCACTTAACTCCAAATTGGTTGGATGTAAGTAGGTTTTCAAGAAGAAAACCGATATGCATGGAAACTTGGATACTTATAAAGAAAGACTTGTAGCAAAGGGTTTCACTCAAACTCAAGGGGTTGATTATGATGAAACATTCTCGCCTGTGGCAATGCTAAAGTCAATTAGGATATTATTTGCCATAGCTGCATATTATGACTATGAGATTTGGCAAATGGATGTCAAAACCGCTTTCCTTAATGGACATCTCGAAGAGACTGTCTATATGGTTCAGCCTGATGGTTTTGTCGATCCAAAACATCCTAATAAAGTATGCAAGTTAAAGAAATCAATCTACGGATTGAAACAAGCATCGAGAAGTTGGAATCAACGTTTTGATGAAGAGATCAAGAAATTTGGATTCATCAAGAACGCTGATGAAGCTTGTGTGTATAAAAAGTCTAGTGGGAGCATTATCACATTCTTAGTATTGTATGTTGATGACATACTACTATTTGGAAATGATGTTCCAACCATGGAAGGTGTTAAAGCCTGGCTTGGAAGTTGCTTTTCCATAAAAGATCTTGGTGAAGCCACCTATTTTTTTTAAGAATAAAGTTCAACAGGGATAGATCAAGACGGTTGATAGGTTTAAACCAAAGTGCATACATTGATAAAATCTTAAAAAGGTTCAATATGGAAAACTCTAAGAAAGGTATGGTACCTATTCAAAGAGGGACAATATTGAGTACATCTCAATGTCCGAACTCAAAGGATGAGCAAGAAAGAATGAAGGAAATCCCATATGCATCTGCTATAGGATCCATCATGTATGCAATGATATGCACTAGACCGGATGTGTCATGCGCATTAAGCATGACAAGTAGATATGAACAGAATCCAGGTAATAGCCATTGGATGGCTGTTAAAAGTATATTGAAATACCTTAGGAGGACTAAGGATATGTTTCTAATATATGGATCTGGTGAGGAGGAGCTCGTTGTAAAAGGTTACACGGATGCGTGCTTCCAGACTGATCGGGATGATTCTCGATCACAATCGGGGTATGTCTTCATTATGAATGGAGGGGCAGTGTCCTGGAAGAGCTCGAAGCAGGATGTGGTAGCATTGTCCACTATAGAATCCGAATACATCGCCGCTTCATTGGCAGCTCAAGAGGCTGCATGATTAAAGAAATTTATTGCCGATCTAGGGGTAGTCTTTACCATTCAAGACCCCTAGAGATCTTTTGTGATAACGAGGGTGCGATTGCTCAAATCAAGGAACCCCGTGCACATCAAAAGACAAGGCACATTGAGCGGAGATTCAACTACATAAGGGATGAAGTTGAAAAGGGAAAGATATGTATTCGCAAAGTTCACACAGATCAAAATATTACAGATCCACTCACGAAGCTCCTTGAAAGGGCAAAGCATGAGAGTCATACTTGTGCCTTAGGACTTCGATATTCTAGTGGTTGGATTTGATCTGTTTGTATTTTAACTTTGGAACGAATGTAATACTAACTCTTTGTATAAATTATGACATTTTGAGTTATGTTCCATTTTAGCATGTTTACATCCATGAATATGTTTATTATTCTAAATGTTCGTAGTCGGTTATATTTGTGGGAACAAATATGAATGTAAGACTATTATGAACATGGATTGGTAGATATTCATAAGGTATGAATATAGAGCAAAAGGTTGCTACCAAGGTTCATAGATATTTGTGGGATACAAATATTGGACTGACCCACTCTTAAATGTTACTGCATGGAATTTTATAATTGATCATAAGTAAATTTGAGTAAAGGCGAATATCATAGTGTCCTCTGACCTGAGATACATATTGGGTTTTGATATTCACCAAATATGATACCTTGATCTAGTTCTTCACTGTTCTGAAATAATGGACAATACACAAGGCTATGTTCAGGTGTGATACAAGGTGATTGTGATAAACTTATGTAGTTAAGATGGGATTTGTTCCTCTTATTCGTTGAGAGTATGATGTCTAAGGCCTGATAAAGTTAAATCAACAGGGAATGATCATTCTGTGTCCCTAGATTGAACATGACATCTAAAACAAAAGGAAATATGATTAGATTCACCTAAATCAGTTCAAGTTAGGGACTTGAAAGGAATGATGTTATTGAATGGCACTTAGTCATGCATATTAGGGGTAGTAAACCGTTGTTAGGCAGTATTTGCTATTTGCATCAATCCTCTATGTATCTTGTGCAAGTAGGAGATTGATGGAAATGATCTGCCCAAAATACATACTGAATTGATGTGGCTAGTATGTCATGATCCAAGTCGGGTCATACCCAATAACGAGCTAGACAAACACCAAAGATATTTGTTTTATGATATGATCATATAAATAAATATTAACACTTAGAATATTTGGAAATTGGGTTTCCAAATATTTACACTTGTGTTGTATATAAATTATATGGATAATTTATTTCAAGAGAGAGGAATATTAATTCATCCGCATTCGTTTTACACAGCCGCATTTGATGTGGTTGAACAAATGCGGATGATGTTTACTCACCCGCATTCGTTTAACACAGCCGCATTTGATGAGGTTGAACAAATGCGGATGATGTTTACTCATCCGCATTTACAAATGCGGGTGAACAAACCCTGTCCGCATTTGTTTTGGAACAAATGCGGATGACCATTTCTGGAAATGATGATGGAAACATACATCCGCATTAGCTAATGGGGATGACCATTTGCAAATGCGGACGAATTACTTCACCCGCATTTACAAATGCGGGAGAACAACTTCATCCGCATTAACTAATGCGGATGTTGTTCTGAGAAATGCGGATGGTTTGAGGGGCTGGGCCCCACCCACTTTTCTCTCTCCTGAACTTTATGTTTCCAAGGACATGCAATATAAGATGGCTTGCAGATCTCTCTAAACTGATGACTTGAGAACACGAAAAGTGTAAGAACCCTTTTTCTCTCGATCGGTCTAGAGAAACATAAAAGGGAGTTGTATAAGTGAAAATCCTAGCAATCGGTGTTCTTGTTGGTGGCTCGTGGGTAGACCAGCTTGAGGCTTCTTGCTTTAGGAGCTGCCATCATCGTTCACCTCCTCCCGACCTCATAGTTGAAGGTAGTATACCTTCTATGGTTGTTTGAAAGCATGATTTCATATATCAATCCATATGGGTTTTGACTGATTTTATATAAAAATGTTTTATATATAAATTAGCTCAATGTAACAAGTTTAAAATATATATATATATATATATATATATATATATATATATATTTCTACTGCGTTCTTCTATTTTATAAGGATAAAATAGATCTGTTTAACTTGTAAAAACTCTTCAAGTCCACCTCTGATTTTGAATCCATAGCAGTTGAGCACAGTAGCTCACAACAATAATGTATTCAGCTTTAGGAGTTGATGTTGAGACACATGATTGCTTCTGGATTGCCAGGAGATAATCCTTCCACCAAGATATTAACATCCTCCGGATGTAGATTTCTTGTTGATATTACAGCCACCATAATCATTGTCTTTGTACCTATAGAGATTGAAGTCCTTATTCTTAGGATACTAAAGACCCAGTTTAGGAGCTCCTTTAAGGTATCTAAGAATTCACTTGGCAGCAATTAAGTGAGACACTTTGGTAGCAGTCTGATATCTTACACAGATGTAGGTTGCAAACGTGATATGAGTTCTACTTGTAGTGAGATACATCAGAGATCCAATAATTGCCTTGTACTGATGCTGATCAGTATCCTCCCCCTCAGAATCAGGACAAAGATTGTGATTTCTGGGTATGGGTGTCTTGGCTGGCTTACAATCTTTCATCTCAAATGATTCTAAGATGTCCTTGACATACTTAGATTGATTGATGAAGAACCCTTCTTCCATCTGCTTATTTGAATTCCAAAGAAGAAATCCATCTTTCCCATTGAAATCATCTCAAACTTATTCCTCATGATGCTTTCAAAGTCTTTGCACATTTGGTCATTTAAGGAACCAAATATGATGTTATCAACATAGACTTGAACAACCAGCATGTCCTTCCCAGACCTCTTTATGAATAATGTCTTGTCTATGGTGCCTCTAGTGTGGCCATTTATAAAGAAGAAACTAGGACAGGGCCTCATACCACAGCCTAGGTGCTTGATGCAGCCCGTAGAGAGCTTTATCCAGTTTGCACACATAGTTGGGTTGATGTGGGTCTTTAAATCCAGGTGCCTGACACGCATATACTTCTCTATCAATATCCCCATATAAAAATGCATATTTGACATCAATTTGATAGATAGTGAAGTTCTTGGATGCTGCAAAAGCAAGGAAGATTCTCATAGCCTCAAGTCTTACAATAGGTGCAAAGACATCAGTGTAATCAATTCCTTTCTCCTGTGTGTATCCTTGAACAACAGGTCTTGCTTTATTCTTGATGATCAAACCTTTATCATCTCTCTTATTTTTGAACACCCACTTAGTGCCAATGGGGACTTGGCCAGGTGGCAATGGACACGAGTTCCATACGTTTTGCCTCTTGAACTGAAGCAACTCCTCTTGCATGCCTTTAATCCAATTATTGTCCTTCAGGGCATCTTCCATATTCTTTGGTTCCATTTGAGAGAGAAAGCATGAGTACAAGCAGACATTCCCATTGTGGGTCTGACTCCTTGTTCTCACAACTTCTAAGACATCCCTAATGATGTTCTTAGCAGGGTGAGTGTTGTGTATCCTGAGCCTATGGATCACATCTAGTTGCATAGATAGATCCAGATTTGAGAAGTTTTGCTTAGGGTTCTGAACACCATGACCAGCTGATGTCTCACAGTCATTCAATGAGGACTGATTGAATGAATGTATGACAACATCAATGATATTCTACTGAGAAGTAGTATCAACAGTTTCCTGTTCATCAGCTTGGTGTTGAATGCTGAAGTTGTCAGCTGATGAGTTTTGAGGCTCAGTTGGGTGATAATTTGTTGAAGCTCCATGATTTCCTGAGATGTTCAAGCTTTCAGAACTTCCAGTAGTGGGAGCTTGTTCTTCAATTCCTCTTGGAGAGCTGGGAATAGGTTTGGGTAATTCAAACATTTGATCTTCATAGATGTCACTTTGAGTTCATGTTCCAGCTGAAACATTCTCACAAGATGGTTTAGAATAGTTTGGAAACAATTCTAGATTGAAGATATGATTAGGTCCATTCCCTCTAACACAAAGAGTGTGCTCATTAACAACAATGTTGGATGATTCCTCAAATTGTTGATTTTTAATATTATACACTCTATAAGCAATAGAGGTTGAGATATATCCAACAAAGATAGCATCATCTGACTTTTTAGCAAATTTTGCTAAATTGTCTTTTGTGTTCAGTAAATATAGGTCACCTGCTGCCAAAGGACCTAAGAAAGCCAATGAACGGTGGCCTCTTATTCCATAACTCATAAGGGGTCTTTCCATGGGGCTTAACAATGAGAACCCTGTTCTGCATATAGCATGCAGTGTTGATTGCCTCTGCCTAGAAAGTTAGAGGCAGCTTTGAATCAGCTAACATGGTTCTTGCAGCGTCAATAAGTGTTTTGTTCCTCCTCTCAGCAACACCATTTTGTTGAGAAGTTCTAGGAGCATTGTATTGTCTGGCGATCCCTTTTGAGTTGCAGAATAAGTCAAGAACTTGATTCTTAAACTCAATCCCTTGATCACTTCTAATGATTTTTACCTTGTGATCCTTTTGATTTTCAATTTTAAGAATAAAAAATTTTAAAGTTTTAGCCGTTTCATCTTTTGTTCTTAAAAAGAATACCGATGTAAATCTTGTAAAATCATCAACAATCACAAGGCAATATGATTTCCTTCCAATGCTCATTATACTTGTGGGACCAAAAAGATCCATGTGCAATAAGTGTAATGGAGTGGTGATGGAGTTAACTTCTTTAAATTTGTGAGAAACCTTTTGTTGATTTCCTTTCAGGCAAGCAACACAGTTTTCTTTACAGAAAAATTCTTTTTTAGGCACACCATGTACCAAATTATTTTTAACCAGCTTATTCATGGTTTTAAAATTAACATGTCACGTTCTTTTATGCCAAAGAGTTGATTCATCACCATTTGCTTTGGAAAGATAGTATGATACTTCACCTAGTGGAGAAGCATTGTTCATATCAAGCTTGTCCATATCCCCTCTCCTGGGAGATCTAAGAAGCACCAAATCCTGAGGAATTTTCATCCCGGGTTTGAGGATAATGCACTCATGTTCTGTGAAAAGCATTTGGTACTTTTGATCACAGAATTGAGAAACACTCAAGAGATTGTGTTCAAGCTGTTTGACAAAGTTTAATTTGTCAATGTTTAACTTACCATTGGATACACTACCTCTACCAGAAATGTATCCTCCGGCTTCACCTCCAAACTGAACAGGACCTCTATCAAAATGTTCAAATTGTTGTAGGAGAGATTTGTTCCCTGTCATGTGCCTGGAGCATCCACTATCCACAATCTAGACATTTCCATTCTTGTCATGTGGATGTCCCTGCATATAAGGTGAAATGATTAGTTATTGTTGGAAACCCAAGCCTTGTTGGTCTTGGATTCTTCCAATGCAGATGATATAACTGAACCAAATTGTATGCATGGGGGCTCAATTATAGTTTGTGAAGAAGAGGCTTGGGCTGCAACATCTTTTCTGGTCTTCCATTCCATCCCATGGTTGACCTGTCTTGATGAGCCTGAGGAGGCTTGTGCAACAGGACTTGCTTCCGAAGCTTCTTTCTTTTCGGAAGAAGTCTTCACCACCTTTTCTTCTGAAGCAGCCTTCTTCTTGGAAGGTTTCAAGGAAATGTTTTTGTTTCTTTGCTTGTTCTTTGGCTTGTCTTCCGAAGCTATTTTCCTTTCGGAAGAATCAGTTTCTTCTGAAAGCAACTTGGCTTCGGAAACAAGCTTTCCTTTCTTTAACACTTGGACTATATGGTAAGGTCCAAATGTGAAACCTTCCTTGACTCCTTCTTTCTTAACATTGGTTGCATAATGTGTGCTTGCTGGATTGTAGTAACAATCTTTAGCCATGTGGTTTTGCAGGCCACAGATTATGCACTCAATGTTAATCTTGGTGGGACATATGGGCTGTTGTTTCTTGCACTTCTTCTCTTCTTCAACAGCCTTTCCCTTTAGTTTCTAATCCTTCACCTGGATAGGAGTGCTTATACTACTCTCCTTTCCTGAATCAGAACTTACAACCACTTGGAATCCAGCTGAGATGAATACACCTTTTGCCTTGGTTCTATTTTCATCTTAGTCTCAGCCACCTTTTTGGCAATTTTTCTTGCTGCCCTGATCTGGTTCTTTCCATCTTTGGTGGTCAAGGGTTTATCAGCTAATGGGATGAGGTTTTCTACCTTATCCTTCTCTATGGTGGTTTCAATTATTGCATCATTCTTCTGCCCACTAGGTAGTGGGTCAGTAGTTGGAACCTCTTGCTCATCAGTACCATATCTTGGCTGTCTAATAGACATAAGAGAGTGTGGTGGAGCAATTACATTGGATCCCAACCGACTTTTGTTTTGATAGAATACCTTAGAGTGGGAGGATGATGCTATAATGGTGTTGAAGTTATGCTCTTGAATAGCATACTTCTCTGCTTTAGCCTCATCTATGACTAGCTAGGCTTGAGGTTTAGTCAACTTGAATATTAGATCTTTTATTTGATTCCTATAGTTGGTATGTTTGTGTTTTAAAGAGGACACAATTTTCTCTAACTCTTCAACTTTAAGTTTATAGTCAGATTGGTGGATTGCTGGATTGTAGTAACAATCTTTAGCCATGTGGTTATGCAGGCCACAGATTATGCACTCAATGTTAATATTGGTGGGACATGTGGGCTATTGTTTCTTGCACTTCTTCTCTTCTTCAACAGCCTTTCCCTTTAGCTTTGATCGTTCAGCTGGATAGAAGTGTTGGTACTACTCTCCTTTCCTGAATCAGAACTTCCAACCACTTGGAATCCAGCTGAGATGAATACACCCTTTTGCCTTGGTTCTGTTTTCATCTTAGTTGCAGCCACCTTTTTAGCAATTTTTCTTGCTGCCCTGATCTGGTTCTTTCTGGCTTTGGTGGTCAAGGGTTTATCAGCTGATGGGATGAGGTTTTCTACCTTATCCTTCTCTATGGTGGTTTCCATTATTGCATCATTCTTCTGCTCACTAGGTAGTGGGTCAACAGTTGGAACCTCTTGCTCATCAGTACCACATCTTGGCTGTCTAATAGACACAAGAGAGTGTGGTGGAGAAATTACATTGGATCCCAACCCACTTTTGTTTTTATAGAATACCTTGGAGTGGGAGGATGATGCTATAATGGTGTTGAAGTTATGCTCTTGAATAGCATACTTCTCTGCTTTAGCCTCAGCTATGACTAGCTAGGCTTGAGCTTCAGTCAACTTGCATATTAGATCTTTTATTTGATTCCTATAGTTGGTATGTTCATGTTTTAAAGAGGACATAGTTTTCTCTAACTCTTCAATTTTGAGTTTATAGTCAGATTCTGCTCTCTTGAAATTAGATTTTAGGATATTTAAAGACTCAATATCAGATCTAATTTCCATGTTGTAGTCCTGATACAATTTAACCTTAGCAATATAGGATAGAGTACAGAAATGTTCATATACCTTCCTTTCTTCAGTTCCAGACATGAGAGCTTGAGCATGAGTGACATCTTACGCCATGAAGCTCCAGTCAACCTCTTGAGCAATAGCAGCAGTTTGTGGCTTAGTGGGTTTAGTTGTACCCTTTGAGGTAGCAGGATGTTAGGAGGCTTGAGCTGCTCCAGGATTAGATCTTAGAGCTTTACATTCCCTAGCAAAATGACCAAGCTGTTTACAGTTGTAACATTTGGCCTTGCTCTTGTCAAACCCGAATTTGCTATTGGTTGGGTTCTGAGGAAATTGCCTTCAGGTTCTTTTGAAGAACTTCTTTGCTTTGTAGGTTAAAAGACCCATTTGTTGGACAATGTCTATATATTCAACATCATCTGGGCTGAAACACTCTAGATCATCAAAACAGTACTGAAAATCTCCAGAGTGCTCATTCCCTGAAACAAAGGCACAACTCTCCTAGAAAGGAGTGTGTTGAGCCTGTTGAGACCTGGGTGTCTCAGGGAATGTGATGTATGACCCAGAAGATTATGATGGCTGTTAGGGGTAGTTTAGGTACAACTGAGGCTGGGAAGTTCTTGATCCTTCAGCAACATGTAGAGCATTGTTGACTGCAGGATTTGAGTGTTTGTTCATGTCTTGGCTATTCTGAGTTTCCATCTCCATACGGTATCCATCAAGGATTCCATACAGTTCAGTCATCGTGAGAGTGTTGAGATTTTCAGTTCTCTAGATAGAGACACAGTAAAAAGTCCACTCATGAGGAAGTGCACTCATGAATTTTCTAACTATGTCTCTTTCTCAAGATCAACTCCTATAGTCTAAAGAGAGGTGATCAAGTTCATATGCCTGAAGTATTGTTGGCTTAAGGTCTCACCAACAACATAAGTGAAGTTTTCAAATTTCTGCTTCAGCATATCCTTCTTGTTTTCCTTAGATTCAGTGGAACCGGAGTACATCAACTTCAAAGCATCAGAGAGTTCGTTGGCGGTCTTGCATTGCTTAAAGCCTGCCATTATGGAGTTTGGTATGGTAGTAAGCAACACGGTCATGGCTTTGTAGTCGATGTCCATCCTCATGAAGTCTTCATTAGAGTAGTCTTCAACAGCTTTTTCAATCATGGCGCCATTACCAGGCGGGTCCGCCACCTTTGGCTTGTAAGGACCATGAGTGACAGATCTCCACATGTGGATGTCTTGATACTTGATAAAACCTTCAATACATTTGCACCAGGTTCCAAAATCATCAGGGGTGATGATAGGAGCCTTGGTCATGGTTCCCATCTCGGACTCAGAAAACTTTTGGTTAAAAGCCATTTGAGTGAAGTGAGTAAGTCTGAAGAAACGAGGGTGATTTGGGATGGTTAGATCTCACAATCAAGAGCCTAAAAAGCTCTGATAATGATTACAGGATCGGTTTTGGTCTCTCAACACAAGTTTTGTATCTCACAAACTCACTAAGTCTCACTCGGTTGATGAAGAAGAATCTCTAACAAAGTTGACAAGAATTTAATAAGTTAATGAACACAAGAATGGTTTCAAGATACTTGTATATATTATTTCTCAACTCAGTATTACAAGACTCTTACAAGCATGGTTACATAAGTTACAATGAGAAACTATATATACTACTATCTACAGCAAGTTATACTTGGAAAACCAGCTGGAATTTACCGCTAAGAAAATACTACATTGCTAGAAGTAAAATATCTAAGATAAAATAATATCCTAGATTAGGTAGTCATGACAGGTCCATGACTTACCTTTTATCACCAACTAAGTATGGTAACTGTACTAACTGAAAAAGGTAAACAGTGGATTAAAGTATGGTCAACTACATGGGAGTGGGAAAACGCCATGCAGTGTATCAGAGTTGTCAGAGGATGTCAGACAGCCCATACTTATGTCCACTGGTTCATAGTTGATTCTTCCGAAGGAAAAATGGCTTCAGAAGAAAAAGTTCTTCCAAAGCCATTTATACTTCGGAAGAATTAACTTCTTCCAAGTCTTCTGCAAGTCTTTGTGACTTCATTCTTCGAAAGACTTTGTCTTGGATCTTCTAGTTTGAATGCTTCGGAAGGAGAATTACTTGGTCTTCTTACACTTCGGAAGACTTGATTCTACCTTCGAAAGTTCTTCATATACTTCGGAAGTAAAACAACTTAGTCTCGGAAGACTTAGTTTTTCCTTCGGAAGTTCTTCATACTTAAGCTTCGGAAGATCTACAACTTGTCTTCAGAAGAGCAGCTTTAACTTTGGAAGACTTTTTCAATTGTACTCCAAAAATGTTCTAAGTGTTGTTTTGGTTGCACCAGCCTCATATGATACAACAATACATGTTAAACTTTATTTTCAATAAACCTGCGAACTCATCAACTATTTTTAGTTGACACTTTTAGTATGCTTTTCAAGAACTAGACACCATAGATAGGTTGGCTAGTTATACAATTCAAAGAATCTCATGTACCAGTTGTACCAAATTCTAGAATCTCAGATTATGAAGCATTTAAGTATATATTCAATGTATTCAGATTTTAATATTATCTTGTAAACAATGTTGTTGTTGATATTAACTCTAGTTGCACTCTCGTTTCTTCCACTATGTGCTAAAGTGCGGGTGTGACAATCTATCTATCCGATTATCAACGTCATAGCATAACAAACACCATTAGATATCAAAAATCCAAAGTTCTTAGCAATTAAAGTTTCCTCTTATAGTAAGTTATGAACTGCACATCCGAATCATAATTTTCTTGCACAATCCACATAAACTATCAACAATATCATCAGTCTAACCCAACTACAATCAATATCAAGTTTTAGATTGAATGGATGAACTAAGGTTTGTTCATAATCAAAAGGCATGAAAAAGATGGACTTTAATGACAATCCTTTCCTAACTCATATAGTTGATCACAAATAAGACTCCTTAACGTGTTGTATTGGTCAATCCAAGCAAAAATCGATGGGGTTTTGGTGTGTGTAGGAGATGAACGAACAAAGGAGAGGGGGAAGGGGAGGGTTACGACTTGGGGGAATGGGGAATTAGGGTTTTTGGGTTTTTCTTATATATAAATTTTTAAATCTTCAATAAACTCCATCTACATTAATAGTTTATAGAACTTACCCTTGTATGTTTATAAATCATTTTTCCTTTATAAATTTTAAGTTCCATAAACACTAAATAAAAATATTAATCATAGCATATATTCCTTAGTAGCATATGATTCTCATAACTATCTGCTAACACATAACTAGTTTAATATCATATAGCACGTTGATTCACATAACTATAAAATGGCCACATAATGATAATTTGACTAATATTATATAAATTAATATTAACCATTTTTTAGGTCACCAAAATTCAAAAAAAACTTATGTGTGACTATGTGATGTGTATGCAAGACTAGACATATATAACAGAGTATTATTAAAGGAGTTAACCTAAAAGATCCTGGATGTCATAATATTAAGTTAGATTGCTAAATGAGTCATATATTTATTTCATGTTCACCATACATTTCAAAGGACTCAACAATGGAATTGGAGAGGATAATTTTTTTTATTCTTCTTAAAATGCATATGGATTCTGAAGATAGCCTTTGATAGAATTAACAGAAGAAGAACAACTCAGGAAAAGATGAAATTCCACTTCAATGGGTAACCATTATGAAGGTAGAAGTTAATGATGATAGAGAATTAGTTCTACATATAGATAGATTATCAATTGTGGTAGTTTAGGAACTAATTTCTTTGAAAAATATGCCCATAAAAGCAATAGAGAGAATGAGTCAAATAACTATACATGTTCTGAGCAGACAAGAATTAAGAGATCCAACATGATCAAAGCCATCTGGAACCCAGCATTAGAAGAACCTCCTGTCACTCCAGATCCAGAGCCAATAGAATCTTCACAACCACCACCATCATCAAACCCTGAAAGTAGATAGACTACATAATCCTTAAGGGGAGTATTGTTAGACCCTGATCATGCATGCTAATTCAAGAGATGGGTAGTGAGTTGTTTTGTTTATGCAAAATTATCATAAGTGTTGATCTCATTGGACAACAAATATGGATGAGAAAATAATAATAAGGCAGTGAATGTGGATGAAGTAAATGAATGTGTAGAAAAAAAGTGAAGTGTAAATGTGGACAAGAAATTAGTCATCCGCATTAGCAAATGTGGATGAACAAACCCAATGCTGATCAACAAAGTAAGGAAATACGGACAAGATTTGATCATCCGCACTAGCATATGCGGATGAACAAAGTGGATGTGGGTGTTACTTAGTGAATGTTGGTTCTATTTTATGCTTTATGACTTATTTAATTTTGATGTAATACAGTTAGTTGGGGTAGAATAGTCAATAATATAGGCAATGTATCAGGCCTATAAATACAAAGTTAACATTCTCATTTTGTAATCCTAATACCCCAGCATCCATACTTTGTATTTTGAGCATGTATTAGTGTTATCTTCCATTCTTTATATTTTGATATTGATTATTTTAATTCTTTTATAATGATTTAATAATTTGAATTACCATATCCGATCAAATAAAAATCTCACCCACTTAATATGTATTCTTGTTTCCCTCAAACAAGTTTAACTTAGTAGTTTGGAAAAAGTGGACACTTGAACTCACCTTTTGAGAGCTTGAATCTAAGATAATCTCAAGTGCTTGAAACTGTAAGGCCCTATATTAAATCATCATGTTACTAATAACTCAAGTAATATAAACTGTTCTATAAGTGGTGGGTGTCCTATAGTTAAATTCTTTTGAAATTCTCCAAAACCGATTAGGTGTTTGAAGGACCGGTAAAGGAGGGTAATGCAATAGTTTCACAAGGTTGAAGAGAACCAACAACACTTAACAGATCAAATAGGGAACCGGTAAATGAAACAATGAACAAAGGTAAGAACACAAGCAGAACACAAGTAATTGGTTTTCAAGAATGATGTATATTGCTCTCAAGTGTTTTATGATTATTACCAGGCCTAGTCCTAAGGACTGGTACCTAAGATACTTTATACTACATCCTACAGCTAGCCATACTTTGAAGGCCAGCAAGAACACTAATCTAGACAACAAGATCAATGTAAAGTTAAAAGGCAGATTGCTTTTGACTAGTGACTATGGCATGCCATAGCTCATATCCTTATATATTACAAAAATGATAAAAGTACATAATAGAAAGTTACAGACTCTAAGACCGTAATCAACAGTTGACAAAAGTATGAAGATATCACCAACTTGTATAAGTTGCCAAGTCTTCAAAGATGCCAACGAAAAGTGGTTCAGCTTTTGTCAAAAGCATGTCAGAGAAAGGATGTCTTCTCTGTCTTTGGAAGAAATAAATATCTTGGCTTTGGAAGACTTTGTCTTGAAGCTTCAAAAGATTTCATCTTTGGCTTTAGAAGAAATGGTCTTTGGCTTATAAAGAAATGGTGTTTGGCTTCGGAAGATTTGACAATTAGAGAATTTCTTAATGTTTTCGTCAAATCTTTTGAAGTAACTTCCTTTGTACTTTAGTGTGCATACTAATAAATCTTTGGATGCATTAGCCTCTAAGTTAACTATTACAAACTCCCTGAGGCTAACACTATCAAAATAGAAGATGACTTTGAGTCTTGATCTTCATTTGTTGACAGTCCTCATTAGAATCAATACAATTCCCTTCTTTATCAGTTGGTTTGGATTCCTCAAACTCTCAAAATATCTCCTCATATCAAAGAGATCATGCAGAGGAAGGTCAAGCATATTTTTCTAGAAATATACACCTTGACCCCCTTGATCTCTTATGACATACATCTGTCTAGGTCTGTAGAGAAAGCCCAAGACAAGATGGGTTTCTCAGCAGCAAGAGGCTCTACTTGAAGTGGAATTGGTTGGGAAGCCTCTTCTTGTTCACCCTTAGAATGTTCTGACCCATCCTGAGGTGTAGAGGTAGATGCCTTGCACTTCGTCTTCTTCTTGTCCCTTCTTATGGACATCCTCTTCCTCTTTCTATATTTCAACTGAGAAGGTTGGTCTTCAGTACCAGATGTTACTTCTTTATCCTTCTTTGTTGGGACCTTTTCCTTCACATTTTCAGAAAGAGAAGGTTTAGGACCCTACTATGGGTCAAAAGATGAAGCTGGCTATAATTCAACACTAGGCCTAGGTTGTGCTGTCTTTTAGGGTTCAACCTTGACCTCAGTTTGCGGTGCATCCTGACTTGGTGGAGAATACAAGTCTACCAGCTCACCCTTCTTAATCTTTTGCTTAATCACTCTAATGTGCTCATCAGTAGTGGATAGAGAGTATCCTTCCGAAGAACCCATACAGGTTCAAGAAGCTCACTATCTTCATTCTGTCAATAGACTTCTTTTGATTGGCTCTGATGGTGGCTCTTGACTTAGCACCCTCTTCCCTCATATTCCTCTTAGCAGCTTTCTTTTCTTTAGCACTTCTTGCTCTAGCTGCTTGAGGTACTCAAACTCAATATATTCATAGGATAAGGGAAGTAGGTCTGCTACCTCATAGAGACCTGTGGCACTCAGATAGGTTATCATCTTTTGTCTATCTTGTTCCTTACCTTCTTGAGTTTCTGGTTCAACTACCACAGTCTCTACTTCATGACTTTCTTGAACTAGATTAAGGACATGGGCTTTTTACAATCTTTTTCTCTTCCTCGTTTCTTTGATCTTGAGGATCAATTCTGCAACCTTAGCATCTTTCCTCTCTTTTAACACATTAGTGTTAGCCAGTTCATTCAACTCATCTAAGGGAAGAGAGATTATTTCATCAATGTTGTAGTTCCTAAAACCCATATAATTTAATTTGGTTGCCCTTAACTCATCTCCTGATTATTTGGCCTAGGGGGCAACCTTGATTGCAGCTTGCATAAAGCTAGGGGTCTCTTTTGTTCTTTCTCCCCTTGCCTTCCTCTTCCTCTTTCTCTTCTCCTCCTCGATCTCTTCAGAGGTGAGAATCCTCTTCCCTTTGTCAATCACTAGCC
The DNA here is from genome assembly GCA_025506505.1 of Flaveria sonorensis. Lineage (NCBI taxonomy): Eukaryota > Viridiplantae > Streptophyta > Magnoliopsida > Asterales > Asteraceae > Flaveria > Flaveria sonorensis. Next base: position 34,335,575 of record CM046434.1, read on the forward strand.
TGTGTGACTCAGGGTGGAGAGAGCTTTGGCCTTCTTCACTTGAGCTTTAGCTAGGGAAAGATTGTGAGACACCTTCACTAGTTGGTGCCTCACTAAAGGTACCAGGTGCTAAAGCAGATTCACTCTCAAGGTTCACATGTTCTACTGCTTGGACTTCAATTGAGGTTTCCTCTTCAAAGCTAATCTTAGTGTCTTCCTTAGTATCCAGTTGACCAAAAGTTTTCCCTGCTAGCCTCTGTCTATATAGCTTTAATCTTATCTTGAACTCTTCAAGCACCCTCAGTGGAATTCTCTCAGCCAACCTTTTAGTTTGACTGTTATGACTTGGGTTGGCAAGTGGCATGTTAACCAGAGAAAAACTCATATAGTAACTCAGGATCTGAAAATTGAAAGCTTCTTGTTGACCCTGAGATCTATAAAGTACCAGGGCTCTTCTATCATTGTCATACCTCCATCCTACTTTTGGGTTGTTAGTAGTATAGGATGGATAGGCATAGCCCTTGGTATTCCCTCCTCAAATAAGCTCTGAATCAAGGCATCCACATTGATATGGGCCTGAGGTGGTTATTCAGTATGGACAACTGCAAGTGAGGATGGTGAGGCCTTAATGTCCATACTTTGGGCAGTGTTCTTAGGTTCAGCGATTGTAGTTAAGACTTTCTCCCCCTTTTTGGTAGCATCACCCACTTGCATAGGTGAGCTAGAGGTTAGGTCCACCACATCCACAAGTTCTTGTGGACCTGATTAACATGCCTTGCAGGCCTCTCAACTTATTTGCCCTTGAGATCGGTGATCTCAAGTTGCTGACTAAGGACATGTCTTTGCAAGGTAGCTACTTGAGAGTCTAGGTGACCGACCTTTGAAACCAAGTAGATGCATGTTTTGGATAGTTTTTGCACCATTAGTTGCAGACTTCCCTCATCTTCATTAGAAGAATTATGGGGGGATAGGAGAACATAACCGAAGTCATCTCTCTCACCACAAGATATTGGTTCTTGGCTTCTGGATTTCACCTACTTCATGACAGCTTCATGAGAAGTGTCAAGGGGCTGGGTTACCATGGTTGAGGTATTAATGATGTAATCACTTTCTAAAGTGAGAGCTATTCCATATGGACCTCCTCAGTTAAGGGTGGATGATGTGGGCTAGATATGGGAGTTTCAGGATCACTCATCTCTCCTTGAGCAGGGGAGGAAAAGTGAGACTCATGGTACTCATTGAATCCCATATCCTTATCATCATAGAATTAAAGGTCAAGGATTGGTTGATTTAGGTCTAGAGGCTGGGAATGGTAACTGTCCCCTAAATATTGTTCACCTGAGTTTTGAGACTCAGAGTAAAGGCTTGAGTCTTGGGCAATGAGCTCATCAGGCTAAGCATGAGGAACCTTAGCACTGATAAATGAAATAATCGGAGTGGTTTACTCCTCAAGGGAAGTGGGAGCTCTTGGTTCCACTTCATCCTGCATGGGTGAGTGTATTGAGGCCTGCTAAATCTGAATAGACTAAGTAGGGGTCCACTTGGATTTTCGTTAGTAGGTGATGGCTATTTAAGGCTGTGTGGGTGGTGAAGATGTGGAAGGTGTGGGTTCAACATTGGTTGGTTTTGCCAAGTTGTCACCTTAAGCAATGAACTTTAACATTTTTGGGACTAGGGCTATCTTTACCCCTAAGAAACCAACAGTGGTTTTCTCATTATTTTGAAGATGCCGAGCTTCATCTATCCCAGTTTAAGATTAGTACTTGTTCCCCTTAATTGTGAGCCCAGTTCATAGTTAAGAATGTGCTGGACATATCTAGAAAACATGCAGTACTCTAAGGAGTCCAATTTAGCAAGCAAGTTTATGTGGACAAACTGGAAGTACTTGAACTTGACCACTTGAACCATTCCATAGACTACATAGGATAAGTCTTCTGGAATTTGATCCCGTCCTCCATGTTTGTTAGATAAAGAGTGAATAATAACAAGGATGAGGTACTTCTATTGGTAAGAGACCTTAATGACTGGGTTTGAGAATGATATTCTTGGATGATGTGACTCAACCAAGGATCGAATATGTGGACTGAGTCAATAATATAGCAGCGGAATTACTATATTAAAGAACATTAATTGCTGTAGTAAACGCTTGAATGTAAGAGAATCAAGAACCATAGTAAATGTTGTAAAATATTGTGGATATTACTGCTGAAATCAACAACCTTACAAAGTTAGGGTATGTGACCCTATTTATAGGCGTATTCATTTCATGTACAAAAGACTAAACTAACCCTGATCTATACAAGAGAATCTAGTCTAAGTACAAAATAAATATAAAAGTGAAGTTGTTCATCCGCATTAGTTCATGCGGATGAACAAGTCTTCATCAGCATTTGTTGTTTGTAGTCAGCATTTGTGTTTGCTCACCCGCATTAGTTCATGCGGGTGAACAAGTCTTCTCAGCATTTGTGTTTGCTCACCCACATTAGTTCATGTGGGTGAACAAGTCTTCTCAGCATTTGTGTTTGCTCACCCGCATTAGTTCATGCGGGTGAACAAGTCTTCTCAGCATTTGTGTTTGCTCACCCGCATTAGTTCATAGGTGAACAAGTCTTCTCAGCATTTGTGTTTGCTCACCCGTATTAGTTCATGCGGGTGAACAAGTCTTGTTAGCATTCTGTTGTTCATCCTCATAGACTAATACGGGTGAACAAGTCTTGTCAGCATTTACTGTTGTTCATCCGCATGGACTAATACGGGTGAACACTTCTTGTCAGCATTTCTTCAGTTCATCCGCATGGACTAATGCGGATGAACACTTCTGTTCAGCGTTAGTTGTCTTGATCCGCATTTGTTAATGCGGGTGAACAAACACTTGTCCGCATTTGTTCACTAGTCATCCTCATTAACAAATGCAGGTGCTTTATATGTCTTTTGTTTTCTGTTGTTTTCTGTAACTGATGTTTTCCAACCAGAACAACCTCCAACCACTTCTTGAGTTGGCAAGTATGATCCTTTCAGGGTCTAACACTTACCTTCTTGAAGGTCCTGACTGTTAAGTCCCCTTCTTAGCCCATCTACCTGAATGATTCATTTATAGCTTCTTTAGGGAAGGAAAGTTTTCCTTCTTCATCATCCCACCTGAGATGAGTGTTGATTATGGTTTGAGTGATGAAAACTATCTTCCCCTGCACTGATGTAGACAGTTCCTTCTCACCATCCAAGACCACTTCTTGGCAGGTTCTCAAGAATTCCAGCAGTTGTTCTTCGTATAGTGGAGGTCTATTATGAGTGTGGTGAGGTAGGATGATTGAGTTAGAAAGCACCAAATGTCTGAGAAACAAGGATCATTCTTAGATGACAACAGAGTAACCTAGTTATGTTGGCTACGTAGGTGCATGGAGAAATATGGTTGGTTTCGAGGTTCAGGGTTGGCCGTTTGAGAAAGCTTTAGCAAGAAGAAAGCTAAGAACAATGAGGGTTTGTGGGTGAATTTAGGGTTAGAAGTTTGCAGATGAAGAGGAAGAAGAAATAGGGTGAACCGTGGTAAGGCTGTATATATGGTTGGATGTGAGACAAAGTTAATGCTAAAGGATAGACTTTGAAGTCTGAATGTCTGTCCCACCTCTGAAAAAGTGCCCAAAAAGGTAGTTATCTTGGAAGTTAGAAATCTTCCGAAGGTAATCTGTCTTTGGAAGTTTTGAGTAAACTTCCGACGCCAGTTTGACTTCGAAAGATATTCTTTAGTTTGACAAGAATTACTTCGGAAGAAAAATACTTAGAGTAATTTTGCTTTCGAAACATATTTGATCTCGCAAGATATTAAACTTCAGAAGTTTTATCCAAAGAATAAATAAAGCTTCCGAGACTTAATTGCTTTTGGAAGAAAATTGTCCTTAAAAACATATAAGTACTTAGAAGCATATTTAAGGTTTGGAAGATATATCAGAATTTCTTCTGAAGATAAATTTCTTAGTAAGTAGTTATTAGTTTTGAAGACATAAGTTTCTTCCAAAGTCAACTTAATGTCTTCCAAAAGAAAATATATCTTTAATTCTTAATACTCTAAGGAATATCATTTAGGAAAGTTTTCTTCAAGATAAATAGGGCTTATATGAGTGATAATTTAGACAACTTTAAAGACACACATATTTGAAAAATACTCTTGAAATTAATTTAAGAAAATATACTCAAAGTTAATCATCCAAATTGTTGATACAAGATATTTCTATTCATCAAAAGTTTTTATGAACAGATCAGCATATTGATCATTTGTGATAACTTTGACTAGTTTTATCAATCCTTTTTAAAAATTATCTCTTATCAAATGATACATGATGTTGATGTGCTTTGTCTTTGAGTGCTGCACTGGATTCTCTATAATGGAGATAGCATTGTTGTTGTCTATATGGATAGAAGTCTTCTTGAAGTTGAATCCATAGTCTAGCATCTGATTCTGAATCCAAAGCACCTAAACACAATAGCTTGCAGCATCAATGTATTTGTTGGACTATTTGAAGATGATACTTACCAAAACCTAAGTGCCAAATCTCATGATAATTACCAAAACCGACACGGTGAAGCTATGCTGAAAAATATGATCAAAACGAAGAAAACTGACCAAAGTCAAACTTGGTCAACCGTGGTCAAAGTCAACAGTCAACATCAGTGGTTGTCCCAAATGACGTCAGCACCCGGCAGTCATGTATCAGCAACAGAGAATTTATCAGACTTAGAAGAATATTTGTGTAATCATTAGGGCTTAAATGTAATTTTGTTCATTTATTAAAAGAGTATAAATTGACTAAGTGCAGTCATTTTTATACTCTAAGCATTGTAAGCACTAGTAATAACAAACAAGAGAGAATTAGTATAGTGAGAGAAACAATGAGGTTGAGTGTGTATGAGAGAGAATTTTCTTACAAAGTCTCTTTGTAACCTTCTAGCATCATCATCCATATGAATGAATGAAATATTTATGAATATGTGTTCTTAATTGTTCATCATTCATTCATCATCATACACTAAATCTTGTATAGATCTTCACTTGAAATCATCAACGGGTCTGTGAGATTTCGTATCACAGATATGATAAACGGCAACATTACGATTGCAATATTCGATCCTACGATTATCGATTTCAACAGTTGGTATTAGAGCCTTGGCTCCTTGTTCTTCAAATTTTTCTCGAAAATTTGAACCACAAGTTTGATCTGCAAATTGTTGTTGTTTTTGATGAAATCAAGCTACCAATAGCTTAGATTTTTTATTTCATGAAGATCTGCAAGTTTTCACAATAATTGAAGTTCATTCGAGCCATTAATTTGAAGATTTAATCAAACTTGTTATTCAAGTCTTCAAATGCTCATAAACATGAAATTTTGATTTTGTTGTTGTTTGATCAAATTTAAGCTTCTAATAGCTTTAGTTTGTGATAACAAACACATCTGCAAAGTTTCATATCAATTGAACAACCACAACTCTTGAATTTGAAGATTTTTAAAAATTTTGTGTTGTTAAGAAAAGTTCACTTTTTTTAAGGAAAAATCATCAAATTCATGAATCTGATGTTGTTTAGCTGAAATTGATAGCGGTTTTAGCTTAGAAACATCAAATCTAAGGTTCTTTTATGTAAGGCCCTGATCCCGGAGACCCCACAGTTGGTCATTCATAGCATCATTCATTATTAAAACTCATTTATAATATATGAACATAAGGAAATATTGCAGCAGAAGAATTATCAAAAACCATTTAATTCATTAATAATTACTTTTGCCAAGTAATACATCATTGATTGTAGTTACAAAAGAATACTTAGTTGTATTACAAAACAATAATTTTTTTTTTCCATGAGATGGATGCCAGTCTTTGCTTGCAAAGTAGCTTCAACTCCATGCCACCCTCAGCAACAACATTACCTGCCAACTGAAAATACATAAAAAGTCAGCGTTGCTGAGTGAGTTCTAGTTTATATAATAAAATACTTTACTTTTAATAAAACATTTCCTTTACTTTCGTTCGTGATCACACATCATACATACATCTTGATAATAATCATTTATTATCCTTTATCATTGTACATAATCGTTCATTTCGTACTTTATTATCTTTCACTTCTATCCAGATCCTGCCATTCCCCATATCCAGTGCACAAAGCGACTAAAGTCTTGGGGGCAAGTGGCAAGGACCCCGTATCGCATGTTTCTATTAGTCACAAAGACTGACCGTTAGGTGTGCACTCGGCACACTGTCGAGGTGGCAACCCATAAAGAGTTGTGAACCCCCTTTTATATGGTTGCAAGACTTTTAATTCATTCATGCATTCTAGTTTTCATTATCTTTATCTTCCACTTTCATTACAATAATACTTTACGTACATAAGGATATCATACCATGTAAAGTCATGTCATAATACATAATATGGAACATTAACAACAGCAATCATACATAACATCAACAGACATAAACCACCAAAACATTTCAGAACTTAACACTACATTCTATTTCCCAAGATTTCAGAAAATCCTAAGTCCCCAAAGAAATGCGGATGAGCATAGGCCAATGCGGCTGAATGTTCAGCAAATGCGGACAAGCAAATGCGGACGAAAATCTCAGAAAAAATTTCTAAGTGTCAAAAGATGTGCGGGTGAACCAAATACAGATGAACAAGTCCAAATGCGGATGAAAAAGTCCAAATGCTTATGAACAATACTAAATGCAAATGATCAAAATACTTAACTATGGAACATAAAACCAATGTGGTTGAATGCTCAGCAAATGCGGATAAAGACCAGCAAATGCAGATGAACACTTACAAATGCAGAAGAATAAAATGCAAGTGTGAATGAACACATTACTAAGACTATTCCACCAGTTCCAAATACTCGTTCTAACATATCCTTAGCACAGATCTAACATGCTAAACACTTAGAACAGAGCTTACAACTACGCAACATCAAAGAAGGCATTTAAAGCACACACATCGCATACACATCAGATGCAAAAACATAGAAAACTCATGCTTCATTGTAAAAATTCAGTTAATATGCATTTCATCCCCAAACAAATTTAAAACAAGTAAAATAGGGGAATCTAGAACTCACCTCTAGCAGCTTTCGAGTAAGACTTCTTTAAACCAAGAGCAATTGGGAGTTCTAGAAACTAAGGACACCGAAACAAGCAGCCAAACACAAAAGAACACATATAAAATCGGTCCAGCAGCTCGAATTCAACTGAAACCGAATAGAAAACACAAGAAACCTCACCTACAAGCAAATCCTCCACCTTCTCTCTCTAGATACCGATTGCAGCTTCTTCTTTCTTCTGTGCAGCCAAGAGCAGATGTGGGGGAATGGGGGTGTGGGTGGCCATCCCCTGCTTTTTGAACTCACTAGAGGCAAGTTTGCCACTTGCACACTTTAACCCCATTTAATTAGGATATTTCACCTTTCTTTCTTTTTCTTTTAAATTTTCGTGTGTTACAAGTCCACCCCCCTTATATAGGTTTCGTCCCCAAAACCTATGACTCCTCGAACAGCTGTGGGTAATGTTGCCTCATCTCTTCCTCAGTTTTCCACGTAGACTCAGGTCCCTTCCTGTGTCTCCACTGCACTCGCACCAGTGGAACCACTTTATTCCGCAGCCTCTTCTCTTTTCTATCAATGATGGCCACTGGCTGCTCCACATAATTGAGCCGTTCATCTACCTCAATGTCCTCTAGTGGCACGATCATATCTTCTTCGGCTAAGCACTTTCTTAGATGAGATACATGGAATGTCGGATGAATTCCACTTAACTCATCGGGTAGCTCCAATCAATAGGTCACCTCTCCTATTCAAGCAATGATTCAAGAAGGCCCTATATACCTCAGGCTCAGCTTACCCCGCTTTCTAAACTAGATGATCCCCTTCAAAGGTGAAACCTTCAACATAACTTTATCACCCACCTTGAATTCAATCGGTCTACACCTCTTGTCAGTAAACGACTTTTATCTATCTTTTGTCGTCTTCATAAAGGCCTTGATCTTCTCTAACTTTTCAGTTGTAGCCTTGATCACCTTGATTCTCCCTAGCTCCTTCTGCCCAATGTCACCCCAACATACAGGCGTTCTGCACCTCCTACTGTATAGCATCTCATATGGAGGCATACCAATACTGGCATGATAACTGTTGTTGTATGAGAATTCGGTTAATGGTAAGTGTTCATCCCAACATCCTCCAAAGTCAATGACGCATGATCGGAGCATATATTTAAGCATCTGGATGGTTCTCTCTGACTGACCATCTGTCTGAGGATGGTAAGCATTACTGATGTGCAACCTCGTCCCCATCACATCATGGAATCTCTTCCAAAACTTAGAGGTAAACCGAGTGTCACGGTCAGACACTATAGACAACGGTACTCCATGACGAGTCACAATCTCTTTGATAAACAAATCTGCCAACCTCTCAGATGAATATGTCTCGCGGATCGGTAGAAAGTGAGCAATCTTCGTCAAATGGTCAACTATCACCCATATGGCATCGTACCCCCTTGCCATACGTGGTAACTTTGTAATGAAGTCCATGGTTATGTGCTCCCATTTCCACTCGGGTATATCCAAGGGTTGGATCTTCCCGTAGGGCTTCTGATGTTCCGCCTTCACTTGCAAGCAAGTAAGGCACTTTTTCACATACTCCGCTAAATCGCGCTTCATACCCGGCCACCAGTAGTCTTTCTTCATATCATGATACATCTTTGTAGCACCAGGATGAATTGAGTATCGAGTCTTATGAGCTTCATCCATGATCTTTCCCCATAGATCCCCGTAACGAGGAATCCACATCCACCCAAACAAGGTTCTAACTCCGAGAGTGTTCTCACCCAACTCCACGACTAGACCCTTCATCCTTTCAGAGTTGAGGCGATCTTCTTTTAATGCCTCATATTGAAACTCCTTGACCTGTTTCATCACGTCAGAGGTCATTACCAACTGATAAGCCTTTACCCGAATCGACTCGGGTCTCTCTTTTCGGCTAAGGGCATCTGCCATGACGTTGGTCTTACCAGGATGGTAGTGGATCTCATAATCATAATCCTTGATAAGCTCCAACCGTCTACTTTTCCTCATGTTGAGATCCTTTTGCTCGATGAAGAACTTCAAGCTCTTATGGTCAGTGAAGATAGTGCACTTCGTCCCATACAAGTAGTGCCTCTAAATCTTCAATGCAAAGGCCACAGCCGCCAGCTCCAGATCATGAGTAGGGTCATTAGCCTCATGGGGTTTCAACTGTTGGGACGCATAGGCTATTACCCTCCCTCGCTACATCAGCACGCAACCCAACCCTGAATAAGAAGCATCAGAGTAGACAACTAACTCTTCGCTCCCTTTGAACAACGTCAAGACTAGATCTTGAGTCAATCTCGTCCTTAGCTCATCAAAAGCATTCTCCTGTTTCGACCCCATACAAACTTCACGTCCTTGCGGGTCAACTTGGTCAATGGTGAGGCTATCTTGGAAAAATCTTGGATGAATCTCCGGTAATAGCCCGCTAAACATAAGAAAGTACGGATCTCGGATGGCGTCTTTGGAGTCTTCCATTGCATCACCGCCTCCACCTTTGCCGGGTCCACCATAATCCCTTCAGAATTAACCACATGTCCCAAAAACTGAACTTCCCGCAACCAGAGCGTGCATTTGGAGAACTTAGCATACAGCTTCTCTCTTCTAAGCATCTCCTATACCTCACGAATGTGATCAGCATGCTCTGCTTCGCTCTTCGAAAAAATCAGGATATCATCGATAAACACAATCACTGATTTATCCAATATCGGCCGACACACCCGATTCATCAAATCCATAAAAGCAGCTGGCACGTTGGTTAAATCAAAAGACATAAAGAGGAATTCGTAGTGCCCGTATCGCGGTCATCGGGATATCCTATTCTTTAACTTTTAGCTAATGATAACCAGATCGGAGATCTATCCTTAAGAACCAGCTGGCGCCTTGGAGCTGATCAAACAAATCATCAATCCTCGGTAGTGGGTACCGGTTCTTCACCGTCAACTTGTTCAACTCGTGGTAGTCGATGCACATCCTCATGCTACCATCCTTCTTCTTTGCAAACAAGACCGGAGTAGCCCAGGAGAGATACTCGGTCGGATGAACCCCTTATCCAGCAACTCTTGCAAATGGACCATCAGTTCCTTCATCTTGGAGGGAGCCAGTCAATGCGGTGCCTTGGCAACAGGTTGGGCACCAGGTATCAAATCAATCTGGAACTCGATCTCGTGGTCTGGTGGCACACCTGGTAGATCCTCCGGGAATACGTCTGGAAAGTCACACATGATAGGTAAGTCGGACAATCGTGGTACTGACACATCCATATCTTTCACATAAGCCAGGTAGGCACTACACCCATGTTTTATGCACTTCTCGGCCACCACCATTGAAATTACCTTCGGAACCGTACTGACCCTATCGCCGTAAATCATCACCGAACTCCCGTTAGGCGCGCTCAATCGAATCATCTTCTTGCGATAAACAATATTTGCCTCATAGGCTGCTAGCCAATCCATCCCTAGAGCCACATCAAATCCGCCTAGGGGCATCACGAATAATTTAGCAAAGAACCTATGGCCTTCCAACTCTATGTCATAATCCTCTATCAGATCAGAAATCCTGGTAGACTTACCAATGGCAGTTTTTACATCGAAGGGCTCGTCAATACTTCTACTTCTAATAGGCAACTTAACACAGAAGGTAGTAGAAATAAAACTCTTACTAGCACCAAAATCGAAAAGCACAGAGGCACAAATTTGGTTTACTAGGAAGATACCTGACATAACATTGGGATCCACCCTAGCCTCCTCCTGGGTCATAGTAAATGCTCTGGCCTTTGCCCTCTGCCCTTCCTTCTCCTTCGTGATCCCCTTTCTCGCCCCGGAGTTCTCAACCCTCGGTTTCTTGCAATCCCTACTCAGATGGCCCTCTTTACGACAATTGTAGCACCTCACCACCCCACACTCCCTGCTATATGACCAGGCTTCCCACATTTGAAGTAGATGTTCTGTCCCCACTTACACTCTCCCATATGTACCTTCCCGCACTCACCACACCTCTTTGTCCCTGTACCCGCTGACACTACCCTCCGGTCATCCACCCTTGCCTTTTTATTGTTCGGGGTGAAACCACCATGACCAAATGTTTCCCGTTCCAGTTCCTGTCACCGCCACCCTTCTTACTTGCCTCCACTAATGCCAACTCCTCCCTTTCGTCATACAGTCTCCCCACTAGATCAACCGCCGACCTAAACATACTCGGCCGAGCGGCGATCATGTGCCTACGGATATTCGCCGGCAGACCCTGAATGTAACTCTTAATCTTCCGTGACACAGGCGCCACCTGATCTGGCACCAGCCTTGCCATCTCATTGAACTTAGTCGTATACTACTGGTGTGTCATGGTTCCCGCTTCTAATTGTAGGAACTCCCTCTCAATCTTGTCGAGTTCCCTGTGAGGACAAAACTCCTCGATCACCATCTTCTTCAGTTCACTCCATCTCATTTTCCCAATCGCCTTGCTACCCTCGGCCTGGACAATATTGTCCCACCAGCATAAGGCCGAGTCCACGAATGAGTGGGTAGCAAACTTCACCTTTTGATCCTCCTTACATTCTCTGATATCCAACACAGCCTCCATTTCTCTCACCCATCAGTGAGCAGCAGCAGCGTTCCCATTCCTATCAAAAGTCGGGGGCTTGCATCTTTGGAATGCCCCATATTTGCATCCCTTTGTAGTTTCCTGTGCCACCTCCTTCTCCTCATCATCACTGGAGACAACTATCTCAGTATCCCGTTGCTCCTGAACCTCCTTCTTCGCCCCCTCGCCTAGCAGTTTCCCCCCTCTCCTCTCTCTCCTTTTTTTCATCCTCCCTCACAGCACGAATAACCTCAGTCACTACAAACGGCAGAATCGTCTACATGACCTGATGAACTTCCTCCACAACTGCCTCTTTCACTAAGGCCCTCAGGTTAGCACTCTCATCACCGCCTTCATGGTGATGAAGCTCGGGCTCTTCAGGAGCCGTTTCAGCGGTTCTAGCCCTATTCCTCATGGCATGAAGTCCAGCACCACGTCCACCATGACCTCCACCTCGAAAGCCTTTGAAGATCTACCACCAGCCATCCTCTAAACAATATAAGATTCAAACACCAACAAAGTCATTCAAGGTAATAGCTCAGATTATGTCAAGAATAGTAAGTCCCTAATTACAGTGGCCAGTTGTGATTAGCCACTTACTTTACTCTTTATCCCCTAAGCATTTCCTATCCTGACTACATCAGTATCCAAATCTACTAACAGCACATAAATCAAATATCACACACATAATACTGGTTCACTTTATGGAAATAAATTACCTCATGGCACGTAGCTACTTGGGCTGGCATCTTTCTATTCGGTCCCATTCTTAGTTTAAGTTTAGGTTTTGAAAATAATTTACCCAATTCTCTTAAACTTTGGCTCTGATACCAACTTGTAAGGCCCTGATTCTGGAGACCCCATAGTTGGTCATTTATAGAATCATTCATTACTAAAACACATTTAAAGTATATGAACATAAGAAAATATTACAACGGAAGAATTATCAAAAACTATTTCATGCATTAATAATTACTTTGGCCAAGTAATACATCGTTGATTGAAGTTACAAAAGAATACTTAGTTGTATTACAAAATAACAATTTTTTTTTTTGCAAGAGATGGATGCCAGTCTTTGCTTGCCAAGTAGCTTCAACTCCGTGCCACCCTCAGCAACAACATTACATGCCAACTGAAAATGCATAAAAATTCAACGTTGCTGAGTGAATTCTACTTTATATAATAAAATGCTTTACTTTAATAAAACCTTTCCTTTACTTTCGTTCGCGATCACACATCATACGTACATCTTGATAATAATCATTTATTATCCTTTATCATCGTACGTAATCGTTCGTTTCGTACTTTATTATCTTTCACTTCTATCCAGATCCTGCCATGCCCCATCTTCGGTGCACAAAGACTGACCGTTAGGTGTGCACTCGGCACACTGTTGAGGTAGCAACCCATAAAGAGTTGTGAACCCCCTTTTATATGCTTGCAAGACTTTTAATTCATTCATTACATTCCACTTTTCATTATCTTTATCTTCCACTTTCATTACAATAATACTTTACGTACATAAGCATATCATACCACGTAAAGTCACATCATAATACATAATACGGAACATTAACAACAGCCCACAATCATACATAACATCATCAGACATAAACCACCAAAACATTTCTGAACTTAACACTACATTCTTTTTCCCAAGATTTCAGAAAATCCTAAGTCCTGAAAGAAATGCAGATAAGCATAGGCCAATGCGGCTGAATGTTCAGCAAATGCCGACAAGCAAATGCAGACGAAAATCTCAGAAAAAATTTCTAAGTGTCAAAAGATGTGCGGGTGAACCAAATGCAGATGCACAAGTCCAAATGCGGATGAACAAGTCCAAATGCTTATGAACAATACTAAATGCGGATGATAAAAATACTTAACTATGGAACAGAAAACCAATGCGGTTGAATGCTCAGCAAATGCGGATGAAGACCAGCAAATGCAGATGAACACTTACAAATGCAGAAGAATAAAATGCAAGTGTGGATGAACACATTACTTAGGCTATTCCACCAGTTCCAAATCCTTGTTCTAACATATCCTTAGCGTAGATCTAACATGCTAAACACTTAGAACAGAGCTTACAACTACGCAACATCAAAGAAGGCATTTAAAGTACACACATCGCATACACATTAGATGAAAAAACGTAGAAAACTCATGCTTCGATTGTAAAATTCAGTTAATATGCATTTCAGTCCCAAACAAATTTAAAACAAGTAAAATAGGGGAATCTAGAACTCACCTCTAGCAGCTTTCGAGTAAGACTTCTTCAGACTGAGAGCAATTGGGAGTTCTAGCACCTAAGCACACTGAAACAAGCTGCCAAACACAAAAGAACACATAAAAAATCGGTCCAGCAGCTCGAATTCAACTGAAACCGAACAGAAAACACAAGAAACCTCACCTACAAGCAGATCTTCCACCTTCTCTCTCTAGAAAGCAATTGCAGCTTCTTCTTTCTTCTATGCAGCCGAGAGCAGATGTGGGGGAATGGGGGTGTGGGTGGCCATCCCCTGCTTTTTGAACCCACTAGAGGCAAGTTTGCTACTTGCACACTTTAACCCCCTTTACTTGGGATATTTCACCTTTCTTTCTTTTTCTTTTAAATTTCCGGGTGTTACATTTTATCATTTTTAACATCCAAATCATCCATTTTTGAACATTGATTCTCATATCTGGGTTTTTGTTCTTCATTGTGTTCTTCATGAGTTCATCATCTAAATCCAAGTCGGGGTGATGATTATATGAAATTGCTTGTTATTTCAGCTTAGAATCACTTATCTATAGCTGTTATAATATTTGGTTTTATCAAATTCCATCAAAAATCCAAGAATCAAAAGTTTTCTCATTCAAGAACATGATGTTTGACTTTTTCAAAGTCAAACTGTTTTGAAATCACAAAATTCAGCCAAATCCATGATCTAATCCAGATTTTGATTTGTTTGTTCATCATACAATCATTCAAGAATCATGCAATAATCATTCAAACATAAATTTGTGTATTTTCAAGTGAAATTCCATTCATAATCGCATTTTTACAAAGAATACACAAACTACACTTGGAATTCAATTTTTGACTAAGTGTTCTATCATCCACAGCTAATGTACTAATTTCACAATTGATACATTAATTTCACAACTGACAAACATCCATTTTTTTCAAGTGTTCACAGCTGATAAACTAATTCATTCACAGCTGATGTGTTAATACCCACAGCGGACAAAGACCATTATTCAACAATTTTGTCCAAGTTTTCACAGTTGATGAATAAACTCATCCACAGCTGATTCACAACACTCATAGTGTACGTTGAACACACAAACATAGTCCATAGCGGACGAGTTGAATCAGACACAACAGGTTAACAGCGGACGTGTAAGTAACAAACAACAATTACACATCAAGTCCGCAGTGGACCTACATTTCTGTCCATAGCGGACGTGTTGGCAGAATACAATTTGGTCCATAGTACCTACAGCAGATGAATAAAAACAAGTCCACAACGGACACAGTTTGTTCATTTGTTCATAGCGGACAAGTTAAGAACAAAATCATACATATTTGTCCACAACAGACAAGTAAGAAAGTCCACAGCGGACAAGAAAGAAAGTCCACAACGGACATTAACCACGCAAACTTGTCCACATTGGACAAGTAAAACTCGGTCCACAGCGGACATTGAACAAACATCTTCACCTTTGTCCAAAGCTGATGAGTTAGAAGAAACATACACTTTGGATACAATTTGTACACAACAGACATGAAAGAGGAGTTGGTCTCGGAAGTTTTTGTAACTCAGAAGATTTTTCTCTGAAATTTGTTCTCGAAATTTATTGTAACTCGGAAGATTTTTCTTTGAAATTTGTTCTCAGAAGTTTTTTGTTCTTGGAAGATTTCTTTTGTTCTCGGAAGATTTTTTCTTCTAGGAAGAATTGAATTGATTTCGGAAGTTTTTAATCTTGACTAACTTTTAAGTTGTTCTCGGAAGCTTTTCATTTTGACAAACTTTTAAAGCTTGTTCTTGGAAGTTTTGTCAATTTGGAAGCTTTTCATTTTGACAAACTTTTATAAGTTGTTCTCAGAAGATTTGAGAACTTCCTTTTGACTTCTTGTTGATCAAGACATATATACTTCAGAAGAGTTGAGTTACTCTTAATCAAGTCACAAAATCATTTAGATTTTAATTGAGAAGATCCAAATATTTCTACTTTTAAATTAAGCTAGATTAATCTTAGTCCAACTTAACTAAATTGTAATTAAACCGAGTTAACTCTTTAATTAGGCAATCTAATTAAATTGAGTTTCGACGTTCTTTGGATTCAATTAAAATTTTAAAATTTGATTTTGATTGAAACACAAACACAATTGTTAAATTATATTTGTTTTTAAACAAAATGGAAAATTTAACATCATTCACTAACACTAGTGTTTCGAGAAACCAAGCTATATTTCTTGCTGCAGGTAGAAAGAGGTTTCAAGAATTCAAGCAAAGCAAACCAAGCTGCAACCAATCAAACAACAGCAGTAAATCAAACAATAGCTGCAACCATCCAAACAACAACAGCAAATCAAACAAAAGCTACAACCAGCCAAACTACCTCAGCATATCAAACAATAACAATAATTCGTTGTTTGACAGGACAAACATTTAGTTATACATCAGTCACATTGAGAAAGAACTGATGCATTTACATTTATGTGATCTTGCAAACACAAACAACACATTGTCTAATTATTTGATCAAATGCAGGTCAGAGATGGAACAATTTCAAAGAAAAGATCAAGCACAAATCAAAACATTAAATCAACAAAACATCTGTTTAGCTTAAGAGATAAGCCCGTTGCAAGACAAAATGGTTTAGCAAGAAATCAAACTTGAAGAGTTAACTGCTGAGCTTGCAAAAGCCACAAACATCAACAACACAAACATTCCTCCATTGCCTGAAATTCCTGAAGATAGAAAGATCAATCTATGCTCATTAGCATGCATAGATGAAGTACAGGCATATCGGAAATATTGCAACAATATATCATACATGATAAAGGAGGAAAGTGCTTCACATGCAGAGGAACTACAAACTTATGCAAATCAAATCAGTTCACTAGAGAAAGAAGTTGATAAATTGCTTAAAGAAAACCACAATCTGAATGTTTAAGCAACTGAACTCTCTGTGAAGTTAACAAACACAAAGGCTGAAGTTGAAGCCAAAATATCAGAAGCAAGTACAACCAAAACAATCAATGACTTGCAACATTAATTGAGCGTCTAAATCAAGCAATCAATACAGAAAAGGCTACAAATGCAAAATTGAAGATACAACATAAAGCCTTTGAAGATAATATCAATTCTCTTCTAAAGGATGTAGACAAACTCCTTGGAGAAAGATTTAGTCTTCAAGCTTAAGTTACAAGACTCACTGAGTCTCTAACAAAGACAAAAACAGATCATGCATCAACACAAGTTGAACTTGAGAATTTAAAGCTGGCTGCTAGCAAGTTGGAAGAACTACTTGATGCACAAAGAGATCAGAAGAAGAGTGTTGGAACTACATACCATATTGTTCCTCCTCCTTACAATGATAACTACACAAAAATGCCAACTTCAATGACAAGTCCAGCTAAAGAAGATTCAAATATGCATGATCTTCCTCCAACAAACACACCATTCACTATCACTCAAATCCTTTCTCCTAAAACAACATCAAAGCTGTACCTCAAACCAGAATCACCATAGAATGAAATCTTTCATTCCTGTGATGGTCAATATGGAGATATTGCAATGATGACAGTTATGAAGAAACCAACCAACCAAGAAAAGCAACATTGACAAGTACTAACCATGTCATTAAAGAAATCAATTCAAAACAAACACAACCACAGAAATCCAAAATAGCAAAGCCAGACAACAAACAAAAGGTTATGTTCTCTATGAGAAATTCAAACTTGATGGATTTCTTGAACCAGAATTAACAAAGTCTGAACTGAAGGCAAAGATTAAGATGGAGTTAAAGAACAAGCAGAAGCCTGAGGTACAAGAAATCAAAGAACAGGTCAAGAGGAAGAAAACCAGATCTAAAAGAAAGAAGAAAAATCAGACCAAGTCTTCTAAACCTAATCCAAACCAACCATCAACCTCAAAAGCTACATTAGAAACTCAAAAACAACAACCAATTCTCTACGAGACATGCAATTCAGATTCACACAACACGTCTGAGTGTAAAAACACTAAGAGTGATATATATATATATATGTCCTCACAAGAGAAAGCAACAAAAACAACCAAGAGAAAAGGCTATGAAGTTCCAATCAAATCTAACTTCATCATCCAAGCCTAAGGGAAAAAGATCCAGACCTTCTCCTTACTGCTTAGATTGTAAGATGGAGAATCATACCACTTCAGAGTGTTCACACAACAACTCTCCAACATCATAACATAGAAGAGGTCAAAGATCTTATCATCCATTAGAGTCATACTCACCAAGACCGGAGCAGGAGTACTACAACAGATGTCATAGCTACTCTTCTCCTCGATCACATCGGCATGGGTATGATTTTCAACATTATGATATTCATGATTATTGGACACCAAGAAATTATCCTAGTCATACACACAACATAAGTATGACAGATATTGGAATAATACTTGGCATAATGGCTATCATAGAAGATCACATCCATCAAATTATTATAATCATGATTATAATTCTTATGATGAATATGATCACATGCCCAAAAGAAACAAACATGATCAAGGACAAAGATCCTTTGCTACACCTCCACAAAACTTTTGAAAACAAAATAGATTTTCCAAACCAACCAAAAGATTTTCAAAAGCCAAACAAACTCCTTTTGTCAAACAAACTAAAGTTGAGTCAGTTGGTTTAAAATCAAAACAATGTTAGAGAAAGAAAACAATTTCAGGAGGTGAATCTTATACATCATTAGATAAATCATACACATACTAGCAAGTCATATATAAAGATGCCAATAGACAGCTCAGGACAGTGATGGCCTGGGTTGAGATATCTAACTGATTTGCTAGTATGATAGAGACAGTTATGGAGGCCTGCCAACCCAAGAAAAGTTAGCAGTGGCTGATCCCTTCCCATGATAGGAACGTTCTTCCTGCTCATGATGTTTATGATGCAATTAAGCCAAATTGAGCAATAAATTAACCATGATTCAATGCAGGACATCAATCATTCATAAAAACTATGATGGCAATGCTAGAAACAACCGATGTTTTATTCCATCTGCTTTGTCTGATTACATTGCTACATGGACTAACTATTGATGATCTCTATCGATTTGATAACACATATGCCATTTTTTTATATTCTCAAAACCAAAAATCCTAAAAATCAGAAGATCAAGTCCAAAAATATTACTATTATGTAATTATTTTTGAATCTTCCTGCATTTATATGAGAAATGATAGTACACTTATCTACTATCTTCTGCATCTATTTTTTAGTTCAATAAAGACTGATAAGACTCTGTTTGATATGCCAGTAGGCTCAGCTTGGATTCAAGATAAGCATATTTTTGATGAACCAAATCAATATGCATTGTGGACCAAACCATCTTAGGGTATTGGTAAGCAATGACATTTCCAAGTGCTTGCATGTAAGGTTGCCTAAACACACCATGAGAAAATGGTTTATAAATTTCTCATTGATAAAAGCATCTATTTCTCCTTTGTTGTATGTAAATACAAACCTGGAGTAAACATAAGGACAATTTCTATTGTGCTGAGCACAGACCTAGTTGACCTTACACTAAAAATGCTAATGCATGGCAAAAAGGCAAAGAAAAGAATCCCAATGTGGATCAAAGCTAAAAGAATCCCAATGAGGATCAACTTCCAAAGTGAAGTGTAAAAGAATCCCAATGTGGATCAAATCCAAAAAGAATCCTAAAGTGGATCATATCATGAGAATTTATACTCTAAGTAGCCTGGTTCAAGTTGTGAAAAAGTACCATCTTGCATTTCATGAGGAGGGTTATTATTCCATACTTCTGAGTGTGGGGTACTCAATTAGCATATCTAATCAAACCTAAACATGATAAATATCACAAAGTGTTGAAAATAGATCCTTGCATGAGTTTAAGTGGACAAACATACCTACAATCAACTATGTTCTTTGTCTATGTCTATTAAAACTATAAACATACTTAGATGTAGAAGATTTTAGATTAGTATGAACTTATTGCAGTTGAAGGATTCATGCTTGTAAATATCATAATTTTGAAAAATCTAAAATTCCAAAAGATTTGTCATTTTTATTATTTTTCTTAGTTTTGCCAGATTTACATGTGTTATTGATTTAGGAGTGAAACTTCCATGCAATACCTCTACCAAGAGGATTTAGACTTTTGAAGGTGATGAATTGCACAACATGCTTAAGTTTCTCCTTCAGTTCAAGATGTCAAGTGAACACTCCTGCTTCCTTCAAAGATCTACTGCCAGTTGCTGAGAACTAAGAATCCTCCTCTTGGTGTGTTATACATAAAAGTTCCTCCCCCTCCAAAGCTTTTATTGAGGGAGAGTATATGTCAAGTCTAAAGAATGTCTAATGCTTCTCCTTCACTTCTGAAGTTAAGATAAAGCTACTGATATTGCTACCTGTGCAATCTATAGTGTTTTCAAATGGTGTATTTTCAAGTCTTCAAAATGAGACTAGAAGATCAAGCTGATGAAACATCCATTAAGTGCCGAAACAAAGTATTTTTCTCAATGCCTTTTTTCTGAAGTTTCTAAGAAGATGCTACCAAAAAGGGGGAGAAGATTGTACATCAATCAACATCCAAGGTTTTTGATAATCATGAGATTTTGGAAGCATCATCTTAGGGGGAGTATTGTTGGACTATTTGAAGATGATTCTTACCAAAACCTAAGTGTCGAATCTCAAGAAGATTACCAAAACTGACACGGTGAAGCTATGCTGAAAAATATGATCAAAACAAAGAAAATTGACCATTAGTCAAACTTGGTCAACCTTGGTTAAAGTCAACAGTCAACATCAGTGGTCGTCCCGAATGACGTCAGCACCCGGCATCACACATCAACAACAGAGAATTTATCAGACTTTGAAGAATATTTGTGTAATCATAGGGCTTAAATGTAATTTTGTTTATTTATGAAAAGAGTATAAATTGACTAAGTGCAGTCATTTTTATACTCTAAGTATTGTAAGCACTAACAATAACAAACAAGAGAGAATTAGTCTTGTGAGAGAAACAATGAGGTTGAGTGTGTGTGAGAGAGATTTTCTTACAAACTCCCTTTGTAATCTCCTAGCATCATCATCCATATGAATGAATGAAATATTTATGAATATGTGTTCTTGGTTGTTCATCATTCATTCATCATCATACACTAAATCTTGTATAGATCTTCACTTGAAATCATCAACGGGTCTGTGAGATTCCGCATCACAGATCTGATAAACGGTAACATTACGATTGCAATATTCGATCCTACAATTATCGATTTCAACAGTATTCAGGTTTAGTAGTTGATGCAGACACGCAGGATTGTTTCTTGCATTGCCATGAGACTATCCTTCCACCAAAGAATTGACATCCCTCTGATATAGACTTTGCAGTCATGTTGCAACCACCATAGTCACTATCTATATATGCATATAGATTGAATTCAGAATTCTTTGGATACCAAAATCTCAGCTTGGGAGCTCCTTTAAGGTATATAAGAATCCTCTTGATAGCAACCAGGTGTGACATCTTGGGATTGGCTTGATATCGTGCACATATGCATGTGGCAAACATGATATCAGGCATGATGGCTGTGAGATACATAAGAGACCCAATCATAGCCCTGTATAGATGTTTATCAATACACTCCCCCTTAAGATCAGGTCCTATAGAGGGTTTCTAGCTATGAGGGTCTTATCAAACTTACACTCAGTCAGATGAAATCTGGTTAGCATGTCTTGAACATACTTTGACTAGTTTATGAAGATGTCATTGTAAACCTACTTAACTTGAATTCCTACAAAGAAATTGAGTTCCCCCATGGCACTCATTTCAAATTTATTATTCATCAGCTTATCAAACTCTTTGTAAAGCTTTTGAATAGTTAACACAAAGATGATGTCATCTATATAAACTTGAACCAGTATCAAGTCATTTCTTGTTCTGTTGATGAAGAGTGTGTTGTCAATAGTACCTCTCTTGTAGCCATGTTAGACTACGTATTGTGATAGTGTCTCATACCAGTTCCTTGGAGCTTAATGCAGCCTATAAAGAGCTTTGTCAAGATTGCAAATAGATTCAAGATGATCTGGGTCTGCAAAGCCAGGTGGTTGCTTGACATACACTTCCTCATCTATCACCCTATATAAAAATGCACACTTGACATCAAGTTGGTAGACCTTGAAATCCTTAGATGCAGTAAAAGCAAAGAATACCCTAACAGCTTCAAGTCTTGCCATAGGAGCAAAAATATCTTTGTGGTCAATCCCTTCCTCTTGAGTGTACGCTTAAACACTTTTTCTTGCCTTGTTCATGATGACAAGTCCCCTATCATTCTTCTATTCCTAAAAACCCAATTAGTACCTATAGGTTTCTTCCCATGAATGAAGAGGACATAGGTTCCAAACCTTTTGTCTTTCGAATTGAAGCAACTCCTCCTGCATGCTTCAACCCACCACATCAGCACACTTATCAAGTGTAACTTGATCTAATGAGTGTGTGACATCATTAAGATTGTCTTTAATGGAGTGGTCAGTATCATGAAATTCATGATCACTTTCACCGTCTCCATCTCCTCCTATATTAGAAATCCCCTCATTTGAGTTTTGTGACCTCGTTGCTGGAATTGGTAGACACCTCAGAGGTATCAACTGAAGAGTTTGTCATAATTATACTGACAGGATTTCCACTTGTAGGGTTTGTTACCACTAAAGCTGAAGGAATTCTATTATTTGGTCTTCTCAACTCAAATCTTGGATCATGATCTCCTTCTGATATCCTTTACAAGATTTGTTAAAATAGTTGGTAACTAAATCAAGATCAAATAACTAATCAGGACTAGAAGCTTTCATACTGGGAGTGTCATCATTGAAGGTCCCATTGGCTGATTTCTCAACTACTCTAGTTCTGAGATTGTATACTCTATAAGCCTTAGCTTGGGAAGAGTATCTAATAAAGTGTCGATCATCTGATTTTTTAGAAAATTTGGCTTATGATCTTTGGTATTCAAGATGGTGCATGGATATCCAAATGACCTGAGAAAACCAATGAAAGGTCTCCTTTTATGACACAGTTCATAAGGAGTCTTACCATGAGTTTTGGTTACTAAAACTCTATTTTGCATATAACAGATAGTGTTGACTGCCTCTGCCTTGAAGGTGATGGGCAATTTAGAGTCAGAGAGCATGGTTCTTGCAGCCTCAATAAGTGTCTTATTTCTCCTTTCAGTAACACCATTCTATTAGGGAGTTCTAAGAGCACCATATTGTGTTCTAATACCCTTTTAATCACAAAATGTATCAAAGATTTGGTTTTTTAATTCATTTCCTTGATCACATCTTATGATCCTGACCTTGTGATGATATTGATTCTCAATTTTCAGAATGAAGTTCTTCAAGATTTCAAGGGTCTCATCCTTCTAAGAAAGAAGACCCAAGTGTATCTTGTGAAGTCATCTGTGATCACAAGGCAATATGAAGTTCTTTCTAAATTCATTACATTGTTAGGGCCAATGAGATCCATATGTAATAAGTGTAGGGGAATAATGATGGAGTTCTTTTCCTTTGGCTTGTGAGACATTTTGTGTTGCTTTCCTTTCAAACATGCAACACAATGGTTATCACTTGTAAACTCTTTCATTGGCATTCTAGTTACCAAATCATCTTTGATTAATTTATTTATGTTCTTAAAGTTTACATTTCATATTCTTTTATGCTAGAGGAAAGACTCATCATTATTGGCTTTAAATAGAAAGCAAGAAACTTCTCTTGATGGGGAGGTTTCCTTCAAATCCATCTTGAGGAATGACCACCCCAGGCTTGAGAACAATGCACTCATGCTCAGTGAAGAGCATGTTATGTCTCATGCCAAAAAATTGAGATACACTCAAGAGATTGTATCCAAGCTCATTGAAATAGTTTGTCTTCTCTATGCTGAGCTTACCATTTATGACCCTGCCCCTTCCTGTGATGTGACCACCTTATTTTCCTCCAAAAGCAACTAGACCTCCATCAAATTTCTCAAAGTTCTATAGCAAAGAGCCATTGCCTGTCATGTACCTTGAACAACCACTATCAATGATCCATACATTTCTCTTGGTCTTAAGTTGTTCTTGCACATGAAAAAGAGATGGTTAGTTACATTTGGATACCCAAGTCTTGCTGGTTTTGGGATCGTCAAGATGAACTGAAGATAGTTCAACAATTATTGATCATATATTCAAGCTTTAAGGATCCTTGGCTTTTGTTGATGACAAAACTTCATTACTTAATCTTCCATACCATCTTTGGAAGATTAGACTTGGCCTTCAAAACTTTAAAAGTTTTGATGACTTTAGAAATTTTGGAGACTGGTCCTTTGAAAGGTTTTGCATCCACTAAAGCAGACTTTAGTACTTCGACAGCATTCCTTTCTTCCGAGACCAAATTTTCTTCCGAAGATAGTTTTCCACCTATCTTCTTCGAAAGTTATTTTCCTTCTGATGCTATCTTCTTCTTCCTCTCAGAAGACTTCTTCTTGTTCATGTGGAGGATACTCTTAGGATTGTAAATGCAATCCTTTGCAAAGTGAGTAGCATCACCACACAGGATGCATTCAACATGCATACTTCTAAAGGTCTTCTTTTGAGGAGAAGTTTGAGCTTGATCTCATTCCAGTTCCTTCTTTATCTTCATAGATGATGTAGCAAGCTTGTAAGGGTGAAGCTTGCTATTGGAGCTGGATGGTTCAGGCTATACAACAGTGATACATATTTTGTGACATCTGGTAATTTTCCGTTACCAAACTCCGTTAGTTCCGTTAAGTCTTGCATACACGTGTCGTGAGCACACACTAGTTGTTGTTGAACGTTGGTGACTTAATAATAATTAATAATGTTAAACAATACTTTCTATGTTGATTATTAGTTGTGATTATGCGATTTAAATGTTTATTGTGAATTTTATCGCGTAACGTGAAAACGTATGTATTTGATTGGTGAACTTTAAAACCTGCAAAGATAAGACATATAATTATTATTATTATTAGTTGATATATTTATTACTCTAGTTAAAAATATTTTAAAAGAGTAATTTAAAGCCTAGTTTTTATAAAATGTAAACTACAAGGGTTTAAATGGTAATTAGGAATTAATAAATAAAAAAAACAAAAACCCTAGCCCCCACCCAACCCTTCGGCC
Source organism: Flaveria sonorensis (assembly GCA_025506505.1). Taxonomy (NCBI): domain Eukaryota; kingdom Viridiplantae; phylum Streptophyta; class Magnoliopsida; order Asterales; family Asteraceae; genus Flaveria; species Flaveria sonorensis. The sequence goes on from CM046434.1 coordinate 34,360,631, forward strand.
GCGACTCACCCTCTACACACACACACACTTCAAATTCAGCCCTAGAACAAGCAAGAAATCCATGGTTTTGGTCGATTACAAGGATTATTACACCTTGGAAACATCAAATCTGTTCATTACACGATTTAAAGGTTAGATTTGTGTTTTTTTTGAGGTGTTTGGTGTTTGGCCGAAAGCATGGGTTCGAAACCTGCAATTGAAGGTCGATTCCTTGATGTTTATTGATGTTATTATGTTAGTTAGATTGTATATATGTTAGTTAACGTTGATTATGCAAGAAAGCTTTGATTTTGATGCGTTGTTCAAAGGTTACTAATAATAGTAACTTTATTTGCATGAACATGATGATTGGATGATGAATTGATGTTGTTAATGTGTTTGTGATGATATATGGATGTTAGATTGATGATATTGATGCTAGAAACCTAAGAATGAATGATGTAGTTTATAGGTTACCAAAAGTAGAAACTTTTGATATTGAATGTTGATGAATTATGATGAATTGGTGATGTAATGTGGTTGATGATGATACATGAGTATTAGATTATGATTTTGGTGCAAGAAATCTATGGATTAGGTAGTCTAGTTCATACCTTGCCAAAAGTGGAAACTTTTGTGTATGAAAGATGGTTTTGTTTGATGAATGTTTATGATTTTTATGAGCTAGATTAGGCATGTTATTGATGATTATGTGGGTAATTCATGAAAGAATAGATTTGGGATGTACTTTCCCAAAAGGGAAACTTTATTTGTACAAAATCTTGAATATGATGATTTGGGCATGTTTGTGACGTTAGGATCATGCTAGTATGTTCATGGATGAATTCTAAGGTGGTAGAATGTATTGTTTGGGTTGTATGAATGCTAAATTGGTTAGTTGACAGATTTGGTCTGTTTGTGGGATTACATGGTAATGAGTCATGTGGGTTATGATAGGACTATTGTTTAGTTTGTAGTTGATCATGGTTGAATATCTTGGTTGGTATGAATTCTATTGATTAGTATGATGATGATTGTTATACACGCGTGCGAATCTGAGGCCCCTACTTAATAGGATTGGCAGGGTTTAGGGTGTGAAGTCGTGAGTGGTTTCACATGGCATGTTGTGCATGATCTGATTCTATATATGATGTAGTAGTTATGGCATAGTTATGTTGAGCATGATGATTATTTGAGATTCGCATGACTTGTATGATAATCTGTTTGTATGATGATGTAGTTAGTACATGTGGTTAATGAAGTGATATATGTGAACAAGTTGCATGATAATCATGTGTGATGAACCGTATGTTTGATTTAAATGGATTTTCACCTATAATGTCACCAACGGGTCAAACGGGTCAACTGGGTCAATGTGTTCTGTTTTTCCAAAACCTTGAGTTCTTTGGTTTACAGAGAACTTAGGGTTTCATTATGATTTTGTGTACACGTACTTATGTACTTGCGTGTTCTAGGTGACCTCTGAAGGTTGTCTTTCCACTCTCTTTCAAGTTAAGCTCTTAAGTCTTTATTGTGCACACCAGGTGAGTTCATGTCCCACTCTTTTTCATACTCTCTTTTAGGGGAGATAGCATACTGGTTTTACAAACGCTTTACTATTATAAGTTGTGTATAGTATAATATAGTGTTGAATATCATGAATGTCCTCACACTTTCGGATTGTTAATAATGATGATTAGCGGGAAATCTTGGGTAGTACTACTGAGTCTGACGAGCCCCACCTGTGCGACTCGAGGTCAAACGGATGCAATTTTGTCCTAACACAAACATCGTCACGACCTGGTATGTCGTGACGGGAGGCAACAAACGAAACACAGTCAGCTTCAATCGCGAAATCACTATGATTATTACTGATGAACATAGACTAGCTATCTATTTCAATACACCTCTTATATTTTGCAACTCTTACTGTTTTATGATTAACGCAAACTCTCGAACTCACCAACCATTGTGTTGACTCTTTTAGTATGCTATTCTCAGGTTGAGGTTACCATTGCCTAGGAGCACGTGCACGGGTCAGCATCATTGTAGTTGTCAGCATGATTGAAATTTTGTATTTGTTTTGATTGTTAAACATTTAAGTCTTTTTTTGTACAACTTTGGGCGCGTGTTTGGGCATTTTACATTATGTCACTTTACTTTGGTTTCCTAGTTTATTAAACGCTTCCGCATTATTCAAAGTTAAACTCTGATTTTGGTATGTTGGTTCATATAGAGTCGTTCTGAGTAACTAATGACTGAGATCCTAGTATGTCACACGCCTCGCGGTAAGACCCCGCACGTGGATTTTGAGGGTGTGACAGATTGGTATCTGAGCCATTGGTTATAGGGAACTAGGTTGCATACACACTAGACTATAACCGCACAGTTTGTTAGTTACTCGTCACTTATTTCCATACTGTATACTCATTGGCATACGCATCACGTACTTTGCAGCATGGCATTGTCATCCAGAAATTTAGGCAAGAGACCTGCACGGTCTGATTCACCTCCTACTTCTCCCATACCTGATAGGGGATTTAACTGGCCTCGACATCCTTATCCTCCTGGCGAGATAGACTGGGATCAACCTTTCATACCACCTGAGCTCGATCCTTCGTGGAACAGGGATTTCTACCCCACCTATATAAACCGTATGGCTTATAGAGAGGGTGTACCACCAGTAGCTCCTACTCGACCTAGGACTAGGTCATCGACAGCCTCTGCATTACCTACTCTTCCTATCTTCCAATCTTAGGCGTTTGCAGCTTTGGTAGCCACTCTAGACACGGAGCGACAGCGGATTAGAGGACTCACTGATGAGAACTCTGCCTTACGATCTGAGATGCGTCAGTTGCGCTACCAGGTAGAGACGCTTCAGGAGTGACTCTCGATGGCCATTGGTGGACATCATACCCTGGCAGGCAATGTTGTAGAACTTACTGGGCGCATGGACGCGCAGGATCACCATAACATAGTGATCGATGATAGGTTTGCTGATTTAGAGGCACAACTGGCAGCACTTCGGGTTGCTGAAGCCCCTGCACCTTTGGCGGACCCTGATAAGGAAGACCCAGAAGAGGAACCGGAGGAAGCCCCCAAAGAAGAACTAGCAAAGATGGATGAGGACAGTGACGGATCTGATGTGTTGGACTGATTCTACTTTTATATGACTTAGACTATATAGTATTTCTTTTCTTTTGAAACCTATATGGGAAGGGTTGTTTCCCACCCAATTGAAAAACTCAAATTTTGACATCGATGGAATACATTGTGACTCATTTACAATTTATTTATCTTTGGTTATTATTTCTGTTATAAATGTTGTGGTTGTGATGAAATCCTTATTTCTTATTATTTACTATACCTCAATGAGATCAATGTGTTGGATGTTACTCATTATTGTATTTGTGAATGTAAAGTGAAATATGGACGGACGTGGAAGAGGACGTGGACGAGGTCGTGGACGTGGCGCCGGAGGTCGTGGTGCCGGTGCCATAAACATGACACCTGCAGAGTTGGCTACCCTAATTAATGAGCATGTACAGGCAGCAGTGGCTGCTGCCTAAACCAGACAGCCAGCAGGTAAATGATAAAAGAGGTTTAACCAATTATCCTAGTTACTTGTCTGGGATACCGGACTAATGTATGGTTTGTCAAAACAGGACCTCCACCTTGTACTTACAAGTCCTTCATGGATTGTAAACCTCACACCTACAGCGGGATGAAAGGAGCTGTGGGATTAGTACGGTGGTTTGAGAAAACTAAATCCGTATTCACAAAATGTAACTGTCCACCAGCTGATCAAGTGAAGTTCGCGACCGGAACACTTGAGGGTGCAGCACTTTCTTGGTGGAATGCCCAAGTACAAATGCTGGGTCAAGCCATGGCCAATGAACTACCCTGGGATGAATTTAAGGAGATTATGACCGAAGAATATTGCCCCTGAAATGAAGTATAGAAGCTGGAGATTGAGTTCTGGCAACTCAAGATGCAAGGCTCAGAGATTGAAGCCTACACAACCCGTACGCATGAGTTGGCCACACTATGCCCGGGAATGGTCAATGAAATGCACAAGAGAGTTGAGAACTACATACGTGGACTGGTGCCCGAGATTCAAAGTATGGTAACTATTTCCAACCCCATTGCCATACAGCAGGCTATCCGGATAGCCCATAGGCTGACTAACCAAGCAGTTGAGCAAGGACGATTGTGATTTGCATTTTTATTTTTGGTTAGTAGGTTATCATTTAATGTCGGTTTAACCAGGCTGCTACCCAAACCAGACAGCCAGCAGGTAAATGATAAAAGAGGTTTAACCAAATATCCTAGTTACTTGTCTGGGATACCGGACTAATGTATGGTTTGTCAAAACAGGACCTCCACCTTGTACTTACAAGTCCTTCATGGATTGTAAACCTCACACCTACAGCGGGATGAAAGGAGCTGTGGGATTAGTACGGTGGTTTGAGAAAACTAAATCCGTATTCACGAAATGTAACTGTCCACCAGCTGATCAAGTGAAGTTCGCGACCGGAACACTTGAGGGTGCAGCACTTTCTTGGTGGAATGCCCAGGTACAAATGCTGGGTCAAGCCATGGCCAATGAACTACCCTGGGATGAATTTAATGAGATTATGACCGAAGAATACTACCCCTGAAATGAAGTACAGAAGCTGGAGATTGAGTTCTGGCAACTCAATATGCAAGGCTCAGAGATTGAAGCCTACACAACCCGTACTCATGAGTTGGCCACACTATGCCCGGGAATGGTCAATGAAATGAACAAGAGAGTTGAGCACTACATACGTGGACTGCTGCCCGAGATTCAGAGTATGGTAACTGCTTCCAACCCTATTGCCATATAGCAGGCTATCCGGATAGCCCACAGGCTGACTATCCAGGCAGTTGAGCAAGGACGGTTACCCAAACGGGGCGAGGTTGTTAGTGTGCCCGACAACAAACGAAAGTGGGAGAACATTAGTAACAAAGGTTCATCCTCCAGCAACCAGCCACAACAACAGCAGCAACAACCTCCCCAGCAACAAAGGAGGTTTGATAATAACCAAAATTTCAATTAGTCATCCTCGGAATTACAGGGACAAGGAGGCTATGTGGGAAAAGTCCCAAGTGTAATCGATGCAACTACCATCACACCGGCAGGTGTGACAACTTCCGATGCCAACGCTGTGGTAAAGTTGGGCATGTAGCTAAGGACTGCCGGGGTGAACTGATGAAGAAGCCTCAACAATCTCAAGAAACTCCGAAAGGTTGTTTCGAGTGCGGAAAAGATGGTCATTACAGACGCAATTGTCCACAGCTTAGGAGAAATGGAAATGGCATGAACAACACTGGCAATAACAACAACGGCAACAACAATAACAACAACAATGGTAATGGCAACAACAATGGTGGAAATAATAATGGAGCCAAAGGGAGAGCCTTCGTCATTGGCTCAGGTGAGGCTCTAAACGATCCTACAACTGTAACTGGTAAATTTTCGGTTAATGGTCGTTTTGCTACCGTATTGTTTGATACTGGAGCTGATAGAAGCTTTATTTCCACTAAGTTTAGTAGTCTTTTAAGTGATATGCCTTCAACATTAGAATCTAAGTACCCTGTAGAGTAAGCTGACGGTAAACAGATTCACGTGACCCATATCCTTAGAGGCTGCAAGATAGAACTTGCTGGTCATACCTTCGACATAGATCACATGCCTATCACACTTGGAAGCTTTGATGTAGTAGTTGGCATGGATTGGCTTTCTGACAAGCAAGTGGAAGTCATATGTCATGAGAAGGTTATACGGATTCCTAACGGTGAAGAAATTCTCTCGGTCCAAGGCGATAGGAGTGGTGCAGTGATGGGCATCATCTCGTTTATGAAGGCACAGAAGTTGTTACAAAAGGTAGACTAGCCATATTGGCACTTGTCACAGACAAACAGACAGAGGAAAAGAAGATAGAGGATATCCCCGTGGTTCGTGAGTTTTCCGAGGTGTTTCCGGAGGACCTGCCTGGACTACCACCTCATCGGCAAGTAGAGTTCCAGATTGATCTGACTCCAGGAGCCGCCCCAATCGCGAGAGCACCTTACCAGTTAGCTCCAAACGAACTGCAGGAATTATCTGCTCAACTCCAAGAACTGTTGGATAAAGGATTTATCCGACCCAGTTCGTCGCCCTGGGGAGCGCCAGTTCTATTTGTCAAGAAGAAGGATGGTACATTTCGAATGTGCATTGACTATAGGGAACTGAACAAAGTCACGATCAAGAATAGATATCCCTTACCTCGTATAGATGATTTGTTTGATCAACTGCAAGGATCAAGCTATTATTCTAAGATTGATCTGAGGTCTGGGTATCATCAGCTGAGAGTTCGACAGGAGGACATCTTGAAGACTGCCTTTCGTACACGTTCGGTCACTACGAGTTCTTAGTCATGCCATTTGGGTTGACAAATGCACCGGCGGTATTCATGGACCTCATGAATCGTGTGTGCAAATCCTATCTTGATCAGTTTGTTATTGTTTTTATCGATGGCGTATTGATCTACTTAAGGATAGAGGAAGAACATGGAGAGCACTTACGGTTAATCTTGGAATTACTTAGAAAAAAACAATTATACGCCAAATTTTCTAAGTGCGATTTCTGGATACGCGAAGTGCAATTCTTGGGTCATATTGTTAACGAGAAAGGAATACATGTTGATCCGGCAAAGATTGAGGCGATAAAGAGTTGGTCAGTTCCTAAGACTCCTAGTGAGATACGACAATTTCTTGGCCTGGCAGGATACTATCGCCGATTTATCGAAGGATTTTCTAAGATTGCTCAACCCCTCACAGCCTTGACTCACAAAGGAATGATGTACCAATAGGGAGAGAGTCAGGAATATGCTTTCCAGTTGCTGAAACAGAAACTGTGTAGCGCACCGATATTAGCGTTACCGGATGGAAGTGACGATTTTGTAGTCTATTGTGACGCTTCCATTCAAGGACTTGGGTGTGTATTGATGTAGCGGGATAAGGTAGTAGCTTACGCCTCTAGACAACTAAAGGTTCATGAGAAGAACTATACCACCCATGACTTGGAATTGGGTGCGGTAGTTTTTGCCTTAAAGATCTGGAGACACTACTTGTATGGTACCAAGTGCACTATTTACACCGATCACAAGAGTCTTCAGCACATCTTTGAGCAAAAGGAATTGAACATGAGGCAAAGACGTTGGGTAGAGCTACTGAACGACTATGATTGTGCCATCAGATACCATCCGGGGAAAGCAAATGTAGTCGCTGACGTGCTGAGTAGGAAAGAAACTGCTAAGCCTCGACGTGTGCGAGCGTTGCAGCTTACCATTAGCACACAGTTACCTGAACAAATCCGAGAGGCTCAGACAGAAGCCTTGAAAGCAGAAAACATTGGATTCGAATCCTTAAGAGGAATGGACAAGCAGCTCGAGGTAAAAGCGGATGGAATTCGTTACTTCATGGATAGACTTTGGGTACCTCTACACGGAAATCTAAGAGACTTGGTCATGAGTGAGGCACACAAGTCTAAGTACTCTATACATCCTGGATCTGACAAGATGTATCATGATCTGAAGGCACACTATTGGTGGACTAATATGAAAGCGGATTTAGCTACCTATGTGAGCAAGTGTCTGACCTGCTCAAAGGTAAAAGTGGAGTATCAGAAACCATCTGGGTTATTGCAACAGCCTGAGATTTCTATGTGAAGTGAGAACAGATTTCAATGGATTTCATTACCAAGCTACCCCGAACTCCTACTGGTTGTGACACGATATGGGTTATTGTGGAGCGATTAACGAAGTCTGCTCATTTCTTGGCAATAAGGGAAACAGAAAAAATGGAGAAATTAACCCGTCTTTATTTGAAGGAGATAGTTTCAAGACATGGTGTACCTGTTTCAATCATTTCGACCGCGATGCTCGTTTCACATCGCACTTCTGGAAGTCGTTGCAGAAATCTTTTGGTACGCGATTAGACATGAGTACTGCTTATCACCCGCAAACCGATGCTCAAAGTGAGCGTACTATACAGACACTAGAAGACATGCTACGTGCTTGTGTGATTGACTTCAGGAATAACTGGGAAGTTCACCTACCATTGGTGGAATTTTCTTACAACAACAGTTATCACACTAGCATAAAGGCAGCACCTTTTGAAGCGTTGTATGGGAGAAAATGTAGATCACCAGTTTGTTGGGCTGAAATTGGTGATAGCCAGCTAACGAGTCTTGAGTTAGTACACGAGACCACTGAGAAGATCATACAAATAAGGAACCGTATGGCTGCAGAGCGCGACAGACAGAAAAGTTATGATGATAAGCGACGGAAACCTCTAGAGTTCCAGATTGGTGACAAAGTCTTATTGAAAGTCTCACCATGGAAAGGCGTGATTCGGTTTGGTAAAAGAGGAAAACTAAATCCGAGATACGTTGGACCGTTTGAGATATTGGAAAGAATAGGTCCAGTGGCCTATCGACTAGCCTTACCTAATTCATTGAGTGGAATCCATGATGTATTCCATGTTTCAAATCTAAAGAAGTGTTTAACGGATGAAACGATGATCATACCGCTTGAGGAAGTCCAAGTAGATGAACAATTACGCTTCATTGAGGAACCAGTCGAGGTGATGGATCGTGAGGTAAAGACACTTAAGCAAAGCAAGATACCCATAGTCAAGGTTCGTTGGAACTCGAGACGTGGACCAGAATTCACGTGGGAACGTGAGGACCAGATGAAGCTTAAGTATCCTCAACTGTTCGAAAAGACGATGCCAGCCGGCGAAGGTATTGATTTAAATTTCGGGACGAAATTTCTTTCAACATGGGGATGATGTGACAACTCACCCAAAACTCACTCGATTACTTTATGCCAATGCAGTAGACCAGTGATGGAACACATACCATGTAACGCAATTTTCGGGACAATAATTCTTTCAACATGGGGATAATATGACATCCGGTAATTTTCCGTTTACCAAACTCCTTTAGTTCCGTTAAGTCTTGCATACACGTGTCGTGAGCACACACTAGTGTCGTTGAATGTTAGTGACTTAATAATAATTAATAATGTTAAACAATAATTTCTATGTTGATTATTAGTTGTGATTATGTGATTTAAATGTTTATTATGAATTTATCGCGTAACGTGGAAACGTGTGTATTTGATTGGTGAACTTTATAACCTGCAAATATAAGACATATAATTGTTATTATTAGTTGATATGCTTATTACTCTAGTTAAAAACATTTTAAATAGTAATCAAAAGCCTAATTTTTGTAAAATGTAAACTACAAGGGTTTAAATGGTAATTAGGAATTAATAAAAAAAAAAAAAAAACCTAGCCCACACCCAACCCTTCGGCCGCGACTCACCTCTACACACACACACACTTCGAATTCAGCCCTAGAACAAGCAAGAAATCCACGGTTTTGGTCGATTACAAGGATTATTACACGTTGGAAACATCAAATCTTGTTCATTACAAGATTTAAAGGTTAGTTGTGTTTTTTTTTTGAGATGTTTGGTGTTTGGCCTAAAGCATGGGTTCGAAACCTGCAATTGAAGGTCGATTCCTTGATGTTTACTGATGTTATTATGTTAGTTAGATTGTATATATGTTAGTTAACGTTGATTATGCAAGAAAGCATCGATTTTGATGCGTTGTTCATAGGTTACTAATAATAGTAACTTTATTTGCATGAACATGATGATTGGATGATGAATTGATGTTGTTAATGTGTTTGTGATGATATATGGATATTAGATTGAAGATATTGATGCTAGAAACCTAAGAATGAATGATGTAGTTCATAGGTTACCAAAAGTAGAAACTTTTGATATTGAATGTTGATGAATTATGATGAATTGGTGATGTAATGTGGTTGATGATGATACATGAGTATTAGATTATGATTTTGGTGCAAGAAATCTGTGGATTAGGTAGTCTAGTTCATACCTTACCAAAAGTGGAAACTTTTGTGTATGAAGATTTGTGTTTGGATGGTTTGCAAGTGTTTGATGAATGTTTATGATTTTTATGAGCTAGATTGGGCATGTTATTGATGATTATTTGGGTAATTCATGAAAGAATGGATTTGGGATGTACTTTCCCAAAAGGGAAACTTTATTTGTACAAAATCTTGAATATGATGATTTGGGCATGTTTGTGACGCTAGGATCATGCTAGTATGTTCATTGATGAATTCTAAGGTGGTAGAATATATTGTTTGGGTTGTATGAATGCTAAATTGGTTAGTTGACAGATTTGGTCTGTTTGTGGGATTACATGGTAATGAGTCATATGGGTTATGATAGGACTATTGTTTAGTTTGTAGTTGATCATGGTTGAATATCTTGGTTGGTATGAATTCTATTGATTAGTGTGATGATGATTGTTATACACGCGTGCGAATCTGAGGCCCCTACTTAGTAGGATTGGCAGGGCTTAGGGTGTGAAGTCGTGAGTGGCTTCACATGGAATGTTGTGCAAGATCTGATTCTATATATGATGCAGTAGTTATGGCATAGTTATGTTGAGCATGATTATTATTTGAGATTCGCATGACTTGTATGATAATCTGTTTGTATGATGATGTAGTTAGTACATGTGGTTAATGAAGTGATATATGTGAACAACTTGCATGATAATCATGTGTGAAGAACCGTATGTTTGATTTAAATGGATTTTCACCTATGATGTCACCAACAGGTCAAACGGGTCAACTGGGTCAATGTGTTCTGTTTTTCCAAAACCTTGAGTTCTTTGGTTTATAAAGCACTTAGGGTTTCATTATGATTCTGTGTACACGTACTTATGTACTTGCGTGTTCTAGGTGACCTCTGAAGGTTGTCTTTCACTCTCTCTTTCAAGTTAAGCTCTTAAGTCTTTATTGTGCACACTAGGTGAGTTCATGCCCTACTCTTTTTCATACTCTCTTTTAGGGAGATAGCATACTGGTTTTACAAACGCTTTACTATTATAAGTTGTGTATAGTATAATATAGTGTTGAATACCATTAAAGTCCTCACACTTTCGGATTGTTAATAATGATGATTAGCGGGAAATCTTGGGTAGTACTACTGGGTCTGACGAGCCCTACCTGTGCGACTCGAGGTCAAACGGGTGCAATTTTGTCCTAACACAAACATTGTCACGACCTGGTAAGTCATGACGGGAGGCAACAACAAAACACAGTCAGCTTCAATCGCGAAATCACTATGATTATTACTGATGAACATAGACTAGCTATCTATTTCAATACACCTCTTATATTTTGCAACTGTTACTGTTTTATGATTAACGCAAACTCTTGAAGTCACCAACCATTGTGTTGACTCTTTTAGTATGCTATTCTCAAGTTGAGGTTACCATTGCCTAGGAGCACGTGCACGGGTCAGCATCATTGTAGTTGTCAGCATGATTGAAATTTTGTATTTGGTTTGATTGTTAAACATTTAAGTCTTTGTTGGTACTACTTTGGGCGCGTGTGTTTGCGCATTTTACATTATGTCACTTTACTTTGGTTTCTATAGTTTATTAAACGCTTCCGCATTATTCAAAGTTAAACTCTAATTTTGGTATGTTGGTTCATATAGAGTCGTTTTGAGTAACTAATGACTGAGATCCTGGTATGTCACACGCCTCGCGATAAAACCCTGCACGTGGATTTTGAGGGTGTGACATATTTGATCAACCTTCTTCTCTTGACCAGTGTGGTTTGAACTTGAACTAGGACTCCTGGTACTATAGTCCATAGTTAAGTCTTCAGTCTTCACTTCAAACCCAGTAGAGATAATACTTATGTTTTACTTGGGATTGAAAGTGGTCTTGATCTCTTGGGCTTTCTTTGATTTTCTTTTAGCAGCCCTGATCAGATTCTTCCTAGCTGACTTGGCCATCCTTGGTTCTTTTCCCTCCAGGAGTGTAGTGACCCTTCTTAGGATGAACCTCCTCTCCACTTCTGGTTCATCCTTTACTATCTCCTTTCATCTTCATCATCCTCTCTTGGATAGGGTTAATAAGGGCTGCTCATCTTGACTAGTTCCACACCTTGAAGATCTTACAAATAGTAATGTGTGTGGAGGAGCTATCTCACTTGAACCCATAACAAATCTTTGAATGCAAGGATGAGGATATGATGTTCTTGAAGATTTCCTCTTCAAGACACACACTTTTCTGCCCTAGCTTTGCTAATCACAAGCTCAGCCTAATATTCAGTTAACTTGGTAATGAGATCTTTGATTTCAGTCCTGTAATTTGTGTGCTTTTGTTTAGAGTTGAAATTTTTTCTCTAAATCTTTTTTCTAAGTTTATAGTTATTTTCAACTCTTTTGAAATAAGCTTTTAAAATAATTAAAGACTCAAGGTCAGATCTCACTTCCAAGTTTATAACCTAAACATGTTTACTTTAGCAATGCATTCAGGTGTATAGAGATGTTCTAATACCTTGGCTTCTTCATGGTCAGCCATCAGTGCTTGATTTGGAGAAACATCATCTACCTGAAAGTTCCAGTCAAAGCCTCCCTCGTCAACAGCAATAACAACTTATTATTTTGATTGGCTTGGTTTCTAAGATCTGGGAGTAGCATCAGTGTAGCTTGGTCTGGATTATGCTTGGCCACCATTTGTCCTTGGTGCCTTGCACTCCCTAGCAAATTATCCCATCTGGTTACAGTTTTAACACTTCACTTTGCTTTTATCCAATCCAAATTTTTCACTGGTTACATAGCTAGGAAACTTTCTTCTGATTCTCTTATAGAACTTCTTAGCTCTATGAGTGAGAAGAGTTATTTGCTGGACTATCTCCATATACTCTAGATCATCTAGATGGATACAATCCAAGTCTTCAAGAGTGAAGAGAAAGTTGCCATAACTTTCATCAGAAGACATAAAGGCTTAAGATGAGCTTGCCTTTTGCAATAGTCTTTCTTGGATGTAGCTCTCCCTTGGTGTCTCAAGGAAGGTGATGAAAGGGCCCTTTTGTGAGTTGTTAGGATAACAGATAAGATGATCTTGTGGTTCTCTACTATCCTTTTTAACCATATGGAGGGCTGAACTCTGTTGATTGCTGGAAGAGCTGCTGGATGGATTCTACAGATTCATCCATCTGGTAACCACTAAGAATACCATACAGCTCTATGAGAGTAAGAGTGGAGAGGTTTTCAGTTCTCTTAATGGCCACACAGTAGTGAGTCCATTGCCTGGGAAAAGAGAACATGAACTTCCTCATAATGTCCCTATTCTCAAGTTTAACTTCAACATCCATCAGAGTATCTACAATCTTAACATACCTAAAGTATTGTTGAGTCATAGTTTCACTGATTTGAAGGTGAAATTCTCAAACTGTTGCTTCATGAGGTCCTTCTTGTTTTCTTTAGCTTTATCAGACCCCTCATACATAAGCTTTAGTGCATCCTAGAGCTGCTTTGTAGTTTTGCACTTCTTGAAGCCTCTATAGATAGAGTTGGAAGAACAAATTGTAGAGCGGTTATGGCCTTTTGATCTATATCAATCTTCATCCAATCTTCCTCAGAATAGTCAGCCACTTCCTTTGGAATCATTCCACCACCAGTAGTAGCTGAAGTGGTGCTTGGGATGTGAGGTCCTGAGACAACAGATCTCCACATCCTGCTATCTTGAGACTAGATGAAGCCTTCCATTCTTTGGCACCAAGTATCAAATTCATCAAGAGTATTCAATGGAGATTTGGTCATGTATCGGTTTCCATGTCAGCCTTAGTGAGAGCTGCCATTTGAGCTGGTAAGTGTTTTGTGAAATTAAGAGACTTAAGATGGTGAGATCTTACAATCAAAAGCCTAAAAAGCTCTGATACCAATTACAGGATCGGTAAATAAGGGTAATGTAATAGTTTCACAAGGTTGGAGAGAACAAACAAGACTTAAAAGATCAAATAGGGAACTGGTAAATGAAACAATGAACAAAGGTAAGAACACAAGCAGAACATAAGTAATTGGTTTTCAAGAATGATATATATTGCTCTCAAGTGTTTTATAATTGTTACCAGGCTTAGTCCTAAGGACTGGTATCTGAGATACTTTATACTATATCCTACAGCCGGCAATACTTTAAAGGCTGGCAGGAACATTAATCTAGACAACAAGATCAATGTAAAGTCAAAAGGAAGATTGTCTTTTGACTAGTGATTATGACACGCCATAGCTCACTTCCTTATCTATTACAAAAAATATAAAAGTACATAGTAGAAAGTTACAGACTCTAAGACCGTAATCAACAGTTAACAAAAGTATGAAGATATCACCAACTTGTATAATTTGGTGAGTCTTCAGAGATGCCAACGGAAAGTGGTTCATCTTTTGTCAAAAGCATGTTAGAGAAAGCATGTCTTCTCTATGTTCGGAACAAATCAGTATCTTGGCTTTGGAAGACTTTGTCTCGAAGATTTGGAAGACTTCATATTTGACTTCAGAAAAAATGGTCTTTGGCTTCGGAAGAAATAGTGTTTGGCTTCGGAAGATTTGACACTTAGAGAATTTCTTAGTGCTTTTGTCAAATCTTCCGAAGTAACTTCTTTTATACTTCAGTCTGCATGCTGAGAAAACTTTGATTGCATTAGCCTCTAAATTAACTCTTATAGTGTTCTATAGTATAATCAATTATGTAAGTTTAATAAACTTAACATGATTATTATATACTTTATTAACTATTTTTCAAAATATAATACTTTTCAAAATATAATACTCTGAAATGTATACATAAAAGATAGTTAGAAATATTTTAGTTTGCCTGTTTCACCGATAATACGTTTTGTATGGTCAAATTTCGTATTTTCATCAAGATTTAAGTTTTTTATTGTTAGGAAAATATATTCACTTAATTTATACTTTCTGTTACTAGGAAATATTATTTTTGAATAAATACAAATATTATTTATATTTTTCTTTATTAAACCCTATTTTTATGTTTTATAAGGGATAATTTATAAATAGTTAAGCTTATATATTTCACACAAAAACATACTTTTATACAGTTGGTTATATTTTATAAGATGTGTTTAAGTATTTTTTTGTATTTATTTGTTGTATTTAACTACTTTTGGCTAATTGTTGTCATTTTAGTTCGAAGTAAGTGTAAATAATTACTTAATAGTTAGTTTAGTTAAATATTAAATTTTTAATAGGTTTTCTACAGTATATACGTATGGGAAAATAAACTCTAATGAGGTTATATTTTGTAATTTTTTTGGTTTTTTTTGTTATTTCGGTGCTTATTTACAGTACATTCTAATGCTATTTATACAATTTATTTTTTTATCATAATTGTTAGTTTATATTTATTTGTGTTACTATATTTGTATCTAAGATCTAAAAATTATAATTTTAAATTTTTACATCTTTAAGTGTTTAGTGAATTAAATGTTCATTTAAGGCTATAATTCCTAATAATTATTAAAAAGACATGTATATCTTATCTATAGTATTTACTAAAAGAAAGCGTTATTTTACCACTTGTCCTTCTTCAAACATTCTCATATAATTATTTCCTTCAGAAAAAAGTATTATAGTAATTAAACACTTAAGTTAATTTCTCTCTTATTAATATCAATTTTATTAATCATTACATTTCTCTTTCTCATCTAGATTTTTTAAAATCAAGCTATCTTTTTAAAAATAAATTTTATTAAGGAAATTAAAAATCATGTCTTTTTATAAAATAGAAATAATAAAAATAAATATTTATATAATTTAAATCTTTCTAAAACAATAAGCCTTTTGGAAACAAAATACTTTAAATCGGTACTTTTTTAACAAAAATTATAAAAATATGAACTTTTCTAGAAACAGTCATGCTAAAACAACAAAAATAATTACAAACAATGTTTTTAATAAACAAATTTTTTATAAAAAATAAATCATTCATAAAAAAATCTTAAAACGAATGTTTATAATAAATATTTAGATAAGTGAGTTAAAAAAAGATAGTATAATTGTTTTATTTCTTGAACTATTACGTATATATAATTTTAATCATATATTATATTAAATATTATATTATAACTTTTCATGTATATTACTACCTATAATCCGTTTAATTAATGAGTTTGTAGGCTATTGATCTATCTCTCTATCTATAATAAATAAAACTAAGATAAGACATAACAAAACTGTAAGCCTCATCATACTAACTTTCTTATTTCTTTCTATTTTTTAATAAATTAAAAAACGATAATTTGATAAACCAAAAACCATTTTTTCACCAAAGTTTTAAAAATACAGAATACAACGAACATTTTTTTTAAATTCATTTTCCCAGGCTTTCGGTCTCGTTAGCATCATGCGACAGGTAATACTTCCGTCGTCTTTCTTTTATAAAACAAAAGTTTAAAAATATACATTATTGTTTATTTACTTAAATTAGCTATTTATACGTAATTATGATCATATATTGTCTTCAAGCGTGGTTTTATAATTCATAAATTTTTTTACTAGTTATTTAATATTTTATTTATTCAACACGTATAATACACGGGGTACGAACCTACTATTATATATTATAGTTGGAAACCCATGCATTGCGGGGATGTATGAAAAAGACAACATGCATTTTTCTTATTTTTCAATTTTTATTTATAGTCAATTACACCAAGGAGAGTAGTTGTTCGTAAATTCCTCGGATGACTTAAATGAAGAAGGAAGCTGAAGGAATTTAATCGCCAACCAGTTAAACAAGTTAAATACCCTAGTGGCTTCATATGTCAAAGGGTGAACAAAAGGAATGATGTGGGTTGATGAGATTAAATTTGAAATGACAGTCGTTGAGTTGAAAATGCTAACAAGGTTAAATTTAGGCGTCTCTAAAGCTTGTACATAATGCTTTAAAAGGAATCAGATTAGGAACAGGGATAGCATGGTCTAGAATTTTAGTTGGAGATTAAAAAATAAACAAGGGACATTTGGGCTGTCATCTTAAACTTTATGTGTTTTTACCTTTTTCCCCGTCCAAAACACTTTATATCGCGTAACTCTGCAGCAAAGTTTAACGTCTTGAAACTTTACAAAAAACGTCAAAACCTTTTACATAAACCGTCTCTTGTGCTGCAACAAAGGCATTTAACAGTAACATAATTGACATAAAAATGTATAAAAGTTTAACAACATAACTAACTTTTAAGACATGACTTTTTAGTCTCTATTTTCACCCATTAAACATATTGCATTTTCCATGGTCTCTGTTTTGACCAAAAGCTTTGACCATTTCTTCCCCTATCTTCTTCATAACCTCAACTTCAAAATCCTTAATTCTCACAAAATAAGTTCTATTACTTCTCAATCCTCCTTCTATCCATCTTAGGTAAACCTTAATATTATCATTATATTTATGTTATAATTTGTATCTTTTAGGTGAACCTCAAATTATCATTTTATTTACGTTATAATTTGACTGTTAGTTGGGAATTATAAGATGAAGGGTATAATTGTAATCATGTTGTTAACCGAAAACAACATATTTAAACAATATGTGAAATCCTAAAAACCAAATTATACAACCCTAAAACGGCAGACGCTAACCTAATTAAGTATGTGCTTCAGGGGGGATGAGTATTTAATCACCACTTTTAAGTGACAAGGTTAAAAAACATATTTTTAACAAGAAAAAGAAAAGCAAAAAATAACTGGATGTTGCACCTAAATTTCTATAAAAAATTCTTCCCTTTGAAATATATGCCAAAATAAAGTTGTGTTTATAAATCATAAACCATAAACCATAAACATATCTATAATCTTTTACCGGATCCTAAAATATTTTTAAAAATTACCTTGTATTGCACGATTGCCTTCAATGAAATAACTGCGTCTTCATCTGACTTGTGTGATAAGGGCAATTGTTTCTTGGGTTTTCTTTCAAGAAACCCTTGGTATAAAGTAAGTCAAACATAATAACCGGCAGAAAGAAACTGTTATTCAAAACCAGATTATTACAAAAATAAAATATTTTTAACACGTAAAATTTGTTATGGATCCAATGCTTTGCCACGCTGCGAGGGTAAGCAAACCACACCCAATTCCCCCACTCTTCCGCTAACCCTCTTCATTAATGGTGGCCGAAAAAGCTTAAATGGATTTTCTCTTGTCAAACTCAATATTACAGTATCAAACCAATGAATGTTTTTAACCAAAGCTACGTTAAATAGTGTTTTATTGATTAAAATGCTAGAATTTATCCTTAAAAGATTCATCAATTGTACTCAGTCTTCCAGAATTAAAAAGTCATGAATATGAGACTTTAAAACAACAATCTAAGCCAGAATTAACATAAAGAAATGCAACTAAATACACAAAAAAATTACTGACTTCTACAACAAAAACATTTTTGTTTCTGGACTTCAGTGTCACCAATTTGCCCTTGTATAGATCATAGAGAAGCCAAAAAAGTAACAAAATGCCACATATCTCCCCTGAAAACTATAACAGAATGATGGCTTTCGAAAAAGTAGTTAAAATTTATATGATTTTAAAAATACCATTGGGATGATAATCAAAGACTTACTATAAAGAGGGATTGTAATCAAATTAACTAATTTACCAAACATGAGGCTCCAAGACTATTTAATCACATCTAAGTGAACCATGCTGGACTAGAAAAAAGTTGACATATTGCAAAATGTCAATTTTCTAATCCGGGCATCTCTCTTTTTCAAAAGGAGGCAGTTTGTACATCATGTAAATTGCTTTACACAACACATAAAGTTAACTTTATCTTATTTGATCCGGAGGTGAATGAAGATATATTTATTGTGTATAAATCACCATCCTTTTTTAAAAAGTTCATAGATTGCAATCAATGAGTTTAAGTCGCGGAAAAAATAATCACTTACATTTTACAAAACCAATTGATAGAGATGAATAAAGGTAATCATGTAGAAGCTCAATTCTTACTTTCCACATACTTTCTCCATAAGGACCCGCATATTCATGATGAAATTAAAGAAAAATAAAAATAAATAGAAAATAGAAAATCATGCAATAAGTCACTTTTTTACAACATACATCTAAACACCTCCACCCATAGTCATTTCATACCTCATAGAAGTTGAAACTTTATACAATTATAAAATTCACATTTTGACTTTTTACAGTCAAGAGAGCCATTCTCAAATCCAAAATATATAACTTGAATTATATCATGTAGAGAAATAAACAAAGAGATGGTCTTTCTTCTATAGCTTAACAAAACATCAACAGCTTTATTTAAATATACATAAAACTATCATTATTAAGTTTTATAAATACTGTAAAAAATAAATAAGTGATGTTTATGTTTATGATTAGTTGAATTTGGGCTGGAAGAAGCAAAATATGATAGTGTGTGTATGAATTCCCCTACTGGTTAGTGTATTATATTAAAGTTTTTGAAATTGAAATTATATGTGTAAGATTCAACTTTAACAATCTCAAATCCCTTAGTTCAACCAACACTTTTAATTCATAAGCCACACCTCATTAGTGCAAATAATTCCCAAGCACGAAATTCAGTCAAAACCGGAGTTACAGGCACTATATTAATATCTGTTGAGTAGTTGAGTTTGAATCAATGATATGTTAGTTGTAATAAATGTAATGTTAAAGGTTTAGTTAGCTAATGACAAGTTGGCAATAGTTCAAGGTCTTATTTTTCAAGTTTGTAATTGTGGTTGTTAGTTTTTGTTTTTGGGTTGTTAATATGGTTAACACCTAATTAGGAACAAAAAAAAGTAGAAATCAATTATATTCATACAAAAAAGGTTTTGTGATCGTTAAGTTGGTATTCAATTTCATGATTTTTGTGTTAATTCTTTGATTAAGTTCGTGTTCAATTCCTCATTTACTCTAACAATTGGTATCAGAGCCAAATTGGAGGCTCGATTATGAACGATGTAAATTCAATCTGAGGACCGATCTCAATTGAAAGATCAAAGAATGGTGACTGGATCGATATTCGAGATTGAAAAGTTTGATGGCCGAAATGATTTCAGTCTATGGCGTGTGAAGATGAAAGCGCTCTTGGTTCATCAAGGGGTGGTCGACGCATTAGCCGGTGGGGCTGCGAAGGTACCGAAGAGGGCAACCAAAAGAGAAGACAGAGATTACAAAGGCTTGGAAAGAGAAGATTGCAGGACCGGTTAAGGGTGATCAATGCAACAGTTTCACAGGATGGAGAGATAAGAAACACTTAACAGATCAAATAGGGAACCGGTTAGAGATGATACTAAAAACACAAGTAAAAGAACAAGAACAAGAACACTCAAATATAGTTTTCAAGAATGATGTATATTGCTCTCAAGTTCTTACAAGTGTTACAAAGCATACATAAAGATACAAGCACTTGAGACACTTTATACTACATATTACAGCCGGCCATTCTTTGAAGGCCGACTGGATACACTTATTTAGACAACAAGATCAATGTAGAGTCAAAAGGCAGATTGTCTTTTGACTAGTGACTATGACATGCCATAGCTCACATCCGTATCTATTACAAAAAGGATAAAAGTACATAGTTAAAAAGTTATAGACAAAAGAACTTAATCTATAGTTAACAAAAGCATGGACTTTTCACCAACTCATATAAGTTGTTGAGTATTCAGAGTGGCAGCGAAAAGTGTTGTGTTTTCACAAGTTTATCAGAGTCATTTTATCGTTATAAAATGAAAACGCAGTGGAAATGGAATGAAAAACTTGTTACAGTTAATATATATAAACCAATTTATATATCTGTTAAAACCCGTAATGGATCGTTATATAAAAAATCATGCTTACGAACAACCATAGGGTGTTTAAAAATCTACCTCTCGAATGGGACAGAGGAAGAAGATCTTTGATCGGCATCTTCCAAAGTAGGAAACCTCAAGCTTGTCCACCCAAAGCTTCCAACAAAACACCAGGTTGCTAGGATTTTCTTCACTTGAATCGGGTTCTGTTCTTGGTTTTTCTCGACCAATCGAGAGAAAAGCTACAAGGAACACCGATCTGCACCTTTGTGTGTATTGTAAGTTGTCAGAGAGAGTGGTTGAATGCAATCATATATTGCACGTTCTATGAAACTGAATTTTAGAGTGAGAGAAAACTGGGCGAGACCCATCCCTTTAACCCATCCGCATTTCTCTAATACACTCTAACCGCATTTCTAAATGCAGAAGAAGGAACTTCATCCGCAATTCCCAATTGTACATCCGCATTTGCAAATGCGGATAAGTAACTCCATCAACATTTCCAAAATACACATCCGTATTTGTAAATGCGGATGATCAGTTTCATCAGCATTTCCTTAAATGCTCATCCGTATTTACTATCCGCATAAGTAAATGCGGATGAAGTAATTCCTTCAGCATTTCCCCAAATGCACATCCGCATTTGCTAATGCGGATGAGGAACATTCATCTGCATTTCCTCAGTAACACATCCGCATTGGTAAATGCAGATGAGTAAAAGAAATGCGGACAAAACACGTGTATTGTCTGTTCAACCATTTGAATAACAATACAAAGTATTCTCTCTTTAAAATAAATTATCCATATAATTTATTCATAACACTAGTGCAAATATTTAGAAACCCAATTTCTAAATACTTTAAGTGTCAATATTTATTTATATGATCATATTATAAAATAAATATTGTAGGTGTTTGTCTAGCTTGTTATTGGGTATGACCCGACTTGGATCATAACGTCTAGCCACATCAATTCAATATGTGTCTTGGGCAGACCGTTCCCAACAATCTCCCACTTGCACAAGATACATAGATAATTGATGCAAGCAGTAAATACCGCCTAACAATGGTTTACTACCCCTAATACGCATGACGAAGTGTCATTCAATAACATCATCTTCCTCAAGTCCCTTACTTGAAATGATTTAGGTGAATCTATTATTTATCCTTTTGTTACAGATGTCATGTTAAATCCAGAGATACAGAATGATCATTCTCTGTTGATTTAACTTAATCAGGCCTTAGACATCATACTCTAAACGAATAAGAGGAACAAATTCCATCTTGACTACATACGTTTCTCACAATCACCTTGTATCACACCTGAAACTAGCCTCATGTACTGCCCATTATTTCAGAACAGCGAAAAACTAGATCAAAGTATAATATTTGGTGAATATCGAAACCCAATATGTATCTCAGGTTGGAGGATACAACGATATTTGCCTTTACTCAAATTTACTTATGATCAATTACATAATTCCATGCAGTAAAATTTGAGAGCGGGTCTGTCCAATATTTGTATCTCACAAATATTATGAACCTTGGTAGCAACCTCTTTCTCTATATTCATACATTATCAATATCCATCAATCCAAGTTCATAATATTCTTACTTCATTTTGTTCCCACACAAATATGACTGACTACGAACATTTAGAATAATAAATATATTCATGGATTTAAACATGCTAAAATGGAACATAACTCATAGTATCAACCATATATATATATGAGTCAGAATAATAATTGTTCCGATATTTAAATACTAAATAAATCAAATCAAATCACTAGTGTCACACCCCAACCTTAACGGCGGAAACGTCGAGATGTGAGGGTTAAGATTGTTCACAGCCACATAACACTACCATAAATTGTAAATATAAAAATTCATAAGTTGAAATAAACATTACAACCAAATGTCTCAACAAACAAAAATAAACAAAGTTCAACTTTCAAGTCTCAAGTTATTTTATTTATTTTTCCTAGGTCCAAATCCTAGGTGTAAGCATGCTTCAAAAGATAATCATCAACCTTGTGCATTTCCTGAAACATGTTAAAAATAAAAGGGTCAACTTTAAAAGTTGGTGAGTTTCCATGGGTTAAGCATACATATAATATATATATATATATATATAAAAGTTTACAAGTAGCAATTCATGTCAATGGTTACGAATAAAGCAAGTTTATAGATAACATATCGCTACAATCAAACCTTGACCAAGAATATCATTTACAAGTTTAACGATTAGCTAAGTGTACTTGGTTCCCATGATGAACAAGCATACGTCATCAGGAGCCGGCAATAACCTCGGCTTTAGCACCAAATAGGCTTGTCAGGCCCATAGATCTATGACGTCGCCAGGCTAGCAATAGTTAATGATTGTCAACATATAATGTTCATCATATAAGGCTCACAATATTACAAATAACCATGACAAAGTTTATAAATGAATTGCTCGTGCATTTACAAGTAGCAAGATGTTTACAAGTGCAAGTTTATAAAGATAACATGTTTCACCCCAAAGGTGTGAAATAAAGTAAAAGAGGGGCATGAAAACTCACATGATATAAGTTGGTGTTAAAGGTAATATCAAGTAATGTAAATGGTGCTCCAACGATTTCTTTTACAAGATACCTAAATGTATATATTCCAAGATTAAGTTTAACAACAAGATTAACGATTAAACGTGAACTAGGGTTTCAAGTGAGGTTTGGGGTTTTTGATATAGATAAAATTTAACAATGGAATCACTTATATTTTATTTCAATGAAAAGTATTATACCATTTAGATAATTTAACGAAATTAAAGCATTTATAATAAAAAAAATTAAATATAAAGTGTAAATAATTTCTATGATTATTTAAAATAACACGATTAAACTAAAATTAACGTTTGGGCCAATAATAATTTATTAATTTAAACTATCATTTTAAATCCATTTTATAAGAAATAACTAAAAATAATTTTTGTTATATTGTTTTATTAAAAGATTATATAAGTATTTAATTTTTAAAAAAATTGCAGAAAATAATTTGGTCACTTTTAAATTAATTAAAGTTTACAAAAATGATTTTTATAATAATTAAAAATTTCTGTAATTAAAATAATTGCAGAAAACCCTTTAAAAAATAGGTTGAGGGTGCCCGGGTTCGAACCCGGGACCTCAAGGATGGGGTAACACGCGCTTAACCAGTAGGCTGGGTAGCCTATGCCTGCTGGAATCCGGTTCCCCTATTTTAAAAGACGTAAATCAGATGAAACCCCCAAATCACATAAACCCTAATTTCAATTTGATTCCACTTGAACACGAATTCAACTATGATTCTCGTAATAATCATAGGGCTTTTGATCAATGGGTGAAATCGAGTGAGTGTGTGTGTTTAATTACCCGAATGAAGATGAATTGATGATGATCAAGACGAAGAACAGTCGCGGCTATGTCGTGATTAGTTCAGATTGCAAATAAGGTTAATAATCAAATTTGTTGCACAGAAAGCTTCTACTGGTCTCAATGATCGAAAGCCCTCTGTCAAATTCTATTAAGATCGCTCGGAAGTTGACGAACACCTCGGTTGTGGTCGCGATGAAAGGTGTGAATTGTTCGAGAGATTCAAGTGTGTTTCAGGTGAAATTGAGTTCGATAATAGCTTAGGATTAGTTAAACGTTCGATTATGATTCATTTAATTTGATTATTATTGAATTTTAATGTTCGAACGGCTCAACGATTAATGGCATCGGTTACACGAGTTGTTTGGGTTCATAACCGATATTTCAACCCAATTAAAGTACATAACCGTGTTCGATTCGTGTTCACAAACCGGTTAGACTGGTTTGCAGTCGAAATTTGAACAGTTTAGGGCCGTTTTGAGGCTCGCCGGAGTCGACCGGAGTTTGGCCGGGGTTTGACCGGAGAAACGGGGGAAAGATGCGGGAGGGGGTTTGGGTTTTGATTAATTACAGTTTTAGTCCCTGCAGTTTTCAAATTAATATTTTATGTTTAAAACTTTCATTTAAAGTTTCAAATTTGTCACAAAGGCCCCCTCAACTTAATTAAACTTTAAGTTTTAAATGATTTTTATAACTTATCAATTGTTTAACTTTTATAAATTATTAAATTTTATTATTATTATTAATTTTATTTTATTTTGACTATTATTATTATGTTTATTATATTAAAAACAAATTATTAACTCTTAAATTAATGAATTAATGCACAATAAAAGAAACATTCATAAACAACCCATATAGTTTCTTAAATGACATAAATGGTCCTTACAAGAACATAACAAGGTTAACTATAATTAACGAAAACACGAAAGGTTACAGTCTCCCCAACTTTTAAGAATTTCGTCCCGAAATTAAGAATGAACTAAACGAACAAATACGGGTATTTCTTCTTCATATGCTCCTCACGCTCCCAAGTAAACTCAGGTCCACGCTTATTTTCCCAACGAACCTTGACGATTGGGGTAGTAGTGGTCCTAGTCTTCTTCATAATGCGGTCCATGACTTCAACGGGTTTCTCAACAAAATGTAATGACTCGTCGATCTGGATGTCATCTAATGGGACATACAGACTTTCATCAGCCAAACATTTTCTCAAATTTGAGACATGGAAAACAGGATGAACCCCGCTAAGATCGGAAGGTAGTTCCAGTTTATAAGCCACTTTCCCAATCCTTTTCAGGATCTTGAAAGGTCCTACAAATCGTGGAGCTAATTTACCCTTCTTCCCAAAGCGAACGACTCCCTTCCATGGTGAGACTTTAAGAAGAACCATATCCCCAACTTGGAATTCCAACGGCTTGCGTCGTTTATCGGCATAACTTTTTTGTCGACTTCTAGCCACTTCAAGGTTCTTGCGAATCATGGAAACTTTATCGGTTGTTTCTTGTATGAGCTCAGGACCAGTGATGAAATTTTCACCAATGTCAGTCCAGCAGATCGGGGAACGACATTTACGACCATAAAGTGCTTCAAAAGGTGCCATTTTGATACTCGAGTGGTAACTATTATTATACGAAAATTCCGCGAGAGGTAAATGCGTATCCCAGTCACCACCAAAGTCAAGGACACAAAGACGTAGCAAATCCTCTAGGGTTTGAATGGTTCGCTCGGTTTGACCGTCCGTTTGAGGATGGTAAGCCGTGCTTAAATCCAGTTGAGTACCCAAAAGTTCTTGCATAGACGACCAAAAGTGCGAAGTGAAACGAGCGTCTCGGTCGGATATGATATGCAAAGGTACGCCATGACGACTCACAATCTCATCAATGTATATACGAGCTAACCTTGACGTTTTGTAAGTGTCACGTATGGGTATGAAATGTGCCGACTTGGTCAATCGGTCAACGATCACCCATATGCTATCATGACCACGAGAGGTGCGAGGTAGTTTGGTTATGAAGTCCATGGATATGTGTTCCCATTTCCACATGGGAATCTCGGGTTGTTCAAGCAATCCACTAGGACGTTGATGTTCAGCTTTAACCTTTGTACACGTAAGACACTTAGCTACGTAAGTTGCTATGTCTTTCTTCATTCCAGGCCACCAGTATTGACCACGCAGATCCATATACATCTTATCGGAACCAGGATGAATTGAGTAACGAGTTTGATGAGCTTCATTCATGATAAAGGTACGAAGATTATCACGGTTTGGAACCCAAATTCGATTCAAGAAATACATCAACCCATTGGCTTTCGTTTCTAGTTGAGCTCGAAGGTTGTACTCCAATTCCTCTCCCATTTTTCCTCCTTCTTGAACTGCTTGTTGAGCCTCCATGATACAAGTCTCGATGTCATTCTCAATCCTCAAATTTTGTAGCAGCACCGTAGTCTCGTTAACATCCAGACGAATCTCAGTATCAAATTCTCCCAAGATATCAAACCATTGTCGTCGATCGCGAATTTCTTGAAACGAGACCATCTTATTATGAATCTTACGACTTAGTGCATCGGCTACGACATTTGCCTTTCCAGGGTGGTAACGAATGTCACAATCATAATCACTAATCAACTCAACCCAACGTCGTTGTCTCATGTTGAGATCCTTTTGATTGAAGACGTGTTGTAGGCTTTTGTGATCGGTGTAGACTATACATTGCGTCCCATAAAGGTAATGCCTCCAAATCTTTAAGGCAAAAACCACAGCACCAAGTTCAAGATCATGTGTCGTATAATTCACCTCATGGACCTTCAATTGTCTCGATGCATATGCTATGACCTTTCCTCGTTGCATGAGAACACAACCAAGGCCTTGTTTAGATGCATCACAATATACGGTGAAATCATCGTTTCCATCGGGAAGGGTCAAGATAGGAGCATTACACAACTTGTGCTTTAAGGATTCAAAGGCTTCCCTCTTGTTCAGACCCCCATTCGAATGGTTTATTCTTTTGGGTCAAGGAAGTAAGCGGTTTCGCGATTCGAGAGAAGTTGGCAATGAAACGTCGATAATACCCAGCAAGACCAAGGAAAGAACGAACCTCGGTTGGAGTTGTGGGAACACACCAATTTTTCACAGCTTCCACCTTTGCAGGGTCAACGTGAATTCCTTGACTATTCACCACGTGTCCCAGAAATTGGACCTCCTCAAGCCAAAATTCGCACTTTGAGAACTTTGCGTATAGTTGTTCTTTCTTCAATAGCTCAAGAACTTGTCGCAGGTGATGTTCGTGATCGGTTTTGGACTTGGAGTAGATAAGTATGTCGTCAATAAAGACAATCACGAACTTGTCTAGATACGGCTTGCATACTCGATTCATGAGATCCATAAAGACAGCAGGAGCATTCGTTAAACCAAAGGGCATCACCATGAACTCATAGTGTCCATATCGGGTACGGAACGCAGTTTTTGGGATATCATCATCATGAACTCGTAATTGATGATAGCCAGAACGTAAGTCAATCTTTGAGAAAATAGCAGCTCCTTGAAGTTGGTCAAAAAGATCATCGATGCGAGGAAGAGGGTAGCGGTTCTTGATGGTAAGTTTGTTAAGCTCACGATAATCGATGCACATACGAAATGATCCATCTTTCTTCTTCACGAACAGAACAGGTGCACCCCAAGGCGATGAGCTAGGTCGGATA
This sequence comes from Flaveria sonorensis, assembly GCA_025506505.1. Lineage (NCBI taxonomy): Eukaryota > Viridiplantae > Streptophyta > Magnoliopsida > Asterales > Asteraceae > Flaveria > Flaveria sonorensis. The sequence continues at coordinate 34,388,455 of CM046434.1, forward strand.
AAGCCCTTGTCGGACAGTTCTTGGAGTTGACTAGCTAGCTCTTGCATTTCTGACGGTGCAAGTCGATATGGTGATTTAGCCACAGGGTTCGCTCCCGGAATTAAATCGATCTTAAACTCGACTTCACGCACGGGAGGTAAACCGCTAAGGTCATCGGGAAACACTCCAGGAAAGTCTCGTACAATCGGGACATCCTTAAGATCGTTCCCTTTGACTTTCGTGTTGACCACGTAAGCCAAGAAAGCCATGTAATTCTTGCTTAGACATTTTCGGGCTTGAGTACACGACATGAGTTTGAGTCCTTTGGATGATTTTTCGCCGAATACTTTCAATGTATCCCCCGAAGGCAAAGGAATTCGAATGCACTTCTCGAAACAAATAATTTCAGCATGATGTTTGGCTACCAATCCATGCCAATGATAACGTCAAAGCTTCCAAGTTTCATAGGAATAAGGTCGATAAAGAAATCATGCTCGTTTAGGCTCAAAATGCAATCACGAATAACGACATCAACGGTGATGGGTTCTCCATCGGCGACTTCGACAGTAAGAGGTCTTTCTAGTTTCGTATGTGGCTTAGCAAGTATAGGCTCAAATTCTATCGAGACAAAACTCTTATCGGCTCCAGAGTCAACAGAACGTAGGCATAAGAATTATTAATAAGAAACATACCTGTTCAGTTTTAAAGACGTTTAACGATACAGGTAAAGCAACAAAAGAACTTGGATCATAAAGTTGGGGTTGGATTTGACATACCGTTCACCACATCGTTGTTTGCTTGTGCTTGGTTTGCATTGATGTTGAAGGCACGTCCTCGGGCTTGTGGTACGTTACCCGCAAGACGAGGGCATTGTGGGCGAAAATGACCAGGTTCCCCACAGTTGTAGCAAGCACGATTAGCAACTAACGCGGCATTGTTTGGTGCACGGTGACAAGTAGCCACCAAGTGTCCATACTTACCACACAGTGTACAGATACGGCACGGGGTATTACCCGCATGATGATACTTACAGACATTGCACAATGGTAGAGGACCAGCATAGGTTCTAGCAGCAGGTGCTTGTGTACCAGGAGCGGGTTGTCTTTGAGGTACCTTGGGTGTAGCCACAGCGAAATTACGCGCCGGTGTGAACTTGCGTTTCTTGTTGTTGTAAGACGGTTCATTCTTATTCTCCTTAGCTGCTTCAGGGACCGCCTTTTCAGTCTTTTTAGCCCCTTTGACAGACAAGGTGCCCGCTCGAATATGGTTTTCAGTAAGTTGAGCGGTGATGGTAATGGCATCTTCCAAAGTTGTGGGTCTACTTCCCACCACGGCATCTTGGATTTGAGGTGGCACCCCCTTGATGAACTTCTCAATGTTCCTAGGAACAGTGTCAACCATGTGAGGCAACAGGATGCTCAACTCGTGATGCCTAGTTGAATAGGCCAAATGATCTCCACCATCTTGCTTGAGATTCCAAAACTCCTCCTCCAGCTTTTGCAGCTCACTTCTCGGGCAGAACTTTTGGATGGCAATGTTCTTGAATTCTTCCCAAGTGAGTGCCAACACAGCATCAGCACCACGATTCCTCTTCTCACTATTCCACCACGTAAGTGCTCTTTGTTGAAGAACACTTGTGGCATAACGGACTTTGAGTGCCTCGGGACACTCACAGTTGATGAAGGTGTTCTCCATGCTTTCAAACCACTCGAGAAGTCCAGTGGCTCCTTCCTTCCCACTAAAGCTAGTGGGTTTGCACGAGTTGAAGTGCTTAAACGTGCAGGGTTGGTTGTTTCTTCCTTGATTTGCACTATTCTCTCCTTGCCCATTGCCATTAGTGTTGTTACTAGCGTTGGTCATCAAGGTGCTACTCAGTTCGGCAACCATGGTCGGAATGACGGCAGCCATTTGACGGGCAATCATGGCGGCTAATTTGCGGTCGGAGCTACCACGCTTTCCATGATGACGAGACATGCTGGATATAAAATAAGTTAGTCACAGAAATTTGGAGGTAGAAGATAATAAATCAACAAAGATTTTTCAAGACTTGTAAAACACACATGGAATGATTCCATTTGGTACGCATTACCATTTGGAAACGTTGACACGTCAAGGTGAGTTAACTCCAATTGCCTTAGAAACTTGTGTATATTGACCATAGTTTATCACTCATCCCAGAAATCCCCAGGTAAGCATAACTAGTCCCACGGGATTTATGCGAAATGCTTACCTTAGCCCGAAGGCTTTTTGCCAGGAAATCCAGAATACAGGTGTCTATGTGTCACACAATATTTCTTTAGGTTCATGGAATTAAAACCTTGATGAGATTTTCATAGATTAGTCATAAAGTCTAAAGATTTGAACCTTTTGATATAAAGCTTACGTTCCCCCGTGTCGTCGAGAATAAGTTTAAGATATTTCATCGTCGAGAGAATAAAGGATTAAGAATAAGTTTTAGAGAGGACAAGGCAACCAAGTTTCTCAATTATAAGGCAATCCTAACTAAAGGCATCAAGTTGCACATCAAGAGGCCCTCCTTAACAAGTAGCATTATGTAGCATGCAACAAGATATATTACAAGATCATAAAGATTTTTCTTATGAGGTTCATGCATCAACTATAGTCTAGGTCACCATTTCTAATAACCTAAATCCCTATAGTTATGGGCTCTGATACCAATCTGTCACACCCCAACCTTAACGGCGGAAACGTCGAGATGTGAGGGTTAAGATTGTTCACAGCCACATAACACTACCATAAATTGTAAATATAAAAATTCATAAGTTGAAATAAACATTACAACCAAATGTCTCAACAAACAAAAATAAACAAAGTTCAACTTTCAAGTCTCAAGTTATTTTATTTATTTTTCCTAGGTCCAAATCCTAGGTGTAAGCATGCTTCAAAAGATAATCATCAACCTTGTGCATTTCCTGAAACATGTTAAAAATAAAAGGGTCAACTTTAAAAGTTGGTGAGTTTCCATGGGTTAAGCATACATATATATATATATATATAAAGTTTACAAGTAGCAATTCATGTCAATGGTTACGAATAAAGCAAGTTTATAGATAACATATAGCTACAATCAAACCTTGACCAAGAATATCATTTACAAGTTTAACGATTAGCTAAGTGTACTTGGTTCCCATGATGAACAAGCATACGTCATCAGGAGCCGGCAATAACCTCGGCTTTAGCACCAAATAGGCTTGTCAGGCCCATAGATCTATGACGTCGCCAGGCTAGCAATAGTTAATGATTGTCAACATATAATGTTCATCATATAAGGCTCACAATATTACAAATAACCATGACAAAGTTTATAAATGAATTGCTCGTGCATTTACAAGTAGCAAGATGTTTACAAGTGCAAGTTTATAAAGATAACATGTTTCACCCCAAAGGTGTGAAATAAAGTAAAAGAGGGGCATGAAAACTCACATGATATAAGTTGGTGTTAAAGGTAATATCAAGTAATGTAAATGGTGCTCCAACGATTTCTTTTACAAGATACCTAAATGTATATATTCCAAGATTAAGTTTAACAACAAGATTAACGATTAAACGTGAACTAGGGTTTCAAGTGAGGTTTGGGGTTTTTGATATAGATAAAATTTAACAATGGAATCACTTATATTTTATTTCAATGAAAACTATTATACCATTTAGATAATTTTAACGAAATTAAAGCATTTATAATAAAAAAAAATTTAAATATAAAGTGTAAATAATTTCTATGATTATTTAAAATAACACGATTAAACTAAAATTAACGTTCGGGCCAATAATAATTTATTAATTTAAACTATCATTTTAAATCCATTTTATAAGAAATAACTAAAAATAATTTTTGTTATATTGTTTTATTAAAAGATTATATAAGTATTTAATTTTTAAAAAATTGCAGAAAATAATTTGGTCACTTTTAAATTAATTAAAGTTTACAAAAAATGATTTTTATAATAATTAAAAATTTCTGTAATTAAAATAATTGCAGAAAACCCTTTAAAAAATAGGTTGAGGGTGCCCGGGTTCGAACCCGGGACCTCAAGGATGGGGTAACACGCGCTTAACCAGTAGGCTGGGTAGCCTATGCCTGCTGGAATCCGGTTCCCCTATTTTAAAAGACGTAAATCAGATGAAACCCCCAAATCACATAAACCCTAATTTCAATTTGATTCCACTTGAACACGAATTCAACTATGATTCTCGTAATAATCATAGGGCTTTTGATCAATGGGTGAAATCGAGTGAGTGTGTGTGTTTAATTACCCGAATGAAGATGAATTGATGATGATCAAGACGAAGAACAGTCGCGGCTATGTCGTGATTAGTTCAGATTGCAAATAAGGTTAATAATCAAATTTGTTGCACAGAAAGCTTCTACTGGTCTCAATGATCGAAAGCCCTCTGTCAAATTCTATTAAGATCGCTCGGAAGTTGACGAACACCTCGGTTGGTGGTCGCGATGAAAGGTGTGAATTGTTCGAGAGATTCAAGTGTGTTTCAGGTGAAATTGAGTTCGATAATAGCTTAGGATTAGTTAAACGTTCGATTATGATTCATTTAATTTGATTATTATTGAATTTTAATGTTCGAACGGCTCAACGATTAATGGCATCGGTTACACGAGTTGTTTGGGTTCATAACCGATATTTCAACCCAATTAAAGTACATAACCGTGTTCGATTCGTGTTCACAAACCGGTTAGACTGGTTTGCAGTCGAAATTTGAACAGTTTAGGGCCGTTTTGAGGCTCGCCGGAGTCGACCGGAGTTTGGCCGGGGTTTGACCGGAGAAACGGGGGAAAGATGCGGGAGGGGGTTTGGGTTTTGATTAATTACAGTTTTAGTCCCTGCAGTTTTCAAATTAATATTTTATGTTTAAAACTTTCATTTAAAGTTTCAAATTTGTCACAAAGGCCCCCTCAACTTAATTAAATCTTAAGTTTTAAATGATTTTTATAACTTATCAATTGTTTAACTTTTATAAATTATTAAATTTATTATTATTATTAATTTTATTTTATTTTGACTATTATTATTATGTTTATTATATTAAAAACAAATTATTAACTCTTAAATTAATGAATTAATGCACAATAAAAGAAACATTCATAAACAACCCATATAGTTTCTTAAATGACATAAATGGTCCTTACAAGAACATAACAAGGTTAACTATCAATTAACGAAAACACGAAAGGTTACAACTAGAATATCGAAGTCCTAAGCACAAGTATGACTCTCATGCTTTAGCCTTTCAAAGAGCTTCGTGAGTGGATCTGCAATATTTGACCGGTGTGAACTTTGCGAATACATATCTTTCCTTTTTCAACTTCATCTTTTATGTAGTTGAATCTCCGATCAATGTGCCTTGTCTTTTGATGAGCACGGGGTTCCTTGATTTGAGCAATTGCACCCTCGTTATCATAAAAGATCTCTAGGGGATCTTGAATGGTAGAGACAACCCCTAGATAGGCAATGAATTTCTTCAACCATGCAGCTTCATGTGCTGCCAATGAAGCGGCAATGTATTCTGATTCTATAGTGGACAATGCTACCACATCCTGCTTTGAACTCTTCCAGGACACTGCCCCTCCATTCATAATGAAGACATACCCCGATTATGATCGAGAATCATCTCGATCAGTTTGGAAACTCGCATCCGTGTAACACTTTACATCGAGTTCCTCTTCACCAGATCCGTATATTAGAAACATATCCTTAGTCCTCCTAAGGTATTTCAATATACTCTTAACAGCCATCCAATGACTATTTCTCGGATTCTGTTGATATCTGATTGTCATGCTTAAGGCGCATGACACGTCCAGTCTAGTGCATATCATTGCATACATGATGGATCCTATAGCAGATGCATATGGGATTTCCTTCATCCTTTCTTGCTCATCCTTTGAGCTTGGACATTAAGATGCACTCAGTATTGTCCCTCTTTGAATAGGTACCAAACCTTTCTTAGAGTTCTCCATCTTGAACCTTTTCAAGATTTTATCAATATATGCACTTTGGTTTAAACCTATCAATCGCCTTGATCTATCCCTATAGATCTTTATTCCTAAAATATAGGTGGCTTCACCAAGATCTTTAATGGAAAAACAACTTCCAAGCCAGGTTTTAACACCTTCCATGGTTGGAATGTCATTTCCAATAGTAATATATCATCAACATACAATACTAAGAATATGATGATGCTCCCACTAGCTTTCTTATACACACAAGCTTCATCAGCATTCTTGATGAATCCAAACCTTTTGATCTCTTCATCAAAATGTTGATTCCAACTTCTGGATGCTTGTCTCAATCCATAGATTGATTTCTTTAACTTGCATACTTTATTAGGATATTGTGGATCGACAAAACCTTTGGGCTGAATCATATAGACATTCTCTTCAAGATGTCCATTAAGGAAAGCAGTTTTGACATCCATTTGCCAAATCTCATAGTCATAATATGCAGCTATAGCAAATAATATCCTAATTGACTTTAGCATTACCACAGGCGAGAAGGTTTCATCATAATCAACCCCTTGAGTTTGAGTGAAACCTTCTCCTACAAGTCTCGCTTTATAAGTATCCAAGTTTCCATGCATATCGGTTTTCTTCTTAAAAACCCACTTACATCCAACCGGTTTGGAGTTAAGCGGTGGCATAACCAATTCCCATACTTGGTTGTCGTACATGGATTGCATCTCTATGTTTATGGCTTCAAGCCACTTGTCACAATCCGAATTGGACATTGCATCATGGTATGTTGTTGGTTCATCCGAGTCAACTACATAGCATCCATTCATGAAAAATCCATATCTTTTGGGTGGATAGCTAGTTCTACCAGATCTGTGAACGTTTTGTGTGTATTGATCAACCACTTGATCATTATCAACAACCTCTTGTTGATTGCTAGCATCAACCAACGTGTATCGGCTTGTGGTTACAGATCCTCATCAAGTTCTACTGTTCTATCGGTAGTTCCTTCCATAAGGAATTTAGTTTCCAAGAACTCAGCCTTTCGAGCAATAAATTCCTTTTGCTCTGTGGGATTGTAGAAGTAATATCCCATTGAGTCTTTGGGATATCCTACAAAGATACACTTAGTGGATCGGCTTTCTAACTTGTTTGGGGTGTTTTGCTTAACATAAGCTTCACAACCCCATACCTTTAAATATGATAACGATGGAACCCTTCCATGCCATATTTCAAAAGGTGTCTTATCCACTTTCTTGGTTTGGGCCATATTCAGAATACGGGCCACGGAGAGCAATGCGAAACCCCAAAATGACAGAGGTGGTGTGCTTCTAGCCATCATAGATCGAACCATATCCAATAGGATTCGGTTTCTCCTCTCAGACACACCATTATGCTGTGGTGTTCCGGGTGGAGCAAGCTGTGAGACAATCCCACAACCCCTAAGATAATCTTGAAAAGCATCACTAAGGTATTCACCTCCTCTATCCGAACGAAGAACCTTGATGGTTTTGTTGAGTTGATTTTCTACTTCATTCTTGAAGATTTTGAACATTTCAAAAGCTTCATCTTTGTGTCTCAACAAGTACACATAACCATAGCGACTATAATCGTCGATAAAGGTAATGAAGTATCTTTCACCATTCCTTGTCATTGCTTTAAAAGGACCACATACATCCGAATGTATGATTCCTAATAAATCTTTTGCCCTTTGGTTAGTACCACTAAAGGGTTCCTTGGTCATCTTTCCTTGTAAACAAGATTAACACTTATCAAATGAACCCCCTTCATTTGCTTCCAAAAGACCATTCTTTTGAAGTGTTTGAATACGATTCTTGTTTATGTGACCAAGACGACAATGCCAAAGATATAATTCACTTAAACCCATTTTTTTTCTTGGTGCTCGACTGATATAACGAGTTATTAAAGGATGAGTCATCATGAACCAATTCATAAATAACATTAAAAGGCATAGCCTTAAAATAAAATATATCATCCATAAAAACACAAATACCATCGTTTACAAACTTTAATACATAATCAAATTGTTTTAGAAGGGAAACAGAAATTATGTTCCTAGTCAAACTAGGAGCATACAAAACATTCTTCAAAATGACTTCCAAACCACTTGGAAGCTTCAAGATATAGTCTCCTTGGGCTTCGACATCAACCTTTGCTCCGTTGCCCATATAGAGACTTGTATCCCCCTTCTTAAAATGCTTATTTCTTTTGAACCCCTGCAACAAATTGCAAATATGAGTTCCACATCCGGTATCTAATACCCATGTGTTTGAAGAAATAACATTAAGTTCAATATGGATCATGAAAGATGTACCTGAGGTCTGCCTAGCATCCCTCTTGTTTCTCAACTCCTTGAGATAGATTGGACAATTCTACTTCCAATGTCCTATCTACACCACACTCAAAGCATGGATCGTTCTCCGTAACCTTTGGCTTCTTAAGCCTTAGTTTTGGAGGTCCCGCTTTAGTCTTTCCCTTACCCTTTCCTTTGATGTACCCCTTGCCTTTGGCAACATTTTCCTTGGGTTCGGGGTGATGCCTCTTTTTGTTGCCACCCTCATTGATCGTGAGAACTGGTAAAACCCTTTTACCCATCCCTGCCTCAGTTGTTTTGAGCATTGCATGAAGTTCCCCAATGCTCTTGTCCCATCCATTCATGTTATAATTCATGATAAAAGTCTCAAACTTCTTGGTTAGACCATTGAGGATCAAATCCGTGGCCAACTCTTTTGAGATAGGACAATTTAGCCTTTCGGGCAATCAATGTGGCTTTTCATCTTCATCACATAAGATGATACAGATTGGGTTCTTCCATTCACATGCATGAAGCGCTCGAACCGTTTCGAAGCGCTCTACTCTCGCTTGTTAAGAAACATTTCTTTCAGCTAGGTAATCATGTCGTATACCCCGTGATGTTCAAAATCCTTTTAAAGCTCGGGAATCATGGTTTCCAATATGAGGCAAGAAACTTGCACAGAATCCTTAGTGTGCTTAACCCAATCCTCGTAGGCATCAACATCATCAATGTTGGGTTCATCGGGAATAGGATCGTCCAACACGTATGATTTCTTCTCTTGCTTGAGAACAATTCTCAAGTTTCGAAACCATCCATGAAATTATTGTGGTTTAGACAATCCTTTTCAAGAATAGTTCTTAGTGATAGGTTATGGATGGTCGGGGAGGTAGTGTTGTTATTATTAGCGGCCATTACTACAATATAAACAAAGTTCAAATTAGCATTTATCAAATAACATTTTAACTATTAATACCCTTTCATGTCTCATATACAATTAATAATTAAAATCTAGAATCCAATGTTACATTCAAATAATGGTTAGGTGACCTTTATCCCATTATTTAAATTAACAAGGTAGTCAACTTTTGACAATTGCAACCCTTTGCAACTTCTAGTTTATGGGATCAGTTAAACATCTTTATGTTTAGTCGGCATGTTTAATCCCATCAACACTATTGTACGCCATGCTTCGATGACCCTATTCACATGGTTTCTAGCTCAAGTCGTCCTACTTACACACACGTGTGAGTTTACACATACAGGTGGTTAGGTGACCTTTATCCCACAAATATGTTAAACCCACCTCAAACACACAAGTTCCCTAAATGTGGTTAGGTGACCTTTATCCCACAATTAGTTCCCAAGTGATTCGAGTGTTGTATAAAAGGATGGTGTTAAACTTGTTTAAAAGAGATTTTGTTTCCATTAATTCTAGTTATGAAAACATTTTGTACCTTACATTCGCATGCAATCAAATGCGTGGTACACTAGTGAAACCAATTTCCAATGTTCTTTTAATAAAACCCAATTTTATTGCGAAAACATTAACCTTTAATAAAACCATTTTATTACCCATGTTAATGTTTCCAAAAGAATCGTTTGCATCTTGTTGTTGATTTGAAATTGTTTAATAGTGTATATCCAAATATCACATGAACAATAAATTAAATCAACCATACAAGCAACACATACAACAACAAGTTCATAACCATAGCCAACTAATTTAACATCACTTGTTGACCGAAACAAGTGAGTTATTAGGTCCTTCCAAAGTGATCCCGCATCCAATGGCTTCAAGTGTCCACTTTGTGTTGTGATTCTCCCATTCGATTTGAGCTTCCAAATGGACTTAAATTCTGCACCAAACCCCTTTGGGCCTTCAAAATATGTTTTAGGTTATTGGGCTTAAATCCCATTAAGAGCTATGAAGCCCTTTGGGCACAAAATTGACCCAAACCAAAAAAAATTCTTGTTGCATCTTCTTTTACAAAATTATATATCCTATATACATTTTCTAGTAAAAGTGAAATGCAACTAATCTATTTATTTTACATACCAAATGAAAATAAATAAATTACATAGCCAATAGGAAGAACAAATAAATTTAATTATTACAACCCTTTGGATAATCAAATACAAATCACAACACAACCAAACACAAGGTCTCTACTAGGTTATGATCATCAAGATACATATCCAAATATGTAAGCAAAATCCGAGAGTTTTCCCCTTGATTCAGTGATTTTCGGTTAATGTATAAACAAACCGAATATTCTTGACCAAACAACTAAATCATTCAAATGGTTAAATTTTCAAGATTATAATATGCATGTAAAGTAGAATCTTGAAAAACAAGGGAAACATAGACCCGAATTTTCGATCTGTTGGTGAATAACAGCAAGAAACCGAGAATTCAGTCCAGATGAAGCATGTATCCATATAACCGGCTTTGATACCACTATTGGGTTTTCACAAGTTTATCAGAGTCATTTTATCCTTATAAAATGAAAATGTAGCAGAAATGGAATGAAAAACTTGTTACAGTTAATATATATAAACCAATTTATATATCTGTTAAAACCCATAATGGATCGTTATATCAAAAATCATGCTTACGAACAACCATAGGGTGTTTAAAAATCTACCTCTCGAATGGGACAGAGGAAGAAGATCTTTGATTGGCAGCTTCCAAAGTAGGAAACCTCAAGCTTGTCTACCCCAAGCTTCCAACAAAACACCAGGTTGCTAGGATTTTCTTCACTTGAATAGGGTTCTGTTCTTGGTTTTCCTCGACCGATCGAGAGAAAAGCTACAGGAACACCGATCTGCACCTTTGTGTGTATTGTAAGTTATCAAAGATAGTGGTTGAATGCAATCATATATTGCACGTCCTATGAAACTGAATTTCAGAGTGAGAGAAAAATGGGCGGGACCCATCCCTTTAACCCATCCGCATTTCTATAATATTCATCCACATTAGTAAATGCGGAAGAACAACTCTAAACGTATTTGTAAATGCGGAAGAAGGAACTTCATCCGCAATTCCCAAATGTACATCCGTATTTGCAAATGCGGATAAGTAACTCTATCAGCATTTCCAAAATGCACATCCGCATTTGTAAATACGGATGATCAAATTCATTAGCATTTCCTTAAACGCTCATCCCCATTTACTATCCGCATAAGTAAATGCGGATGAAGTAATTCCTTTAGCATTTCCCCAAATGCACATCTGCATTTGCTAATGCGGATGAGGAACATTCATCCGCATTTTGTCAGTAACACGTCTGCATTGGTAAATGCGGAAGAGTAAAAAAATGCTGACAAAACACTTGTATTGTTTGTTCAACCATTTGAATAACAATACAAAGTATTCTCTCTTTAGAATAAATTATCCATATAATTTATTCATAACACTAGTGCAAATATTTAGAAAGCCAATTTCTAAATACTTCAAGTGTCGGTATTTATTTACATGATCATATTATAAAGTAAATATTGTAGGTGTTTGTCTAGCTTGTTATTGGGTATGACCAGACTTGGATCATAACGTACTATCCACATCAATTCAATATGTGTCTTGGGCAGACCGTTCCTAACAAAAAGTGGTTCAGCTTTTTTTCAAAAGGTGATTCAGAGAAAGCATGTCTTCTTTGTCTTTGGAAGAAATTAGTCATTGGCTTTGGAAGACTTTGTCCTTAAAGCTTCTGAAGACTTCATCTTTGGCTTCTGAAGATATGGTCTTTTGGCTTTGAAACATTTGACATTTCGCATAATTCACTGCATTGTATCAAATCTTCCGAAGTAACTTCCATGTACTTTAGTTCTGCGTGCTAAGAGATCTTGGTTGTTCTTTGGTTGCATCTGCCTCTAAGAGTATTCGTTAAAAACTCCCCCTACACTGATGCTACAAAACTAAAGAGAACTTTGATTCTTGATCTTCATCTATTGACAGTCCTTATTAGAATTAAGACCATTCCTTTGATCATCAGCTGGTCAGGATTCCTCAGACTCTCAAAGTATCTCCTCATGTCATAGAGATCATGTAGAAGGAGGTCAAGTATTTTTTGCCAGAAATACAGGTCTTGACCTCCTTGATCCCTAGTGACATACCATCTGTCTAGATTGGTAGCAAGCATCCAAGACATAATGGGTCTCTCAGCAGCAAGAGGCTCTACTTGAATAGAAGTTGGATGAGTAACCTCTTCTTAATCTCCCTCAAGATGTTCTGACCCATCCTAAGGTGTAATGGTGGATGCCTTGTACTTCTTCTTCTTCTTCTTTTTCTTCTTGTCCCTTTTGATGGCCATCCTTTTCCTCTTTCTATATTTCAACTGAGGAGACTAGCCTACAGTACCAGGTTGTTCTTGTTTATCTTCCTCAGTTGGGTCCTTGTCCTTCACATGTTCAGAAGGAGAAGGATCAAAACCTTGCTGTGGATCAGAAGATGAAGCTGGCTGTGATGCAGCACTAGTTCCAAGTTGTGTTTTCTCTTGTACTTCAACCTTGACCTCAAATTTAGGTACAGCCTGACTTGGTGGAGAATGCAACTCAACCAGCTCACCCCTTTTGATCTTCTGCTTGATCAGTCTAATGTGTTCATCCATGGTGGATAGAGACATTGGACCAAGTATCCTTCTGGAGAATCTATACAGCTTCAAGAAGCTCACCATCTTTTGTCTCTCAGCAGATTATTTCAAGTTTGCTCTGATGGTGGCTCTTGACTTTACAGCCTCTTCCTTCATTTTCCTCTTAGTAGTTTTTTGTTCTTTTTATACTTGTTGTTCCTGTTTAAGGTATTTAAATTCAATGTACTTGTATGGAAAGGGAATGAGGTTTGTTGCCTGATAGAGACCTATGGCACTCAGGTAGATGATCATGTTTTGTCTATCTTGTTCCCTATCTACAAGAGTTTGTTGCTCAATGGCCACAGTCTCTGTCTCAGGATTTTCCTAAACTAGGGAGAGGGTAGAAGCTTTGTAGACTCTCTTTCTTCTTCTTTCTTCTTTGATCTTGAGAAGCAGTTCTGCTGTCTCAGCTTCCTTCCTCTCATTATACATTTCCTTGTCAGCCAGTTCATTTAATTCCTCTAAGAAGAGAGAGATGAGTTCATTAAAATTGTAGTTCCTGGACCCTAAATAATTCAATCTGGTTGCCCTTAACCCTGATTGCAGCTTCCATAAAGCCAGGGGTCCTGTTTGAACTCTCTCCCCTTGCCTTCCTCTTCCTTTTTCTCTTCTACTCAATCTCCTCAGGAGTCATCTTCCTTTTACCTTTGTCACTCACAGGCTTGTGTGACTTAGGTTGGAGAGTGATTTGGCCTTCATTGCTTGGTTCTTCACTTAAGCTCTGGCCAGAGAGTGGCTGTAAGACACCTTCACTAGCTGGTGCCTAACTGAGGGTAGTGGGTGTTGAGGGTGCTGAAGTAGCTTCTGTCTCAAGGTTCACAGGCTCAAGTGCTGGGTCTTCAACTAAGGTTTCCCCTTCAAAGCTAATCTTAGGGTCGACCTCAACATCCAGTTGACCAACAGTCTTGCCTGCTAGCCTCTGTCTATATCTTAGGGAACAGCCACTGTTAATGATCAATACATTTCCTTTAGTCTTTAGCTGTTCCTACACAAAGTGAGATGGTTAGTTACATTTGGAAACCTAAGCCTCATTGGTCTTGGCCTTGTCAAAGTGAATGGAAGATAATGCAACAGTGATTGATCCGATATGCAAGTTCTGAGGATCATTTGCTGTTGTTGATGAAGAACTTTCAGTCACATGGCCTTCCTTCGTCTTCCACACCATCCTTGGAAGACTAGACTTGGCCTTCAACACTTTGGAAGTTTTGATAACTTCGGAAGTTTTGGAGACTGGATCTTCGGAAGCTTTTGCATCCACTGAAGTAGACTTCAGCACTTCGGAAGCATTCCGTTCTTCCGAGACCAAAATTTGATGATCTAGAATAGGTTGGACTCACCATTTTTATTATGTTTATTTTGTTTATCAATGTAATAGAATGAATGTTAGTTTACTTCGTTTGTATTTTGTATTTTGTTGTTTTAGTACCCAGCGAAACTACGAGCGAAACTATGAGCTAAGTTTCGCTCGTAGTCAGCTGATCTAGGTCACCCGGCGAAACTGTGTTTCATCACCGAGTGAAACTAGATGTTGGTCTAAACAGTTTCGCTATCAGCGAAACTATAGTTCAGCTTATATATTGTAAGTTTCATTCATTGTAAGTAGTTTTTGGCAAACCCTAATAGAGATCGTATTATTTTGATTATGTGATTGATGTGCATTGGCTGGAAGCTTATTGTTTTCATATTTGAACCTCATTTCATCTTTATTGTTCTAGTTTGGAGATTATTGAGAAATACTTGAAACTTGTGTTTGCTTATATTAAGAGTTTGTTGTTATTCAGTGGGATTCGTTGTGTTTTCATAAATCATTTGCACTGATTAACGATTATATGGACCAACAATATGGTATCAGAGCCTTAGTGCTCTTGATTTGTTGAGTTTTGATGGGTTTTTAGCCAAAAACACTATTCCGTTCATTTTGGATCTTATTTTGTGTGATTTTGGTATGGAAATCGATTGAGAATCATCTGGTATTTGTATAGGAAGCTATCCTAATCATCCAATCATTAATTCATTATGATTTGGGTGAGTTCTGGTGATTTCATGTTCGAAAAGGTTTCTAGTTCATCCAGCGAAACTATAGTTTCATCCAGCGAAACTAACACTGCTCCAGTAAAACTACCGAATTTGTGATCTTGGAAATTGAACTTTGTTACTCAACAAAAGTACCTCTATTGAACAAGATTTCTTGATACTTTATTGCCTAGACAAGCGAAAGTGCTGCCAAATTGACTTCAGAACGAAAGTTCTACTAGTTTCAGCAAATCTGTGGCTGAAACTAGAGTTTCCAAGCATCTGTTCGAGCGAAATTGCTGCGCAATTTTCAGCGAAAATAGCAGCGAAAGTAGCAGTGAAACTAGAGGTGTCCGGCGAAATTAGAGGTGTCCAGCGAAATTACCTTCTGTTGTAAAAAAATGACAACAAGTATCACCATTTCTGATTTGGAGAGTGTGGCACCCAATAGGCCACCGAAGCTTATCAATGGTGACAATTTTAAAGATTGGAAACGTTGCTTGAAAGCTTTTTTCTACTATACCGATCACATCCAGTGGGAATCAATCTCAATGGTCCACATACTCCTGCCATCACTGTCGGACAAGTTACCTCCCTAAACACTGATCCATCAACCTTTATAGAAAGAGACCTTAGTTAATCGACCGTGATCAGAAAGCATTTGGGTCTTTACTCTATGTTTATCTCAAGACATCTACCATTGTTTTGCTAAACACAAGAATGCAAAATTATTGTATGATTCTTTGTGTGAGTTTTATGATGGTAATGAAGACTTGAAAAAAGACAAGAAAGCCCAAGCTGAAAAGGAGATTAATTCATTTGTTGGACACAAAAATGAAAGCCTTACTGATCTTACCAATTGATTTCTCTCTGTTTCAAGCAACTTAAAGAAATATGATGAATAGTTGGGTAATCATGAACAAGTTACAAAACTCTTGGACTCTCTTCCATCGTAATGGAGCTTGCAAGTTAGACTATTGAAGAAAGAAAGAAATTGTGCTAATTATAAACTCATGGACGTGATTAACAAACTGAAGTCATTTGATTTGGACATGAAAATAAGAGAATACAATCAATCAATGGTGCTAGCTTTAGTTTATCCACAAAATGCTGCATTGATTTCATCAGTTGCAAACTCTTCAATGTATGGTGCAGCTTATGGTGGCTTTTTTGGATATGGTGTGTTAACAAGTCTGGTAGTGGATCATCAAGTGTTAGTTCAAACTCAAAGGCATTAGTCACTACTCAAGTTCTGTCTGATACAATGGCACTGTTTTGAATGTTTGTACACAGTTATGAAGTTTTGGTTGCAGAGGAGTTGAAAGGAAAAGGAATGACCGTGGAAGATATGTATCAGGTGGACCCTAATGACTTGGAAGAAACTGATATCCAGTGGCAAATGGCAATGCTCACATTGCGTGCAAGAAGGTTTATAGAAAGAACTGGCAGGAGAAACTTTGGCAATCAGAATCAAAACTCAAAACTTGGGTATGATAAGTCAAAATTGAGATGTTTCAACTACAAACAATTGGGTCACTTCAAAAGAGAATGTCCATCTCTAATCATCACTACACCAGGAACTTTGGGAACTTAAAAAGTCATCCCGATCACCGACAAAGAAGAAGCCAAACCAAAGAAGGAAACAGCACTAATCACAAACTTTGATTGGAGTGCTGAAGTCAAAGAAACTGAAGAAGAGATCAATCATGCTCTGGTGGCTGAGGTGGTGGATAGTGATGTGGATTCAGTTGAAGATTTTGATCCTTCCAGGGAATTCAGGTGTGAAATTCAAGATGATGCAGTTTGTAAAGATGGGGTGCAACAAGTTTGTGAAGAAAAGGGTTATTGTGAAGCTGTTAAAGAAAAGTTGACAGTTTGTGAAGCTGCTAAATTTGGGAAACAACAAGAAGTTGAAGCAAGTGAAGTTGAAGCAAGTGAAATAAAGCTGGAGGTTTGTGATCAAGGAGAGAAAGAGGTAAGTGAAGCTGAGGAAGCAAAGAAGAAAGTTACAGGATCGGTGTTGGTCTCTCAACACAAGTTTTGTATCTCACAAACTCACTAAGTCTCACTAGGTTGATGAAGTGGAATCAAGAGTCTTATCTATCAAAGGTGCTTGCAAATTATCATATGGATCAATGAAAACCAGTGATTACCCCTCTTGCAATACATTTTAAGCTATCAGGCATAGATTCTCCTAGTACTAAAGAAGATAGAGAAAGTAGGCTTGATGTTCCTTATGCAAATGTGGTTGGTAGCTTGATGTATTTGATGTTATGTACAAGACCTGACATTGGGTATGCTGTAAGGATAGCTAGCAGATACTTAAGTAATCCAGGAAGGCCACACTGGGAAGGTGTTAAATGTGGGTATCTATATGGAACTAGATCTGTTGAGATTGAATTTGGTAATCATGGTGATAGTAGTTCGGCTATAGAAGGATTTGTGGATTTAGATTTTGCTAAATATGCTAATAAAGGGAGGTCTATGACTAGGCATGTATTTGTAGTGTGTGGTGGCGTAGTAAGTTGGAAGGCTTCACTGCAGAGAAATGTTGCATTATCAACTACTGAAGCTAAATTTGTAGCTCTTACTGAAGTAGTCAAGGAAGCCATATGGCTAAAAGGGTTTATTGTTGAGCTTGGTATTGTATTGACATGAGTTATTGTGAATTGTGATAATATGGGAGCCATTTAGCTAGCTAAACATCAAGTGTTCTATGAGAGATCTAAGCATATTGATGTTAGGCTACATTGGATTACAGATGTGTTATTCTATAAGGAGATTGAAGTTTGTTATGTTGATACTAGGCATAATGCAGCAGATATGTTAACTAAAAGTGTGTCTGAGCCTAAGTTTGTGCAATGTCTTGAACTATTGCATATTACTTAGTTATCCTGGTAGTTTTGAATGATAATCTTGATTCTAGTCAAGGTGGAGATTGTTGAGTAGCTGAGTTCGAATCAATGATATGTAAGTTGTAATAAATGTAGTGTTAAAGGTTTAGTTAGCTAATGACAAGTTGGCAATAGTTCAGGGTCTTATTTGTCAACTTTGTAATTATGGTTGTTAGTTTTTGTTTTTGGGTTGTGTAACGCCCAAAAATTTTAATAAAAAGAAAGGAAAAGAAAAATGTCTTGAAAGAAAAGAAAAGGAGCACAAGTGGAGGGGCCAAAGTGTAAAAAGTACAAAACCTTGTTATTTTAATGTTTAAAAGGCATGGCCGCCCATGCCACTGCCTTTTTACACCTTTTGCTTTCGTCTGGACAAGAAGAAGAAAGAAGATCAGAGTTTTCTCTCAGTTTCAAGGAAGTTAAAGCTGAGTTTTCACAAATGGTGAGTGTTTCTTTGTGTTTTGGTTCGGTTTTGTTGGGTTTTCAACCTTAAAACCGATTTTTATGTGTTCTTTGTGCTTGGTTGTGTGTTTTGTTGTGTTTTTAGGTGTTTGGACTCTTTGTGCCCTCAAGTTCGGTGGAGTTTTACTTGAAGGCTGCATTAGGAGAGTTCTAGATCCTCGGTTTTATGTTTTTAAACTTCTTTGGGGCTAAAAATGCATGTAAAAATGTTTTACAACTTTTATGTATGGTAACCGTGTGTATGTTGTCTTTGGTTGGTTGTATTTCTTGGATTTGTGTTTGCTTTAGATGCTTAGAATGATAGATTTAAGTTATGAGCATGTTAGAATGATAATTGAGACTGGAAATAATTTAGAAACACGTAAGTCTGCTGCCCATGCGCCCAAATGGGGCTCATGCGCCTGAAATTTAGCTCAGATGCCTAAGTCCTTCTTATGCGCCTAAACAGTACCTCATGCGCTTAGAAATTTTGCTTAGTAGTCTAAGTGTTGCTCATGCCCCTGGATTTTTGCCCATGTGCCTGGATTTTTGCCCATGCGCCTAACTGGTAGGCTCATGAGCCTGATACTTAGCCAAAAAGATTAAGTTCCACCCCATGCGCCCTAATAGTATCCATGCGCCCAAAAAATTTCTCATACTCCTAAGTGTTAGTTCAGGAGCCTAACTTTTCATGCGCCTAAGTGTTGGTATGCCTGCATAGTACTCATGCGCCTAAAAGACTTAGAAAAATTTCTGAAATTTTGGGAAATAGAAATTTTAGGGTTTAACCCTGGGATGTTTTGGTGGTTATGTTTGTTAATGTTATGCTTGTTTGTGGCCTGTTCTTATGTTCCATATTACGTATTATTATGTGACTTTACATGGTGTGATTATGCTCGTATACGTAAAGTGTTATCATAAATGAAGTGAAAGATTAATGATAATGAAAAGTGGAACTTAACGAATGAATGAAAGTCTTACAAGCAAAATGAAAGGAGGCTCACAGCCACGGGTTGTTAGCTCAACTGTGTGCGGGTTAGCTACCCCATGAGGATGCATGTAGGGTCAATCTTTGATATTGACGGGACCCTTGTTGCTTGCCCCAGGTACTGGAGTCAGCTTCGTGCATAATGTTCGGGGTCTATTTATAGACCTCAGGCCCAGTACCAGCTTCGTGTACAAAGTTCGGGGTATTGCACATTGGTCTGGTAGAAATTGAAAGATAATGATAAAAGTACGGAATGAATGAGAAGAATGTTGAAGGATAAAAATGAATATTATCTTGTTGTACGTATGATGTGTGATCACGTACGGAAGTAACGGATTTATGAAAAGGAAGTATTTTAAAAAAATAATATTTTATATATTTAAACAAGGGACTTTAAATTCTAAAAACTAAACTCACTCAGCAACGCTGACTTTTATGCATTTTCAGTTGGCAGGTAACTATTGCTGGGGATGCCACGCGGGTGAAGCTACTTGGCAGGCAAGACTGGCATCCATTTGTGCATAATGATATTGTTGTTTTATAATGCAACTGAATGATTTTTTTGTAACTCCTAGAATACAATGATGTATTATTTGGCAACACTAAATATTAATGCATGAATGGCTTTTGTTAAAATTAATCCACTGCTATGTTCTATGATATGTATGTATTTTTATAAAATAAATGCTGTGATTAACCAACTGTGAGGTTTCCGTGAACAGGACCTTACAAGTTGGTATCAGTGCCAAAGTTTAAGAGAAATGGGTAAATATTTTCAAAAACCTAAACTTAAACTGAAAATGGAACCAAATTGAGGGATGCCATCCCAAGTAGCTACGTGCCATCAGGTATTTCTTTTCTTAAATGTTAACTGGTGTTATGTGCGTGTGCTATCTGATTTATGTGGTTTTAGTAGATTTGGATACTAATGTAGTCAGGATAGGAAATGCTTGGGGGGTGAAGAGTAAAGTAAATGGCTAATCACAACTGGCCATTGTAATTAGGGACTTACTATACTTGACATAAACTGAGCTATTACCTTGAATGACCATGTTGGTGTTTGAATCTTATAGTGATTAGAGGATGGCTGGTGGTATATCGTCAAAAGCTTCCTGAGGTGGAGCACGGGGTGGTCGTGGTGCTGGACCACATGTCATGAGGAACAAGACGAAGACTGCTGAGACGGCCCCTGCATGGCCCGAGCTTCATCACCCGGAGGGCGGTGATGAGAGTGCTAACTTGAGAGCCTCAGTAAAGGAGGCAGTCATGGAGGAAGTGCATCAGGTCATGCAGACGATCCTGCAGTCTGTGGTGACCGAGGTCATCCGTACGGTGAGAGAGGATGAGAAAAAAGAGAAGGAGGAGGAGAGAAAGAAAACTGCTGGGAGAAGAAGGGATGATAGAGATCAGGATGAAGGGGAGCAACTAAACACTGAGTTGGCAGCCTCTAGTGATGAGGAGGAGGTGGTAGTGCGGGAGACCGCGAAGGGGTGCAGCTATGGGGCTTTCAAACGATGCAAACCCCCGACTTTTGATGGCAATGGTAATGCTGCTACTGCTCACCGCTGGGTGAGAGAAATGGAGGCGGTGCTGGAGATTAGTGAGTGTAGGGTGGACCAAAAGGTGAAGTTCGCCACTCACTCATTTGTAGACTCAACTTTATGTTGGTGGGACAATATTGTCCAAGCCGAGGGCAGCAGGGCCATCGAAAAGATAAGGTGGGAAGAACTGAAGAAGATGGTGATTGAGGAATTTTGTCCTCACGAGAGCTCGACAAGATAGAGAGCGAGTTCCTACAGTTAGAAACGGGAACCATGACCCATCAGCAATACACCACCAAGTTCAATGAAATGGCAAGGCTGGTGCCGGATCAGGTGACGCCGGTGTCGAGAAAGATCAAGAGGTATATTCAAGGATTGCCAGCAGATATCCGCAGGCACATGATCGCCGCCCGACCGAGTACGTTTAGGTCGGTGGTCGATCTGGCAGGAAGGCTTTATGATGAGATAGAAGAAGTGGTGGTGGTGGAGGTGAGTAAGAAGGATGGTGGTGACAGGAACTGGAGTGGAAAGCGGTTTGGACGTGGTGGTTTCGTTCCAAACAACAAAAGGACAAGGGTGGATGACCGAAGGATGGTGTCATCAAGGACGGGGATGAAGAAGTGTGGCAAATGTGGGAAGGAGCACACTGGAGAGTGTAAGTGGGGATCGAATTTATGCTTCAAGTGTAGGAAGCCTAGTCATATTGCAAGGGATTGTAGGATGTTGAGGTGCTATAACTATGGTGAAGAAGGTCATGTGAGTAGGGATTGTAAGAAGCCAAGGGCGGAGAGTTCTGGGGCGAAGAAGAGGACGGAGAATGAAGGACAGATGGCAAGCGCTAAAGCATTCAAGATGACTCGGGAGGAGGCCAGGGTGGACCCCGATGTCGTGTCAGGTATGTTTCTAGTAAACCAAACTTGTGCCTCTGTATTATTTGATTCTGGTGCTAGTAGGAGTTTTATTTCTGCTGCTTTCTATGCTAAGTTGCCTATTAGTAGTAGAAGTATTGATGAGCCCTTCGATGTAGAAATTGCTATTGGTAAGTCTACCAGAATTTTTGAAATGATGAAGGATTATGACATAGAACTAGAAGGCCATAGGTTCTCTGCTAAACTATTTGTGATGCCCCTAGGCGGATTTGATGTAGTTCTAGGGATGGACTGGTTAGCAGCCTACGAGGCAAATATTGTGTGTCACAAGAAGATGATTCGATTAACTGCATCCAATGGAACTTCAGTAACGGTCTATGGTGACCGAGCTACTACGGTCCCGAAGGTGATTTCGATGGTGGTGGTCGAAAAGTGCATGAAACAGGGATGTAGTGCCTACCTGGCTTACATGAAGGAAGTGGATGCGTCAGTATCCCAATTGTCTAACGTACAAGTTATGCGTGACTTTCCAGACGTGTTCCCAGAAGATTTACCAGGTGTGCCACCGGACCGTGAAATCAAGTTTCAGATCGATTTGATACCTGGTCCTCAGCCCGTTACCAAAGCGCCATATCGATTGGCTCCATCCAAGATGAAGGAACTGATGGTGTAGCTACAGGAGTAGTTGGACAAAGGGTTCATCTGACCGAGCATCTCTCCCTGGGGTGCTCCGGTCTTGTTTGTAAAGTAGAAGGACGATAGTATGAGGATGTGCATTGACTACCGTGAGTTAAACAAGTTAACGGTGAAGAACCGATATCAACTACCTAGAATTGATGACTTGTTTGACCAGCTCCAAGGTGCCAGTTGGTTCTCAAGAATAGACCTCCGATCTGGTTACCATCAGTTGAAGGTGAAGGAGCAAGATATTCCTATGACAGCTTTTCGCACGCGTTATGGACACTACAAGTTTCTCGTTATGTCTTTTGGTCTAACTAACGCGCCAGCTGCTTTTATGGATTTGATGAACTAAGTGTGTCGGCCAATGTTGTATAAATCAGTGATTGTGTTTATTAATGATATTCTGATTTATTCAAAGAGCGAAGAAGAACATGCCGGCCACATTCGTGAAGTGTTGGAGACACTCAGGAGAGAAAAGCTGTATGCTAAGTTCTCTAAGTGTGCTTTCTGGTTGCGTGAAGTTCAATTTTTGGGTCACGTTGTAAATTTTGAAGGAATCATGGTGGACCCGGCAAAGGTTGAGGCAGTGATGCAATGGAAGTCTCCAAAGACGCATTCGAGATTCGCAGTTTCTTGGGTTTGGCAGGCTACTACAGAAGATTTATCCAAGACTTTTCCAAGATAGCCTCACCATTGACCAAGTTGACTCGCAAGGATGTGAAGTATGTGTGGGGTCGAGAACAGGAGAATGCTTTCGAAGAATTAAAGGCGAGATTGACTCAGGCTCCTGTCTTGACATTACCCAAAGGGAGTGAGGACTTAGTGGTTTATTCGGATGCTTCTTATTCAGGATTGGGTTGCGTGATAATGCAACGTGGAAGAGTTATAGCCTACGCATCCCGACAGTTGAAAATCCATAAGGCTAATTACCCTACTCATGACTTGGAGCTAGCAGTTGTGGTCTTTGCACTGAAGATTTAGAGACACTATTTGTACGGGACGAAGTGCACTATCTTCACGGACCATAAGAGTTTGAAATACTTCTTTGAGCAGAAGGACCTTAATATGAGGCAAAGGAGGTGGCTGGAATTGATCAAGGATTATGATTGTGAGATCCACTATCATCCGGGCAAGGCCAACGTAGTGGCAGATGCCCTTAGCTGAAAAGAGAGACCCGAGCCAATCCGGGTGAAAGCTTACCAGTTGATTATGACCTTCGATGTGATGAAACTATTCAAGAGTTCCAAGATGAGGCATTGAAAGAAGATCGCCTTAACTCTGAAAGTATGAGAGGTCTAGTCACGGAGTTGGGTGAAAATACTCACGGAGTTAGAACCCGCTTCGGGCGGACGTGGATCCCTAGCTATGGAGACCTATGGGGGCGAATCATGGATGAGGCTCATAAGACTCGATACTTCATTCATCCCGGTGCTACCAAGATGTATCATGATATGAAGAAAGATTACTGGTGGCCGGGTATGAAGCGTGATGTGGCGGAGTACGTGAGTAAGTGCCTTACTTGCTTGCAAGTGAAGGCAGAGCATCAGAAGCCATACGGGAAGATCCAACCTTTGGATATACCCGAGTGGAAGTGGGAGCACATCACCATGGACTTCATCACGAAGCTACCACGTACGACAAGGGGGTACGATGCCATATGGGTGATAGTTGACCGTCTGACGAAGAGTGCTCACTTTTTGCCGATCCGCGAGACGTATTCATCCGAGAGGTTGGCGGATATATTCATTAAGGAGATTGTAGCTCATCATGGTGTACCGGTGTCTATTGTGTCGGACCGTGACACTCGGTTTACATCAAAGTTTTGGAAGAGGTTTCACGATGCAATGGGTACGAGGTTGCATATCAATACAGCTTACCATCCCCAGACAGATGGTCAGTCCGAGAGGACGATCCAGACACTTGAGGATATGCTCTGTGCATGCGTGATCGACTTTGGAGGAAGTTGGGATGAACACTTACCGTTAGCTGAATTCTCATATAACAACAGTTATCATGCCAGCATTGGCATGCCACCGTATGAGATGCTATATACTAGAAGGTGTAAAATGCCCATGTGTTGGGGAGACATCGGGCAGAAAGAACTGGGTAGTGTTAAAGTGATTGAGGCTATGACCGAGAAATTGGAGAAGCTCAAGGCCTTCATGAAGGCGGCGAAAGATAGGCAAAAGTCGTATGCCGACAAGAGACGTAGACCGATTGAATTCAATGTGGACGATAGGGTTATGTTGAACGTCTCGCCTTGGAAAGGAATCATCCGGTTTAGGAGGCGGGGTAAGCTCAGTCCGAGGTACATAGGACCTTTCTGAATTGTTGCACGAGTAGAAGAGGTGGCCTATCGATTGGAGCTACCTGATGAGTTAAGTGGAATTCATCCAACATTCCATGTATCTCATCTGAGAAAATGCCTAGCTGACGAAGACATGATTGTACCACTGGAAGACATTGAAGTGGATGAACGGCTCAACTATGTAGAGCAACCAGTGGCAATCATTGACCGAAAAGAAAAGAGGTTACGAAATAAGGTGGTTCTACTGGTGCGAGTGCAATGGAAGCATAGGAAGGGATCTAAGTCTACGTGGGAGAGTGAGGAAGAGATGAGACAGCATTACCCACAACTGTTCGAAGAATAACAGGTTCCGGGGACGAAACCTCTATAAGGGGGATAGACTTGTAACACCCGAAAATTTTAATAAAAAGAAAGGAAAAGAAAAGTGTCTTGAAAGAAAAGAAAAGGAGCACAAGTGGAGGGGGCCAAGGTGTAAAAAGTACAAAACCTTATTATTTTAATGTTTAAAAGGCATGGCCGCCCATGCCACTGCCTTTTTACACCTTTTGCTTTCGGCTGGACAAGAAAAAGAAAGAAGATCAGAGTTTTCTCTAGGTTTCAAGGAAGTTGAAGCTGAGTTTACGCAATTGGTGAGTGTTTCTTTGTGTTTTTGTTCGGTTTGGTTGGGTTTTCAACCTTAAAATCGATTTTTATGTGTTCTTTGTGCTTGGTTGTGTGTTTTGTTGTGTTTTTAGGTGTTTGGACTCTTTGTGCCCTCAAGTTTCGATAGAGTTTTACTTGAAGGTTGTATTAGGTGAGTTCTAGATCCCCGGCTTTGTGTTTTTAAACTTCTTTGGGGCTGAAAATGCATGTAAGAATGTTTTACAACTTGTATGTATGGTAACCGTGTGTATGTTGTGTTTGGTTGGTTGTATTTCTTTGATTTGTGTTTGCTTTAGGTGCTTAGAATGATAGATTTAAGTTATGAGCATGTTAGAATGATAATTGAGACTGGAAATAATTTAGAAACACGTAGTCTGCTGCCTATGCGCCCAAATAGGGCTCATGCGCCTGAAATTTAACTCAGACGCCTAAGTCCTTCTTATGCGCCTAAACAGTACCTCATGCGCCTAGAAATTTTGCCTAGTAGTCTAAGTGTTGCTCATGCACCTGGAGTTTTGCCTATGCGCCTAAGTGGTAGGCTCATACGCTGATACTTAGCCAAAAAGACTAAGTTCCATCCCATGCGCCCCAATAGTTTCCATGCACCTAAAAAATTTCTCATACGCCTAAGTGTTAGTTCAGGCGCCTAACTTTCCATGCGCCTAAGTGTTGGTACGCCTGCATAGTGCTCATGCGCCTGCATAGTGCTCATGCGCCTAAAAGACTTCGAAAAATTTCTGAAATTTTAGGAAATAGAAGTTTTAGGGTTTAATCCTGGGATGTTTTGGTGGTTATGTTTGTTGATGTTATGCTTGTTTGTGGCCTGTTCTTATGTTCTATATTACGTATTATTATGTGACTTTACGTGGTGTGATTATTCTCGTATACTTAAAGTATTATCATAAATGAAGTGAAAGATTAATGATAATAAAAAGTGAAACTTAACGAATGAATGAAAGTCTTGCAAGCAAAATGAAAGGAGGTTCACAGCCACGAGTTGTCAGCTCAACTGTGTGCGGGTTAGCCACCCCATGAGGATGCATGCGGGGTCAATCTTTGAGAATGACGGGACCTTTGTTGCTTGCCCCAGGTACTGGAGTCAGCTTCGTGCACAATGTTCGGGGTCTATTTATAGACCTCAGGCCCAGTACCAGCTTCGTGCACAATGTTCGGGGTATTGCACATTGGTCTGGTAGAAAGTGAAAGATAATGATAAAAGTACGGAATGAATGAAAAGAATGATGAAGGATAATAATGAATATTATCTTGTTGTACGTATGATGTGTGATCACGTACGGAAGTAACGGATTTATGAAAAGGAAGTATTTTAAAAAAATAATTTTTATATATTTAAACAAGGGACTTTAAATTCTAAAAACTAGAACTCACTCAGCAACGCTAACTTTTATGCATTTTCAGTTGGCAGGTAACTATCGCTGGGGATGCCACGCGGGTAAAGCTACTTGGCGGGCAAGACTGGCATCCATTTGTGCATAATGATATTGTTTTTTTATAATGCAACTGAACGATTCTTTTGTAACTCATAGAATACAATGATATATTATTTGGCAACATTAAATATTAATGTATGAATGGCTTTTGTTAAAATTAATCCGCTGCTATGTTCTATGATATGTATGTATTTTTATAAAATAAATGCTGTGATTGACCAACTGTGAGGTTTCTGGAAACGGGGCCTTACAGGTTGTTAATATGGTTAATACCTAATCAGTAAAAAAAGTAGAACTCAATTAGATTCATACAAAAAAGGGTTTTGTGAAGTTGATATTCAATTTCATGATTTCTGTGTTAATTTTTTGATTAAGTTCGTGTTCAATTCCGCATTACTCTAACAATATCTTCTGTAGAAGCTTACACAAAATAAAGAGAAGGGCATCACCAATCAACATCAACACAAGGGAAACTTTCACCGTTTCCATCCTTCCCATCATGCTTCTTAACAACCGACAGAACAAAAATGGCCTTAGCAAACTAAAAAAAAAAAAAAAACCATGTTATCAACCTAATCTATATGCATCAAACACTAATTCACAATTTAAAATTCAAACTTTATGCATCAAACAACCAAATTTCATATTTTTAACAATCATAACTTCTAAATTGATATAAAAATCACAATTTGAACAACATTTACACACCTATCTAGGATAGATGCCATCAAGATATTTATCAATAGCACAAAAGATGAGTGGACCTACAAATTTTATAGACACAAATTTAAAGTTTCAGAGATAACAATCTCAAAAACTAGAATTAGTTACAAAACATTACATACTCTTAACAAGGAAATAACGATGCTGGCCAGAAAACTATGCATATTTAATATGCTGTTTAAAGTAAAACATACTTATTCAAAATTTCTGAAGTCCACCTAATGTACCTCAACATACCAAAATCCAGTGAATTATAACAACTCAACATAGTTATATCAAAGTGTGGCTCGGAAAACTTATGCCATAACTTAATTGATCATAAAGAAATCACTATTAACGAAAGAAAAACCGTTTAACATATAAGTCGAAAGGGCACGTCTTACAAAAAGGTGTAGAATTCCTATTTTGCCCAAATATTTTGCTTTATATAGTTGTAAAGATTGTAGTTATATACACTCTAAAAATTCTGAATATTTTATTTAACTGTCTTTTTTAATTATTACCATTGTGAACATTTCATATGTTTTCTCAATGCAAATTTTATAATAAATTTTACATGATGACCTGCATACATTTCAGTACTTTTCCTAGGCTTAGAAAAGTATTAGTAAAGTCCCTATAAATTTTCGTGATTTTTGTATGTGTTTAGCTATTTTACTAATTTTTTGGTTTTAACCTGTTTAAATTCGTTTAACCGTTTAAGGAAAGTGTTTAACTTGATTCCTCTTGCCAAAGTCTTTATTTTAATTTTGGTTAACTTGTGAATAAACAAGTTTGTTTTAGAAACAATTATACCGGTTTGACGGGTCCAACAAGTTTTTAAGTCTTCATTACCATTAGTCCATGCAATCAACATGCTTTTGTGCATGTTATTGTGTTTGTAATGTTTTGGGAAACTTAGATACCAATTTTCTCTATCTCTATTACTATATAATATATTATAGGAGTACAAGTGTTATATGCATAGAATACAAGTGTCATATGCATAATATATTATTGGATACCAATTACTCAAGTTTGGATACCAATTATCTCTATCTCTACAACTATATAATACATTATTGGATTCCAACTATTTAAATTATAAAATGCCTAATATAATATGTTAAGCATAGAGTACAAGTGTCATATGTAATAGTTTCATTTTTACTCGTATTTAATAAACTCTTTTACTTAGTACACTATTTAATACATATTATAATACATTACTTAATAATATAATACTATTAATCCAATACATTTAATATTATATTATTTTTAATACTTGAAAATGACATTTAAATTTATTAAATACTATATAAATAATTAAATGTACAACTAATATTTATAATAACTAATAGTTATATTTTCTATGGGTATTTTGAGTAGTCGATAACTTTAATATTTATAACTAAATTTGTTAGTAAATGACATATTATTTAATATGTCTAAAAGATATGATAATTAAAAATATAATAATATTAATAGTAATGATTAGTTTTATTAAAAGGTTAACAACAACGATATTGTGTTAACATTTAATGCTGTAATTTAATCATGTTATTGTATCTGTAACAATCTAATAATAATATATTATTAATAATGATACAATGTTCTATATTTTATGATAGTTTTTATTTGAATATTTTTAACGTATTTGTTTTACTTGATATCCACGACTTATTAAATATCATATATTCAATAATAGTATAATGACGATATGATAATAAATCACTAAAGTATGTGTAGATATCAATGAGAATTCGAGCGCTTATATCATTAAACTCACTAAAATCATGCTAATCCCAAAAACTATTAAGGTCCCATTCCCATGAAACCACACAGTTGGTCAATCATAGCATAAAACGTTTCCGTACTTAAACATTGCCGTGGAATTAAATAAAACATCCATTTCGTTAAATAATATGATAATAAAATAGACAGAAGTAATTAAAATGGTAACATAGTATTGTTCGGAAGTTTATACATCTTTATATAAACAAGGTTGCCAGTCATCATTCGCCAAGTAACTTTCTCTCCATGCCATCCTCAGCACTCGATATTTACCTGCCAACTGTTATGCATAAAAAAAGTCAGCTTTGCTGAGTGAGTCCTAGTTTTATGTAATATAAGAAAATAGATATATTTTTTTTTCTTCACATGAACAGACATTCCTACACACAAACCGTCACTTTATCAATATTTTATATTTAAAACTTTCGCTTTTAATTATCTTTTCTCTTCTTTATCCATCAATTTCCAGGACTATATCTCGAGATCTGCCAAGGGCCAGACCGCCGCTTGTGACAAACACAAACTTTACTTTAGCCATGCTCCATGTTTGTGACAAACACAAGACTTTATTTTATACATGCTTGTGAGGAATACAAGACTTTACTTTAACCATGCTTGTGACAAATACAAGACTTTACTTTATCCATACTTGTGACAAACACAAGACTTTACTTTAGCAATGGTACTTGTTATGGGCCCAATAACATTTCTTTAGGTTTCACTTCATTATATATATAATACTTTACATATTTCGCATTTAACATATCAAGTAAAGTATTTTCATAAAACATTTTCATAAAACCTTTTCGTCGTAAGAGAAAAATAGCTTAAGCCTTATAAAACATCATAAGGCGTCACAAACCATCATAAGGCACCATAAAACATCAT